>CM031243.1:620148290-620618290 GCA_018340775.1 Taxus wallichiana var. yunnanensis
CCTTCTTATCAGCCTCAAACTTAGCCTAATAGACAACCATATCAGCCTAATAGGCCACCCAACCCAACTGCAAATCAAAATCAAGTAAGGCCTTCTGTCAATAGACCATTTCAGCCCTATAACCCCAATGTTGCATCTACCTCTAAAGCCTTAGTGCCAGTGCAAAATAATATAGCTCAAGAGTATGACTGGTGTTTCCCATGCAATGAACCTCACACCAATCTATGTGCTTCAATGGTGCTTTGAACCAAGCCTTGATGGTGACAACACTGGTGTAGAGAGTGAAGTGAGTAGAAAAAAACCAACAATAAGGGACATCTCAACAAGATACAACTCCAAATGAGACTACACTTGTGAATTGGTAGGCTGAATATTTTTGTGGTATGAATCAAACACCTTCTCAGAGTGTAGCAGCTAACACATGGTCAAAGAAGAGGAATATTGGTGAAGGGAAGTCATTAGATCCAAGTGATTCACAACCTTCCATCACTCCATAAGGTGTTGGCAAGCAAAATGCAATTCCAAATGTGCAAGGACAGCCCAAGCCACCTTCTAGACCAACTCAAATGCCATTTGTTGTAGCCCATGTATAAGAAAATAATGTGCAAAATAAAGGGCTAGAAAAGAGATGGTTCATCCCCATTTAACATCATTGAACAAATTAAGAATACCAATGTGAACATATCTATGTGGGAGTCACTATCCATCCCAGGACAAAGGGATCTATTACAAGCTGCCATGAAGAATTGGTCAACCTCAAATCAGCTAGCTCATATGCAAGAGAAGGTACTCACAAATGCTACTCAACCTGAGGGGAATCATGGAGGATAGAAAGGTAAAAATTTGAAGCCCCCTCCATTCTATGTTTCATTGATCATTGGGGATAAACTAGTACATAATTGTATGATTGATTTTGGGGCAAGTAGTTCCATGATGCCCAAGCAAATAGCTGATCAGTTGGGCCTTCAATATGAAGTCATATCCAAGGGGGTGGTGCAATTAGATGGGAAAATAGTAGCAATAGTTGGGGTAATTAAATATTTGAGCCTTACTTTGCATGCATGCCCCAATGTCACTATTTTGCAAGATGTGTCGGTGATAGATTTGCCACCACTCTTTGCCATATGTTTGTCAAGGGATTTCACAGCTAGAATTAGAGGCTACCTATCTGCTGATTGGTCACACATGCTATTTAGGACAAGGTATGGATCCAAGGCCACAATCAGGTCTGAACCTATTGCAAAATTTCACATTGAGCCTCATACTCCAAGCCCAATCAATGCCAACTGTTTAAGCATTTGATCAAGAGGATTATCTAAGCACACATGAAGCTGACACAAAATTTGGAAGCATTCCAGATTTGACTCTTAACAAATGGGAAAGAAAGGTACATGCTTTTGATCCCTACAAGGAAATGGAGGAATCTGAACTAGGATTCTATTACATGCATGAAGAAAATCAACCTCTTCCTAGCATCACCAAGCCAAACCATAGAGATGACAATGAGGTATGGTAGTTGTTCTTTGATGGATCAAGAAGTAGACAAGGTGCAAGAGGAGGAGCTATGCTTGTTTCACCTCAAGGCATTAAGTATTATTCAACTTTTAGATTTCAGTTTGCATGTTCTAACAACACTACTGAATATGAAGCTTTGATACATGGATTGCATTGGTCAAGGAAGAGAGGCATCAAAACTTACAAGTCTTTGGTGATAGTGAGCTGATTGTTAATCAAGTTAAAGGACAATATGCTACCAAGAATGACCTGATCAAAAGTTATAAGAATAGGGTGTGGGATCTCATTGAGGATTTTGAGGGCTTTGGCATCAACTCCATCCCTAGGAAAGAGAACCAAGATGTTGATAGGCTTGCAACAGTTGGAGCAAATTTTGATGTTGTGGAGAGTATCAAAAGAGATAAAATGTAGCCAAACATCCATGTGATTGTGAGGCCATTAGTGCCAGACAATAATGCAAGTTGGCAAGTGTTTGAGAGTGACCAATAAATCATCAATTTCTTGTAAGAGGAAGCTGAGTTCTCAACCAAAAATTAGGAAAAGTTGAAACAATAGTACGGTGATCAAGTGGTACAACTGAGAACCAACAAACTGCAAAAGGACTTGTGAATTTAGAGTCTATCTTCAATCCTAATGATCAATTTAGGAAGGATAAAGAAAAATCCAAGTCAAGGGAGAGGATTCAGAGCCCATCTCAGTTGGAGAAGGCAAGTCACTTCAAATTGGTAAAGTGGCAACCGAGCAAGAAAGGTATGAATTCATGCAACTTTTCCAAGATTTCCTAGATGTATTTGCTTGGAGCTATGAAGACTTGAGAGGTTTCAATCCCAAGCTAGCTCAACACACAATTGAACTAGATCCAAGTGCTAAGCCCATCAGGAAAAAATAGAGACCGGTCAATCCACACATTGAGCCTCTCATGAAGAAGGAATTGAATAAGTTAATAGAGGCAAGTATCATATTCCCCATCAAGCATTCAAGTTGGGTTGCAAACTTGGTTTTAGTTAGAAAGAAGAGTGGAGAAATTAGGTTATGTGTAGACTTTAGAGATTTGAACAGAGCATCTCTCAAGGATCACTACCCACTTCCTTCTATGGAGCAGATTTTGTAAGTTGTTGCTGGCTCTAAGAGGTTTTCATTGCTAGATGGTTATTCAGGGTATAATCAGATCATGGTAAAGGAAGATGATCAGTTCAAAACATCCTTCACCACCAAATGGGGAACCTATGCATATATAAAAATTCTATTTGAGTTGTCTAACGCCAGAGCTACTTTCCAAAGGGAAATGGATATGGAATTCAAGGGATTGATCAACAAAATAGTGATGATATACCTAGATGATATTACTATATTTTATAAAAGTGCAGCAGACCATCTCTTTCATTTGAGACAAGTGTTCTAAAGATGTAGAATATTTGGAGTATCCTTGAATCCCAAAAAATGTATATTCCTAGGTTATGAAGGAAAACTGCTAAGCCACATTGTTTCCAAAGAAGGGTTAGCAATTGATCCAAAGAGGGTTGAAGTAATAAGAGCACTTTGCCATTACCAAGTCATAAGAAGGTTCTTCAAAGTTTCTTAGGAAGAATCAATTTTGTTTGAAGGTTTGTTCCAAACTTTGCAACCCTTGTCAAACCAATAACTATGATGTTGAAGAAAAGTGTGGCATTCAAATGGTCAGTTGAAGGTAAGGCAAGTTTTGAGGCAATCAAATAAGCAATCTCATGGGCTCCAACTCTCATTAACCCAGATTTCTCCAAAGACTTCATCCTTTATGCATTTGGTGGTGGTGATACAATTTATGTAGTTTTAGTACAACAGAATAAAGAAAATACATAGAACCAATTGCCTTCTTTAGCCAAATCTTGGAGGACTATGAAGTAAGGTATTACTTCATTGAGAAGCATGTCCTTGTAATGATTAGGAGCTTAAAGAAATTTAAGCATCTAGTTTCAAACAACAAGGTTCAATTGCTGGTCCGAGGAAAGCGATTGTGTGAGCAATTGGCCTTGAGTCAACCAATTGAAGCAAACAAAGAGAATAATGTTGTTTTGGTGTTGCAAGATAGCCAAGAACAAAGAGATGTTCAAGAAGAAAATGGTGGTGTGCTCACTCCTTGCTAGACCCAAGACATAATGCACTTCTTACAAACATGCCTATGCCCTCCAGAGATGAACAAAGCCAAAAGAAGACACTTCAGATTGCAGGCTATTCCGTATGTACTTGTTGATGGCGTCTTGTTCAAAAAAGATATCAATGGAGTGTTGCTGAGGTGCATTGGGACAAATCAGATTGAGAAAATGTTAGAAGAGTTCCATAATGGATTAGTTGGGGGTCATTTTTCTCCAAGAGTGACAGCTCTCAAGATCATGAAGGTTGGTTATTATTGGCCCAAAGTGTTTAGTGATTGTTATGCATGGATCAAGAGGTGCAAGAATTGTACATTCTTCACAGGAAAAGAGAGGTTAGCAGCACTTCCATTACACCCAATCTCAATTGACCAGCCATTCATGCAATGGGTTTTAGAATTCATTGGGGTCATTAATCCAAACTCAAACCAAGGGCACAAATGGATTCTAACAACAACATACTACTTCACCAAATGGATTGAGGCGGTGATACTCAAAGAGGCAAATGAATCTAGCATTCTAGACTTCTATGAAGGGATAACAACTAGATTTGGTATACCTACCACTATAATATCAGATAATGCATTGGCATTCATAAGATCAAAGGTAATTGAATGGGCTGTTAGAAATGGGATCTATTTGAGCACTTCATCAAATTATTACCCTCAAGGTAATGGCCAAGCTGAGTCCACAAACAAGAATCTATTAAGGATCATCAAGAGGACTCTTGATGAAAATCAGAGGACTTGATAGACTAAGCTCAAATCAACTCTATGGGCTGATAGTATAACTCCCAAGAGATCCACAGGAAACTCTCCATTCATACTTGTTTATGAGAAGGAGGTAGTCTTGCCTATATCACTTGAGTTGCCAACATTGGAACTCATGAAGCAATTGGAATTGTTGGAGTGTGAGCCCATGGAGGTTAGATATGCAGAATTGATGGAACTCCAAGAAATTAGAGAGCATGTAGCCCAAATAATGGAAAAGGACCAAGCATTGATCAAGAGAAGCTTTGATAGGAAAGATAAGGCTAGAACTTTATAAGTTGGAGATTTAGTGTTGAAATAGGATGCGAGACCGAGCAAAGCCAGAAGGCATTCAAAATTTGATGCCATTTGGAGTGGCCCCTACATGGTCACAAAATGCAAAAATAGAAATGCCTTCCAATTGTCTACATTGGATGGTGAGGAACTGTAGATTCCAGTTAATGGAATCCATCTAAAACATTGCTACTAGAAGGGAAACTTCTCACCTTGTACATATTAGCTTAGATTTTTATTCCTCCAAGTGCTTATGCACATTATTTTGTTGTAGCTTAGATTTACATTTCCCTAAGTGCTTTGGCACTAGGTTTTGTTGCCCCAAGGATGCATCTTTTGCAGATCATGTTCCAAGTCAAAGTAATTTTTCTACTCTCACAATCTTCATCTTAGAGATTTTCTAATGAATTGAGAGTAACAAGCAGTTGAGTTCATGACTCCATGCCCAATGGATTGTTCCAGTAGCTGGTCACTTCATCTAGCAGGCAGATGACCCCTGAGAGTCACCAAATTGTTAACCAAAATAAGCTCCCTCTTATTTTGGGTTAACTAGCTTCCTTTTTGTGCCTCAGTCAAATTTTTACACATTACAAGCACTCAAAATTTTCTGGGTATTTCTTAATCAGATAGAGAATTTTCTCCCCTTTCTACAAAGGTAAGGAAGTCCTCCTAGCTCCTTGTATTTTGCAAGTTATGGCTCGATGGATTTTGGAGGGGAAATTTTCCCAAAGCAAGCCCGCAACCAATGAAATGATGCCACGTGTCCCAGATTGGTGGAGCGGAGGAAGAAATTAAGACTTAGAGCTTTTTGGGCTAAAAGCACAAAAGTCACAAAGTGGCCTGCAGGCCTGCGAAGGGGAAGGAAACTTTGCCAAGGCGGACCCGCGGGAATTTTTTTGGCACTTAGCCCTTTTGGGCTAAAAACTCAAAAGTCCACAATCAGCCCGCAAGCTCGCAAAGGAGAAAATGGAGAAAAATTGCTTAAGGCCCGTGGATCATTTTGAAGCCAACACGTGTCAAGGCGGAGTGGTGGGCGCGGAGGTAAATTGGGAATTTTTCCCAATTTAAAATTTAAAAGGAAAAAATGGAGGTGCATCCCCACCGACCAATCAAAAGATGCCACATGTCTCAGAGCATTGGTTCAGTGGGGGATTTTTGGAAAAATTTCCTAGGCGAGGCAAAGGGGCCAGAATGTTATTTTGAAGCCCGCGGACGAATCACAAGGTGCCACGTGTCTCGGAGTGGCGGGCCCACGAAGATTTTTGGGAAATTTTTCCAAAAGTGTAAAAAGTAAAATTTGGGCCCGTGGACCCATTTTCAAATCTAATTTACCGCCATTTTTTGACCTAATTCGTGCCTTGAAATTTGTGCCTGAATTTATGCCTTGATTTTGCCCTAAATCTTTAGATGGGCATATCTTTCGATCCAGAGATCAGATTTGGGAAAAATTAGACTCGTTGGAAAGATCTTGATCTCCTCTATGCATTAGAGGAGTAAAAACATCATTTTTATAGGTTTTGAGGAAGAAAAATATAGAAATGTCTTTCATGCCTTTAATGCAAACTAGATTGCTTCGAATGAGTTGTTTTTTTCTCAATCCGCCATGGTTGCCTTCTCCCACATGCCAAGGATGAAGAATCAACTTGATTTGGTGAGGGAAAAACCATAAAATGTCTTCTCACACCATTAATCTAAGATCAGATTGCTTGGAGAGATACGTTTTGCTAAAATCCATTACTTTTCCTCCAACATGCAAAACAAGAACAAAGGAATCAATTTGTGAGTTTGAGAATGATTTGAAAGGGATTAATGGCAGCTTGTTGAATTAGAAGATCTGATTTGCTTCTCTTTCTATTTTTCTCTCTCCTTACTTTAGCTATAAATGGAAAGGATTCGATCCTTTATTTTGTTGGACATTTTTCTCTTGTAGGCTCCACTTTTCTCCTTAACAACTGGATTCGTGGAGTTTCAGACCTATCATACAGGTTACAACACATATTTTTACCTCCTTTCCATTGTAATGCATTGTATTAAAAACTAGGAATGATAACGCATGCTCTGTGAATTATTTTTCAATCCTTTCATGTGTTATTATTGTCTTATGATCCTTCATTATATCTTGGTAATCTGTGCATGTTCTAGTTACATTCTTATGATCTGTGTTTATTTACAAAACAAAAGTTCATCACTCCTTTGGTGTATCACTATTTTAGCTTAGTTTTGTTTCCCCTTTTTACATCTTCAACTCTGTCTCCTTGGAATTTAGAGTAGGAATTAGTATTGAACCTTTGCAAATTCATGCATACACCTAAACAGAGGAGTAAGAACCAACTTTCTCTGGAGATTTTTCTCACCTTGCAAGGTCCGACACCTTGGAGAAAACTCAATGTTGTGCAATCACACTAAATGACTGAATTCTAGACTGCAGATCTGAAGGTCATTTAGGGGGTAATGTAGATTTGCACTACTTGATTACCGTTGCCACATTTGCCTCCTTGTTTCTTCCTATTATTTCTTCTTGTCCCGAAGTTCCCAACAGTCCTTCTTTGCATGCCCAGACTTTCCACATGCCAACATACTATCTTGCTTTTGGATTTTGACCTTGCCCAATCCTTTTATTTTCCATGGCTTCCTTTATTCTTCTGTCTCCCTCTAGTTTCCACTGTCAAAGCATTCCCTGAAGTAGAAGATTCCCCAAATCTTTTTCTTCACATTTCCTTACTTAGAATCACCCCTACAATATCCTCAAACTTCAACTTTGAGTTAGCTGGAACCGAGTTGCTTACCACCATTACCAGGCTATTCCAACTCTCAGGTAAAGAGCACAGAACTAATAAATCCCTAACTTATTCATCAAATTCTATTGTAACTAAAGCTAGCATATTTACAACCATATTAAAATCATTTAAATGATCTGCTACTGAACCATTCTCAGACATCTTCATATTAAACAAATTTTTCTGTAAAAATATATTATTAGAGGCGAGAGGGGTTTTCATACAACTTCCTAATGCATCCATTGGTTCTTTTGTAGTATTTTCCTTTGAAACATTAAATGATACCGAAGATGCAAGTCACGGCATTTGAATTATCCCAAGTTCCTTTTTATCGAGCAAATCCCATTCCGCATCTGCCATGCTCAAGGGTTTGTTCACCTTCTTAGATAGTGGAATATAAAGATCCTTTACAGAAAAGGTAATCTTCCATTTGCATCTTCCAAAGATTGAAATTCTTCCCGTTGAATTTATCAACCCTAGATCTTCTATCATTTTCCATAGCTCCCACTCAAGACAAAACTTTCCTTGCGATTCAACACTTTAACAAACCAAACCAGCTCGATACCAATTGCTACATAGTAAGGGATAAAATATTCAGAATAATCCCTCATAGAATCACAACAGTAGAAACTAATATGCAAAAATATTACAGGTCTCAAATAAAAGTGCAGAATAAAATAACACAACACAAAGAGACAATATTTAACGTGGTTCACCCAATTTGGGCTACGTCCACCAAGATTCACTTGCTCAGATTTTATTACAAGCCACTACTCTCTCAATACAATACCTAGATCTGTTTGGACCTATGCTCAACAAACTCTACATAATTCACACCCAAATTCAAAACACATCTGCAATGTTATATAACACCTACCTTATGCACAAAACCATATAAGTAGACAACTACTACTTAGCAGTTTTACAAAATCATGGATATTAAAACCATGGGCCAAAACTGTCCCATAAACCTATGGGTCAAAATCCGACCCATATGAGAAAAGCATGTTTCTTGGTATATCAAGCACATTTAAGGCCAAATAAAATTTTCTTAGGAAATTGCGCCCTCGAACCCCGGTGAGACAACTGTGGAAAGTGTACAATACTCTTAGTGTATAGTCTTCAACACTTTCTCACATGAAAATATCCTCCACAACCTAATAAAAATCACTTGTACATGTTTTAATATGTTTGATATCTTATATTTCATGTCTTGGAGCCAAAATTGAACTACTAATTGGTTTAAATATTTTTAGGGTTACTCTTTCTTGATTGATAAAAAGAGGGTATTTATAGGGGCACTCACCCATGTAATAGAATACAAATTTTACAAACATTCTATTACATAGGGTACCATATAGGCCCATGATCTGTTGACCAAGTTTCTTCATTCCTGTTTAGATTAGTGAAGTAGTAATAAAAGGAAACAAGTAACTCCAAATATGAAGGGTTTATGGCACTTTGGGATGGGATGGATATGGGAGAAATATGAACTATTATTCACCTTTGTGAGCTAAGTGACTTACAAAAAAAAGAAGACTAGGAGGAAAATTGGATTAGTAGATATATGGAGGGTTTCCCGAAAAATATGGCCCTGAGAAGTGTGAGCTTCCTAGGATGGATGTTAACCCTCTTGTAAATAAGATGAAATAAAATTATATATTGATAAATTGAATGTAGTGTCTATACATAATATGGAATAAAACAAAAATTGACAAATAGATCTAAGATGATAAAAGCATATATGATCTAAATATGAACAATTTAACCAAACCTGAAAGGGGTCAACAGTGACCCAAGACTGCAGAAGGCTAGTCGACGGCAACCGAGGCTAGATAAGAAGTAACTTTAGAAAAATATGCCTACAAATCCTCTTGTAGCTAGATCTGAAGTTGATAATGAACTCTTAATGATCAACAGAACTGCCAAAAGTTGGAACAAGGGGAAACAAAAAGGATGTAAGAAAATTAGGGGAAAATGGTATGAAAATAGGTGGTCAATGGAAACTAGGCGGGGTTGATGGTGATTGGGGCTGATTTGGACTTGGACGAATTAAATGGGTAAAATGACATCTTGTAGATGAAGATAGAAAGTGACATAATGTAATGACGAAGCTTTGGGATGATGTAGAACTTGCGAACACAATGAGGGTGGCGGAGGAAGAATGTGATGATGATGGATCTAAGCATGTAATGACAAGAGGACTCCAAATATCCCAAAATGAACACAAGATCTCCAAGATGGATTCCAAATGGCTTGACAACTACAAAAAGAGGTCACAAGATGAAGGCAAGATCGCAAGAGCTCAGAAAATCTCAAAATTACATCCTTTTGCAAGGAGGGGTAAAGGTGTCTTTATAGGGTCGATGGTGACCCAGATGGATCGCCACCGATGCAAGGGGACCCATCTATTTGGATAATGTAATGATTCCCAACTTAAGGAAAAATGGGCCTAAAGAGGGTAGATTAGGGTTTCGGGTGATAAGGATGAACTAGGGTGCATAGAAATGAGTAAATAAAGGCCATGTGTAGCTAAAAACATTAAATGATGGCCTAGGGAGAAAAAATTTGAGAATTTAGGGAAGACAAATAGATTAAATGAGGATTAGAGTTAATTAATTATGATTAGGAATGGTTTAGGGAGAATAATGAGTTGAGGATTATAGCTAATTAAGAATAATTAACATAAATGGGATGGGGTAATAAGATGGAAAATATAAAAGCAAAGGTGGGAAAATGATGATTGATGGGATAAATTGAATTTAGGAGGGAGGATAAAATTTGAATGGATGACTATAAGAAAAAAGAGAGTGAATTGGGGTAAAAGGTGGTGATACCAAATTTTGGTGTCTACATTTGCCCCCTTTTTATGGGTGTTTTGTGTTGGGCAAGCCATGAGACAAAAATAAGAGAGGTGGAAAAGATAATTGATTGGGTGCTCCCCCTCAAACTAGGATTCGACGACACAAAGGAATTCAATCACGAGTTTGTGAGAGAGATGGATGGTTAAGGTTGTTAAGGATGAGAAAAGAAGATGAGGGGATAAGATATCCCAGATGAGGATTGAACAAAAAGTAAAAACTAAAATAAAGATAAGGCAATGATTTCAGATTCATGTCGGTAGGGAACAATGTACGCTCTTGGGGAGATCTTGACAATGTCCTGTGGGCTTGTGAGTCAGAAAACTCACTGCAAAATCGAGGGAAACCAAGGGGAATCCTCTCAGATAGATGTCCAAGTCGTGTGACCATGGGGTCAAAGGAATACATCGAGTATGTGTAAACAAATGCGAACAATGGTCGAGACAAGGGTCATGAAAAAATGGTAGGGGTGGGATTGAAAAGAAAATATGTGTGCAGGGGGTGGGACAAAAATGAAAAAATAATGTAAAAATAATGGTGCCCCAAGAGGGAACACAAAGATGACCATAATGGCGAGAGGATGAGGATAAGAAAATGAAGCTCGGGGTATAAATGAAAAATTAAAAATCATGGTGCCCTAAGAGGGAACAAGAGGATGGCCATAATGACAAGGATGTAATGGATAGATACAAGAGATAATGAATCTTGTGTGGGGTATAACAAGGATGTGAGAAGAAGACCATTTAAGGAAAAAGTGGAAGAAAATATAATTTTGAAAGGAAGGATTGATTAAAGAGATTGAAAAAGGAGATTATTGAAAATTATAGGGTCGGGTCGACATGATGAATAGAGGCGGTCGGAGATAACTATGGTGAAAAAGCGGTGACCCATGGGGGTCGGTGGTGAAAATGGTCAGTGGGCTATATAAGCCCAAGGGTCGACCAAATAAGCTCATTTTCACATGACGAGTTGATGATTGAGAGCTCTGGTCTATAAGAGTGAGAGTGATACCTCGGAGATAAATAGAGGCCGAAGGGAGGCTGTGAGGAAGTTCAGAGGACCCGCAGGATGGTAAGAGCCTAAAACATAGCTTGTTTTTAAGAATTTTTGTGTTTTTCTTTATTTTTACATTTTTAAATTTTTTTAGCTTGGCGCTAGGGGCGGTTGGTGATGACTGGACATGGTCTCCGTTGACTAAGCCTAAAAATGCATCGACCCTACTCTAGATGCATCAATCCGACTTGGGTTGGTGTCATTTGGAGATGGGAGGATTATTTATTGCTTGATTTTGATTTTTGACAAGATTTGGATGAGGATGATTCTCGATGGTTGTGTGTTTCATTAGTTTTTCAAGCCCAAGAGACCTTTTATTTGAGAGATAGAGTGCTTGCCTTGTATGATCAGATTTGGGGTGATATAGTAGATGATGAGTGGGATCACTTAGCAAAGTAGTTGGATTAGGTGGATTCCGACACTACCAGTGGATTGCACGAGATGTGGGTATGATGAGTTCATTAGTTAATCGATGGGATGTGTGTATAAGAAAATTTTGGTTTAGGATAGGTGAGATGATGTCATCTTGAATGATGTATACAGGATTTTGAGATTACCGATACATGAGGAGGAGAAGGTGGTACCTATTATAGTTTATGTGATGTTGGGTGTGTTGACATGGTTATTTAGAGATGATGCTCTACATATTACATTTTATTTAGGTGAATTTTCTTATGAGATGAGATATGATCATGGAGTGCCTTGGAGTAGATCAATTTTCTTGGTTATGATGACAATATCTTAGTACGTGCTACCAAACTCATGGGGAGGGTACAAGGTTTCCCTGACATTAGTAGGAGTACTGACTAATGTAGTAGATCACAAGACAATAATTTATTTTTGTATTGCACTATTGGCACAAGTATATCATGAGTTGTCTACATATACAGAGGGGAGGAGGACGGGGATTGGATGGACGTGGGGTTCCTCCTACATTGTTGGGCTCACAAGCACATAGAAATGATTTGACCACTAGGTTACCATGGATTACAGGTGACCACATCAAGTTGGTAGTATTTTTGAGGTGGTGATACGATTTTGCTCATGGAGACAGGAGGGATAGGTACATAACGTGGTATGGATAAAGACTTGAAGAGTTAGAGAAAAATCAGGTGAGGTGGCGAACATACTGCAACTTCCCTACATGGCATAGAGTAGATATAGAGCTGGTTGGGATGAGAGGACTAGATGGATACGGGGATGGAGGCTGGACATGATATAGGCCATCTAGTTTGATATAGTTAGGAGGCAGTTTGGTGTAGTCCAGACAGTACCCAGAGATCCTATTGTGTATAGGTGAGATGAGTTAGATAGAGATCTATCGAGTCTTGACATGTTTGACCCACTAGAGGAGGCAGGGGGTGTCATGGGATGATGATGATGATGTGGGAGTTGACATTGGGTTTATTTATTGTGATGAATACTACATGGGTGACACAAATGGCATCCAAGGGATCAAATGGCGGTGATGAGGAGGAGGAGGTGCACATGGAGGAGAAGTTGGGTCCCAGAGGTGATGATGGTGATAGGGGTGCGGAGGAGATAACACGGTTGTGGGTAGAGAGAGACCTAGCTCGACTCAAGAGGGACACCACATGACAGGAGAGAGAGGTGGCTTGATAAGAGGTCTTGAACCTACGATGGGAGAGGGATGAGGCTAGAGAGCATAGAGATAGATATAGGGAAGCGGGAGGCATATAGGTCGAGATTTGGGGAGCTTGGACCGATATTAGCTGAAGTCGTGGAAGTAGTGTTGTGCCAACCGCATCATAGGGCGAGAAGGATAGATGGGACCTCCTGTGGATAACACCATTGAGTTTATATGTGGCGCTAGGGGTAGAGATGAGGTATTATGAGAAGATTGTGACTCATAAGCTACCTTGGATGTGGAGATACACAGCATTATTATCTAGCGTTGGAGCGGCGAGTGCAACATTATCAGGGAGCACAATGAGTGTGGCATAGCCACCACGAGACAAGGGTCATGATGCAACCTAGGGATTGATAGTGGAACCTTCCCAAAAGGGCATGACTTAAGATTATATGATGTAGATATTACTATTGGTGATGTATTTGGATCTAGATAGGACCCTTAACGGCCCTGTATATAATGTATTGATGTATTTTAGACTTATGATATATATATATATATATATATATATATATATATATATGATGATGATGATGATGATGATGATTTTGGTTATGATTCATGATGTGTGTACACATATTTGATTTTTATTTATGATGTTGATGATGTTTTAGATTTAATGGTAAAAAATGTGATAGTTTTTATTGATGTAATGGACTAGATTTGATTAATCACATATATATAGATGTGAATATGTGATGATTTAATTATGATGTGATGATTATGGAGTTGATATTTGGAAAAGTTAGAATATTAAGATGGATATGATTATGATGTGGCTTATACATACATGGATTAAACAAATGAATATGTCATGAACACTTATTTGTTAGTGAATGGATGTGAAAGTGATAGATGTTATACTTAGAAGTAAACATATAGATATAGATGGCATGATTTAAATTAGATATGAGAAAAAAATGAGACCTTGATAAAAGGTGTCCCAAAATGTGAGAGAAATGACACATGATTGTAGGAAGGAGTGGACAAGGAAATAATGCTTGGAACCGGATTGGAGGTAAACAAGAAAGGGAGCCACTTAAGGCAATGCACTTGCAGCCAATAACATGTGCTAACACATAACCATCGCTAGTTAGTGATCCTAAGAGTCACAAGGGAAAGTATGAAGGGTGAACTTATAGACCTAATGTTGACACAACATAAGGGGTTTAGATGTAACTTGTATGTGGGAATATAGGTTCTCCATAGGTGGGTTCCCTAGATTTATGCCCCACTCTGGGTGAGGGGAACACAAGCTACTTAAGGTGGGAAGTTTGCGATGAATGAGATCAAGATGAGTGATGCAGGAAACTTTCATAGGATGCTTGATTTTGAATTTTACATTTTGTTGTATGAAATAGAAGGTTGATTAGTGCGGGAAGCATTTATGGCCATGATAAGGGGGTAGCCATCCTTTGAGGGAGTGGTCTACTTTTTTCCTTTATGCTTTATGATTTTTTTTTACAGATGGTAGGGGTAATATATGCATGATAGTTGTACTTTGAGGGATCAGACTATACTTTTGACTTTTTATGCTTTTATGAACAACTATCCTTTCAAGGGATTAGTTTGTTTTCTTTTGAATTTTGATAATGAGCATCCATGGAATTTTGAATTTTTATGGGGAAGATATGGGGATAGTTAGGTAGACCACTTAGGAGGGAATAATAAATGTACAAGTGACACCCGTGGACCCTTAGTGTGGTTCCAATAGGTGAACAAGTGGGTGATGGATGTAATGATCATAGATTTCTCACTAAGAAGGAAGAACCTATCCATTAGGGATATGCTATGAGTAGAGATGTGGTGCCCATATTCAAGGTCATATAGAGGAAAGTGATGGTAGACCACACAATTCCATATCATTACAATGAAATAAGTAAATGGCCAATAATGGATTGATGACTAGTTGGATAATTAAGTTCACAATGGTAAGTATGCTAACACTAGAATGGCCATAAGTGTAATGCGTTAAGAGGCTCCATTTCTAGTTTACCATCAAGGGAAGCCAAATGATAGGCACAAACCTGTACTTATGCATGATAATGTAAGGTCCAATCTAGTTGGGAGAAAAATTTCCATGTTGGATCCTTTCTAGAGTAGTGAGATTTTGATTTTCATAAGGACGAGGTCATTGATATTAAAATTGCGTTCTTTGAGATTTTTTTGTAAGCACGTTTGATGTGCTCTTGATAGACATGATTCTTAAGAGCGAGAAGGTGACATTCATCTAATAACTCAAGTTGTGCTAGACACTCTTGATGATAATATTCATCAAAGACAAAGCCATAAGAAGAGAAACAATCAAGAATGGGATTTGGACTTCAAGAGGAAGAACGACCTCAGTGCCATAGATGAGAGAGAAAGGACTAGAGCCCATAGAGGTGCAAATGCTACTCCTATAAGCCCAAAGAGAAAATGGGGGATGAAGGTGCCAATTACAACTATATTTATCGATAGTCTTGGCAAGGATGTTATGAAGAGTCATGTTAGTGGATTTGTCTTGGTTGTTAGCTTGAGGACAGTATGGAGAAGAGAAACTAAAATTGATATTAAATGAGTCACAAAAATTATTGAGGTATTTATTTTTTAAGGACTTTCCATTGTCCTGTGATGATTTTTGAGGAAAAGTGAAGCGATAATGACGATCTTGATAGAAAAAATAACAATTTGATTAACCTTGGTTGATGCGAGTGGGATTGATTCCACCCATTGGGTGAAGTACTCAGTAGTAGTGATAATAAAATGATGGCATTGGTAAGAATGTAGATTAATAAGGCCAATGAGGTCAAGTCCCCATTGTGAGAAAGGTCAGAGGTTTGAGCTAGTTGTAAGGCCTGACTAGGAATGTGGATTCGATTAGAATGTCGTTTGCATTTGACGTGCTTCTTAACATAATCACAACAATCTTGATTAAGAGAGGGCCAATAATAATCCATGTAAAATAAGCGCTTGACAAAGGCCAAACCCCTAAAATGGTCACCACAAAAACCGTCATGGACTTCTTGGATTGCTCGAATGGATTTGTGAGATTTAAGGAAAAGAAGAATGCCATTCAAGCCACGCTTATAAAGGATTCGCCAATGATGACATAACGGTTAACATGTTCAAGAAAGGATCTCCTATCATTCTTAGATAAATCGAGATGGAATAATGGATTGAGATAGATAGTCAAAGATTTTAGAATACCAAAGATCACAAGGATTAGTATGAACATGATTGATGTTAGGAGATTTTGAATGTGAGATGGTTGATCTTGATCTTGAACAACAACATAAAGATTAGATTCTTCATTGTCAAGGGATGAGAGATGTGAGAGACACCATAGTGTCTGCAAAATGATTAGATGAATAAGGAACGATCTTAATGGTGTAGTAATCAAATGCCTCAAGGAGGAAGTCAACGTTGTTCTTATAATTATGAAGGACATCATTTTTACATTGATAAAAACCTTGACTTGATTGATGATAAGTTAAAAATCCCCATATATGTCAAGGATTTCAATGCCAAGCAAGATGGTAGTTTCAAGACCTAAGATGAGGGCTTCATACTCGGCCATATTATTTGTGCACTCAAATTTAATCTTGTTAGCGATAGGGATAGGAGTGTCCCAAGGAGAAATGATAATGACGTTAGAACCTCCCCCTTGCTAACACTTAGAGCCATCAAAGAAGAGATTCATCTTGAGAGGAGAAAAATCATGTTGGAATTTGTTGATGGGTTCATCTGGAAACTATTCTTGAGGAAGGAGGTTATTAAGAAAGAGGCGTTAGCTAATTTTTCTACGATAACTTAGACCTTGATTGACTTCTAAGAGATGAACTATAGGTCAAACTTGGTCATGAGCATGAACCATCGAGTGATGTGATCACTATGGTAGGGTTTAGAATGCATTGTCCTAAGGCGGTGAAAACTAGTGACAACATAAATCTTATGATTGAGAAGATAGTGACAAAGTTTGGAAATGGAAAAGAAAAGAGTGCAACAAAGCTTTTCAACTTTAGTGTAGTGAATCTTATAATCATAAAGGGTGCGACTGATGTAATAAACTACCTACTCTCTGCCTTTCTAATCACAATGCACCAAAATGGATCGAAGAGCATGATCAATGGAAAAACATAAAGATAGAAGGTATCCTCCTCATGTGGAGGGGTAAGCACAAGTGGAGATAGGAGATACTGCTTAAGATCATCAAAGGATTTTTGGTAGTTATCATCCCATCTAAAGTTGACATCTTTAAGAAGAGGGTGATGAAAGGGTTGGAAATGGTTAGAGATCTATGAAATGAAATGATATAGATTGAAGGTAACCTTGAAGAAGACTATGAAGCTACTTCAAGTTAGAAGGAGGGGGTATCTCGAGGATAGCCTTGATTTTGGTGGGGTAAACTTAAATACCCCTGATAGAGATGATGAAGCTAAGGATATTACCAGTAAGCACTCCAAACATGCACTTGGTTGGATTAAGATGGAGGAAGAAGCAAATAAGTCACTCTAAAAGGATTTCAAAGATGGTGAGATGGTCACGTCTATGCTTGGATTTACCCAAGAGGTTATCAAAATAGTCCTCTATAGTCTTATGAATGAGATCGTGGAAGATATAGGTCATGGCTCATTGATAGGTGGCTTTGGAATTTTTCAACCCAAAGGGCATGACATGATAACAAAAGGTCCCCCAAGGAGTGATGAAAGAGGTATTATGTTGTTATTCTAGTGCGATAAGTATCTGATTGTATCTAGAGAAACCATTCATAAGAGACAACATCTCATGGCCTATGGTAAAGTATACAAGTTGATCAATGTTGGGAAGGGGAAAGTCATATTTATGGAAATCGAGGTTTAACTATTGAAATTCAATACAAATGCGAAGGTTGGATGAGGCCTTAACAACGTGTACAATATTGGAAACCCATTGGGGATAGTCAATGGAGATGATGAAGTTAGCAGAAAGGAGGCATTACAACTCCTCTTTGACAAGGAGGAAACTCGAGGATGCATGCAAAAAGATTCTTCTTGACTAGCTTAGTGTTGGGGAAGGTGATGATATTATGGACAATGATGGAAAGATCAAGACCTAGCATATTGGAGTATAACCATGCGAAGGTTTTTTTGTGACAAGAGAGAAAGGAGGTGAAGCATTCAAGATCGTATGGATCAAGGGATTGACCCACATTGATAATGTGATGCTCTTGAGGAGTCCCTCTGTTGATATTGATGGTGGATTCATTGAGAAAGGTGGATGTGTCTAGTGGTAAGGAATTATGAAGATATGAATCTTTACGCCCCATGTGGGAAATAATGATGTCATTATCAGTGCATTAGAGGATGTCAATGGTAGGGGAGTCTTCCTCTATCATTTCCATATGTCGAAGGGGAGGGACCTAGTCTGATTTTCACACTGATAAGTGACTGGTCCTAAGGTGATGGTGGAGACTAAAAAAATGTGGAGGAGATGGAAATAATGTCATATGTATCCATAACCTCATGGGATGGAGAAGATGGAGGGTCAATGTCCATGAGCATCATAGATGGTGGAAGAGGGGTCGAGAAGATTTTCTTTGAATCCTAGTTCAAGTTTTTCATGGGGTTTATGAGATTGATCAATGAAAAGGTCATGCATGCCTTTTTCATAATGCCCCATTCCAAATCCTTTCCGAGCATAAGCGATGAAGATATTTGTAAGCAAAGTATTTCTTGTAAAGATAATCAAATCCATTGGTGTAGAGTTTCATGTGCGGTGGAGCATCAATGTGTGAAGAAGAGTGATCAATGCCACCATAGATGAGGTTGGTGAAGATGAGGTGGACCAAAAGAAATGATATCCCTAACATTAGGTTGGTACATGGGAGCTTTATCAGTCTGCCAAGTCTTTGAGGTGTGAGAAGGGAATTAAGGGTGAGATGTTGATAATCCCTAATAAAAATACAATCCATCACTTTGTCTAAGGAGTTATCATTAGGGAACTTGGATGTATAGATAGATGAGCTAGAGGTTTCTTCGAGAAGGGTCGTGTTTAGTAACGAGGAAATCATTGGGTCGATAGGTCATGTTACATTCTTTGAGTGGTGGAGTGTCCGAAGGGAGGGTTAGAATTTTCCCCTCATGTTTGTATTTGATGCATCGATGGAGGGTGGAAGGAACATAACACATGGTGTAGATCCATGGTCACCCTAAGAGAACATTATATTGAAACTCCCCTTCTACGATATAGAAAAGTTCATGGAGGATTTTTTCACCAATGCGGATGGGAAGAATGAATGTGCCTAAGGCAGGAGAAACGACATCATTAAATGCATGAAAAATCATGGGTGATTGGGTGACGATGGAATTAGGGATCTTAAGTTGATCAAACATGCGGTATGAAATGATTTGATGCTAGCTCCATTGTTTATCATAGAATGATGAATGAAGGTTTCATTGATATGGACTGTGATGAAAAGGGGAAGGTCATGTTCCTCTGGTGTAATGTCTAGGATCTCAGTATCATCAAAGGATATGAAGGCCAAAGCGGCTAGGGACCTAGCAAGAGAGATGAAAAGGGATAAACCTCATCCTTAGGAGTTGGTATGCACTTAAGAGCAAGGCTTGTTTATGGTCCTGGGGATTTTTCGATGAGATCATAAAGTGTCATCTTAATCGGGGACTAGTGAATTTGTTTCATAACACTTCGTTCAATGGTACTAGGCCGAGGAGAAGCTAAGATAGAGATGTTAGGTTTTGATGAGGAAGGTGATGGAGTGGGATCACTAGAGGGAGCAAAAATAGTGACTTTAGATTTAGATTGAGTGAATTCATGGGGATGGGAACTAGTTATAACCCGAACAACATCAATATAGAATGAAGAGCCTTCTTTAGAAAAATTCAAGGTTGGAGGTGGGATGGTAGATGAAGGCTGGGATGAAGGAGTTAGTTTGATTGGTGGGAGAGCTGGTTCCTCATTAAGAAGAAGGTCATCATCATCAATAAGGTTATGAATGAATTTTTGAAGAGCCTTACAATGTTCTGTGTCATGTCTAGGTGCATGATGGTATGCACAAATGAGGTTGGAATAAAACCATGAAGGTATTGGAGTGTTTGGATCAAATGGTTTGATAGATGAAAGAGTGATTACAAAAGCTTGGAGAAATTGATGAAACATTGATGTGTAATATCCTATGGGGAAGGAAGATGAAGTGGTTTCATGAATAATAGATGAAGGTTTGGATGATTTGGTTTGAGGTGGTTTCATGGGAGCCTTTGATTTCATCTTGGGCTTAGAAGAAGAGGGAGATGGTTGTGTTTTAGTCTCAGTTTTGATTGGTGGTGATTTGGAGGATTTGGATTCAGATTTAATGGTAGATGATGTGGATGGTTTGAAAGGGGTACTTGATTTGGAAGAAGGATTGGGTTACATTGACTTGTCGGTAATGGGGGATTTAAAAGAAGGGGCTAGTCCTTAAAGGGAAAGAGATCCTCCTAAGGATGGTGATGTGACACTAAGTTTCTTAGGAGGATTTGTCTTGGGAGAGGGAATTTCTAGCCTTTTATGTGGATGTGTAAGATATTTTTAGATGCGCATACCAAGGTTTTTAATTTTTGATGGTGAGGGTTTAACCTTAGTAGAAATAGTGACATCGTAGCGCTTAGAGAATCCATGATGGTAGGGCTTGGTTCATAAGGTTTACAATATGGAATATGGGAGAAGTTTTTACATGATGTGCTTACCAATATCTAAGGGTGTGGAAGATGGTTTGATTTTAATATTTGTTGGTGTTGATGCAATTGGAGTTGTAGATGTGGTGGAAGTACTCGCTTTAGGTGTATTGATTATGGGGGTTTGGATAGTGGATGATTCAAGAAGTGGTGTAGATTTAGCTGTAATTTTATTTTATGATGAGGATGAAGTTGTGCTAAGGATGGGAATAGGTGCAGATGTTGGGGTTTGGGTTAAAGTTGTTATAGGTGGAGGATGTGTGATAGATAAGGATGTAGATGAAGGAGTAGGTATGGTTAAGTCTTATGGGGGTGTCGTGGTTGTGGTGACGGTGGAAGTTTTAATTGTAGATGGAGAATCTGAAATGGGGTGAATGTAATATGTGTTGAAATGATGGTTGTAGTTAGTTCTGTTTGATCTATGGTGTTAATGATATGGGAATTAGGTTCCTATGATGTGGAAGGTTAAGTCTGATTATTGGGTGAATGATTAGGAAATGGTTGTTTAAAAACATCTAAGGGTTGATTGGGTGGTGCATTAGGATTGTCTACTTGAATATCACTAGAGTCTATAAGCTTTTGGACAAGATACTTAAATGTGTGACACCTCTCAATGTCATGGCTATGGACTTGGTGATATTTGCAATATTTTTCTTCACATTACCATGCTGGTTTAGGGCATGTTTCATCATATGGCTGGATTAGGGGAAGTTTAATGAGATTGACCACCATTAATTTTTAAAATAATGAACTATAAGATTCCCCAAGAGGGGTGTAGTTAGGGGTCGGTCTAGGAGCTCTTTATGGAGGCTCGACATGTGTAACACCTTTAATATGGTTGATGTATATGAGGGATTCTATATAGGAAGTTGCAAACGTTGATATGTGATTCTTGTATGAAGATGGTGTACTCTTGTGAATTTAGAAATCATGTTTGTTGTAGATAATATATTATCTCATTGGAATAGATACAATTCTACCATGTTTATGGTGAATTAAGAATGAAGTAATTCATCTCTTCTTATGTTGAATAATTACTACTTGGGAAAACAAAAAAATTATTCAGTTTAAACTAGTTCATAGTTTTGTTACACTCAAACTTGTGCTGTAGTTTTCTTAACCTCTATTGCAGGATAACGATTCCCTTGATCAATTTCAATGATCCAAGGCATGCTTTCAATTTCATGACATTATGGTCATCTTGACCAAGTTGGATAGATCATGGAATCTCTGAACTCTTGTTGTCTTGGAATATCAGATGAGATTTTCTACTCCCTACTTTGTATGTAATCTTTGGATGACATTTTTATCCTTCATTTGGTAGGTTTTATGATACAATTCTTGCTATTGTTAAAGGAACCTAATTAATCTATGTTCCTAAGATGGTAATCCTATCCTAAGTTGTAATATATCCTAAGTTTCTAGGTTCTTTGATTAATAAGGGTTGTTTATTAAAAGGAAAACCTAAGACTAAATTATTAAACATTAACCTAAGGACCTAAGTTAGTTCCTAAACTAATGTTTGAACCTAACCTAAAGTTGGGCTAACCTAAAGGGGATGGATGGGATGACATGCTAAGGCAGGTCGGTGGCACCAACCTCAAGGTATTTATGATGATTTAGTGGGCATTAAAACTTATATTTAAGACAAATTTGGCGAATGCATGGAAGGAAAGAAGAGGTTGAGCTGGCACCTCTGCTAAAATGTTAGTTGCATGAAATTTTAAATTTAGTAGTGGCCAAACACAAGTTGGTGGTGGCGGGAGAAGTGGAAGGACTATCGATCTGTTTGACATTTAATGTTTTGGTAATGGTGAAAAACTACCTAGGAAGAAGGGAAGTTGGAAGAAATAATGGTTTCAGTTTTCACATTGATCATTTGGTTTTTGTGAGCTTCAATTTTACATACATATTTTCTCTTCGAACCCTCAGTTTGAATCCTTGCATGGTGGTGATAGTGATGAAAATATCATTGTGAAGCTATAAGAGGAAGGAGAAGAAGGTTCTAAGGAGTTTTGTTGGTGTTTTCATGGAAAGGATTAGCTATCGAAGCTCTGCTTGAATATTTTTAGTGAGAAAGTGAGGAAGGATCTCTATCAAGCATGATAGGCCCTATCCATTAAGTCTTCTACTTTTATTTAAATGCTTCATAAAAATAACTCTGCTCTATTTTGAAACCTTCTGATTTTATGTCTGATTATTCTTGCTTTAATGGTTTTTATTTTGATTTTTTGGATGTAAATTGGTTCTTCGTTGTTATACGAAAGATGAAATCTGGAAGTGTTGATTTGTGGCTATTATGCTAACTTGTTTGCAATCAAACCTTCTTATTACTGAAACGGGTCTGCATTTGTTCTCTGATTGATTGAAAACTTATGCGGAGGTTGTAAATGCTTTATTAGTAGCATGGTTTTGTTGAAATATGTAGATTTTAACTTGCATACCCTCTTTACTGTTGTCGTTGGCATTACACCATTGTTTTAGATTCAACATGTGTTCATTGTTTTGGTCTAGTTGTTCGATGATGGCAGTAGTAACCCTTTATTTTGATTCACTTTTTTGAGACTGTATTTTATCATGGGTATACAGTCGTATAGATCTGGGGTTTACTTATGATTTGGTTCTTTCCCAAATAGGAACTGTTGGAATCTATGTGTTCTTTCTTAAAACTCTCTACAATTACCATTCGGGTTAGGAGTAAATGAATGCCCACCTTGAGCTTGAAGGCACAATATCTTCTCTCATTTGTTGATTTTTGTATGAATGGAATTTATTCTCTATGAAAGTTGAATAGGAAGATATGAATGAAAATGGTTAACTTTTGTTCTATTGCATTTACTTCATATCTTCATATTTTTATAACCCACTTTGGAATTTTGGGTTTCTTTTAGACCTTTTGATCGAAAACGTTTTCGATGGTTAATAGTTATTGAGATCTTGTCAATAGGAGGTTACTCGAATGATTTATCTGCCTCCTTTTCTGACGGTTGTTAGTTTGATTGGAGATTATTTCTGATATTGGTCTGTTTTTTCCTCTTTTCCTTTCAACACTGACCTTTCTAGGAATTGAATTGATTCATTTATCAATCGGTGGAATCTTATTTTGGGATTTTATCTTTCATGAAGACAGGAGATAACCTATTGGATGTTTTTCTTTCGTTATTTGACTGGTTCATTAATTATTACCCAATTCTAGGCTATGTTGGTACCTCAATTAAGATCTTGTTGATCTTAAGTGGGTTTCCCATGATTGATTAAGCACTTGATGTGCGTTACTCTTAGGGAAGTTTGTTCTATATCATTTCATCTGTCTTTGCTTAGAGTGGTTGATTAGCCTGTGAAATGGGATATGTTTGTGGCTTCCTCCTTGACGTGTTGTAACATCTAATTAGCTTTGTATAGAGGGAAGTTTGGTCACTTTAATTGATGCTCTTCATGAGCTATTCCAACACTGGGGTTTGGAAAACTAGATCTGCATGATGTATATCTATTTTCCTTTCTTTGCAACAATTATATTGTCTCAAATCTTTAAGTTACTATGATGTCTTTGAGACTGTTGTATTGAAGAGTCTCTTAAGGACATTGGTTGAAGTCTCTTTCTTTAGTTCTGGAATGTTATTTCATTTATTATTTTTGTAATCTTTCCTTTTGGATGAACTCAAACTTAAGATAAGACTGGGAATGATATTGTATTAGTATGGTTATGAACTTTTAGTTCCCTGTTCCCTTCTTTGAAGTAGGAATGAGTGATTGAGAGGTGAATTATCCAAAATTTAGTTCGTGCTTCCTTATTCGTGAATTATTGAACCTTCAGTTGCTGATATCTCAAAGATTGCTTGATGTTATTATGTCTGGTTCATTTGATTTTGAGATTGATATGAATGTAGAACTGTGGAAACTTGAATCCGTGAGTTACCTGGGTTGTTTCTATTGATTATGTCTTCCTTATTTGGAGTATTGAAACATACTCTTAATCAATCTAATTTAGATTCTTGTTGAGCTTGCTATAGTTGTGATTTTTAGATGGAATATAATTTTGTTTTGTCTTTTTATTCCTTCATGTATTGATCTGGATGTTCACTTGAAATAGCACAACAATATGCATATTTTGAAAGGTAGATTTTTTATCTAGTATTACTTCTTGAAAAGTTAGGATTAACTATGTTGATTAATTAGTCTTTACTTAATCCTTACATATAGAAACTTTAAAATTTTCTCTCCTTCTTGGTTGTAATATTTTAGGGAAAATTCTTTTGTTTATCTTGTTGTGTTTTGGAACTATTTCATAAACAACATGGTTCTTTTTATGAAACAATTAGATAAAAGCACAATATTTTAATGTTATAGTGCTTATCATGCTCAGTTCATTGAACTGACTCGTGATAACAATTTTACAGATGGATTTCGTAAAAGATGAAAGGAGAAATACATATAAAAAGTTACATCTATTTTACTAAAAGAAATTGTCTCTTTATTATGATGATTATGTGGCATCATTACTTGAGATGTATTTTTGTCGAAAAGGAAGATGTAATAAAACTAGTTTTATATTGTTGTTATGACACTTTGTAATCTCTAAAATACTTCTATAATCAATGAATGGATCACTCCTTTTTGATGAATAAATGGTTTGATGATTGTTGAATACTAATTTATTGTATTACCTTCTTTGGCATAAATTAGGATGTATTATTAAGTAATATCCTAAATGTAGAAGGGAAGTTTATATACTTAAGTGTTATGGAATTTGGTTTGAGGATATGAAATATTAGTTGGTTTATTTTCACATAAAAGAGATGCAACTAATAAGTTGACACTCTTAAATATATCCTTAAAACAATAGAAAGGAATTATGATTGAATTATATATATATATATATATATATATATATATATATGCGTGTGTGTGTGTGTGTGAATTCTTGTTGTATTAAAACATATGTTACCTGTTTTCATAATTGGACAATAGTCCTTGATTTAGGAAAAGGATATTTTCCTTGAAATCAATCATATAAGTTTATCTAAAGATCTTGTTAAAGTGTTATGAATATAATAAGTGAATGGTTGAATGTGTTATTCCTTAGGCAGATTTCTTTAATCAAATATGGAATGCTTAAAAAGGAATTAAATGGGATTTAGACTTCATCTTCATGAAGTCTAAAATAAAGGTTTTTAATAAACTTGTTTAAGCTAAGGCTGAAATAAGAAAGGACATAATGAACACACTTTCATAACATTAAGATCAATCATGTCATTATATGATACAAGTTGTTTCGTTTAAGAAAAACTTAAACATGTAATGGAATGGTTAGGAAGCATATTTTACCTGCATACCTACCTCTCATGTAGTTTCAACTTGTAACCTAATAGGTTAAATGATGTTAGTTGAATCTTTAAGCGTTCTTTATCACGAAAGACCATTCAAGATAATAGAAAAAGTGTGGTGAGGGACTTATTCTGTTTGATGAGTATGCCATCTAGGAATGTAAACATGATAAAAATGTTTTAAAACATTGGCCAAAGTATTGCAAGTTGTTGGTTGCATTGTCCTATGTCACCTAGTCTAAGATGTAGGATTTCAGATGAATATCTAATGTCAGATATTTAGATAGGCCTCTTAGATAGAACACTTGGGTGCCCCTAAAAAGGTAAAATAAACCAAGTATATGTAGTATACACATTATTGAGTAACATGAGAGATCGGTTTAATACCGAGTCATGAAATGAGAGATCGGTGTTCCACCGAGTCATTTAAAGTTGTATATGGTTTTTGTTATGAGATGTATTGACATTGGAATGTATGTTCTAAATTATGTTAATTTAGAACAGAGAACATTATGTATGTTAAAAAAAAAAATCCCTTTATTCTAAAGTCTTAAAATGGGAATGTTACAACATGTGAGGTGGATGTAGAAGCAGATGGTTATTTAACCATAATGGTATTGGAAATACTTTTGGAATTATCATTATGTGTGGTGGATTTGGTGAACTCGTATTTGGGATTATATGATCTAAGTTTAAGGTGGCCTTGCTCAAGGGCGCAGAGTTCAAGTTTGTGAGCCATAGTGAATGCCTCTTCAAATGTTTGAAAATATTAAATTTGAAGAGTTGAAGAGATGTGCTTTGCGAAAAGAAGGTGATAATATTTAAATAAGTTATGTTTGTGGAAGGAGAAATGATAATTGATTAATGATGTTGTGCCATCATGCAATAAAATATGTGATAGATTCATCACCATACTATCGAATGGCATAAAGGTCGATGATTCTAATATTACGTGCAATGTTGATTGAGAAATGTTTAAGAAATAATTACGCTAGTTGGATAAATGTGAATAGTGACTATTTGTGGGATACTTGTTGTACCAATCTAATGCGGGACCGACCAATGACATGGGAAATGTGTGGAGCATGAGATCTTGATCATGGGAAATAAGATAACATGCATGTCTAAAGGCTCATAGATGTTATGGATCCTCCTTGCTATTGAACTTGGAGAATTTTAGCAATTACCAATGAGGAGGATATGGTTTCATGGGGACAAATGGATTGATGGGTTCATTACATATTTATTCATATGAAAATTTAGTTTTAGATCCCAAAGTTGTGGCTTCAAGGTTATCCATTCTATTCAATAATGTTTATAATGTATCATTAGATGATTAAGATGTTGATGGATGAGTTTGAGGTGCATATGATGTGGATGGGTTAGGTTTTGATATGTTTGATATGTTTGGGGATGTGTTGGTGTTGGTGGAGGTGGTTGATAAAGGGAATATAATTAAGTGGTTGTGATTGAATGGGTTGGGATAAAGCTTGATGTTGAGATATGGGGATATGGTAAGATTGGTTTGATTGGGTTGGTTGTTGTGAAATAGGAATGTTTGATTGATTTTCTAGGGGTTGGTTGGGATGTAATTGGTAGGTGGTTGGGAGACTTGAGTTGGTTGAGTGGGAAGTATGTATTGATAAGCACCTTGAGGAGGTGGTTGATGAGTTTGCATTGATTCAGATGGTTGAGGTTGGGAGGTGATTACATTGGCATGGATATGTGAAGTAGAGATGAGGGGTAAGGTTGTGTGATGATGTTCAAATATGGGAGGAAGAAAGTATGATTCTTGAGATGATTGAATAGGAAAAGAAGTGATGGTGGTAAATGAGGTAATGGGAATAGAATAAGGGATGGTAGTATTGACACAAGGTGAATTAGGAGGGATGGGGAATACTAATTGGTAGTTTGATGATTAGAATCAAATTCATGTTGGGATTTAGCAAGCTCACTCATGGATCTATGAAAGAAAACATAAATTTGGGAGGTAAGAACTTGGGTGGACTCTAGATTGGAGTGGTAGGCTTAAATTTGTTACAAAGGAGGTCTTGGATATACATATGTCTTTCTCTCGGTGTATGGTAGTCATAATCTACCTTGTCTGCATTGAATCTTAGGTGGTGCACATCCAAAAATCAGTGAACTAATGCCTAGAAATATCATGTTGTGAAGGCATATGGTAATTTGCAACATGGGCTCCAAGTCCCATCTTTCATGGTGAACCGTGCGATGCAAAAGTGTTGGTATACCGTGAACTACATTACCTTCCCTATTATAAAAGGTAACTCCTTGGGTATGCACCATTATTCTTCAAATGTTGCATGGAGCCTATCATACCACTTCTCCACCCTCTGCTTGAATGGTCCGCTCATTGATCCTTCACACAAGTACTTGCCAAATATTTCCACAAGTGACTTTTTCTCCATAGGGTATTCCCAGATTTTCTCCTTTAGCCCATCAGGTACCCCGATTTCTATAAACACCAGGGACAAAGGAACAACCTCAAAACTGATTCTGTCTCCTATGCATGCTTCTTCAATGATAGTTTCCATGATGTAACTAGAGATGTTGTAAGTCACTCCTGTGACATCTTCTTCGTAATGTGTAGCCACATTGTGTTTACTTGTGACCATATTTCTTGGTCATTCAACTTTGTAACTAAGTGTGCAACTGCTTGTGTGATTAGTTACTTCTTTAGTTTATCAATGTTCATGTCACGCGGACCCTTGGTATACCCCAACTCCTTCTTTGTCTCCAGAATTTTGGCCTTATCAGTTAAATCACCATCTAGATCTACTCATGTGCCTTTTAACCCTGTTACTATTGAGATCAACATGGCTGTGATCCTTACCCCCGCATCCCGCAAAATAGAATAAATCTTCATGTACCCTGCTCATCAATCACTGGTATAAGGTTTCATATTTACCGAAGTAGGGGAGCTAATACATCCAGTAAACTCCAATCTTCTTAAAAACCTTGTCCCCAATGTCATCATACACCAAAGCATGTCTTTTGTTATGCACTTATTTATCTTTGTGTTTAATAACACATCTAGCTCCTTATTATTTTTAGGTGTATGATGGTTATAATCACTGATCTTGCTCTTCCATATGTGGGAATCCCATTCCTGACCCACAATCACCCCCTCTAGATACTATATTTCTAAAAAATTACTCTTAGGAGTCATCTTAACCTCTACTTCCACTTTCTTCTTCCCCTTAGCTCCTACGATAGGTGCTTTCTTTAGTGTCATCTATAACCTGCAATATTCTAATTTCAAATACTCACCTTCTATCTCATGTAATGTGCAAACCCAAACCCTAGCTCGATTCAACATGCCCTAATTGAAATTACGTGCCCTAGCTCCTTTGTAACGCCTTTCTTTGCTCAAATAATTTACAACTAGGGATGCAAGCTTCCTCTACACACAAATCTACTCGTCATGTCTTGATTCAAACTCTTTGCACTTGAATATTCTTCTCGCAGCTTGGTCGGACTTGGCTCTTTCAAATTATCACGATTGTAATGGTAATAATGAACTCACATCCCTTCCTTTTATAGATTTTCAAAAATTTAGTGTATTTATTGCTCCTTCACCTACCAACAATCCTCATTAATTAATCATTTTTTTCCATTTTCCGCACGGTACATCTTTGTGCCCCAATCATAACCTTCTAGTGCACCCTCCTACCTTATGGCTGAAATTCTCTTCAAACACACTTCCATGCACTTGAGTACCTTGTCACTACACCTTCCACTAGTAATCTTCACAAACCTCGAAGCTTACCTCGTGTTATAATGTTACATCATTTATCTCCATCTATGGTCATCTTGTCTAGAAGAAATCTCTTTTCTAACAATTATCCAACTTTGAATAGCACCCGTAGTAGTTTGTTCCTTTCATGTGTACTTATTTTCAATAGTCCTATACCTAGATATCAATAACCACCCCACACTAAGGGTATGTGTAGTCCTCTATGCATATAAATGCTTCAAATAGTAATTAGCTTCTGGTGTGCAAACGTGCTTATTACACAAAAACACCAACTAAATTGACAAAGCATAGCGACAAATAAGGAAATACATTAAGGAAAATACATAATTGAAAACCTAATCTAAATGGAAACATTGCCTTATTACAAACACCAAGAAGACTTATTTATAGTAGGGCTTCATCCTACTCCCGTTGAAGTACCCAGGTAACCATATTCCATCAAGAATTTCTAATTGACAAGCACTGTTTCAAGTATGTGAGTGACAACATACGACCCCAACCAATGTACTTTGATTTTTCCTAGATGGCACAAAAACTTAGAATCATAGAGAAGCACCATTTGTCCTATCTTAATCTTTTTATCCCTAATGTGCCTGTCATGTCATGCTTTCTACCCGGCATTTTCTTTTTTTTGAATCCAACATGCTATCGTTCAGGTGTTCATCTAGTTTGAGTAACTTTTCAATCTGTTCTTCTAATGCTTGTTCATCAGCTAGACCTTTAGTGTGCGCAATACGCAAAGACGGTAACATGAATTCCATAGGAAGAACTACTTCCATGCCAAACACTAACTAAAATGGTGTGACTTTGTTTAACCTTTTATATGTTGTGTGATATGCACTATAGATACGTTATCATCCTAATCCTTTCTTCCAACATCACATATCTTTGTCAATGTTTGGCTCAAAATTTTGTTGAAAGCCTCAGTATTTCTATTGGCATGAGGATGATAGTGTGTCGTCTTATGATGTGCAATCATGAATTCATCCAATAGTATCCCTGATTGAATCATTTCAAGAAACATGTACCCCTATCACTCATTAAACTTAATGGACATCCATACCTTGTAAGAGTATTTTCCCATAGAAACCTAGTTATTGTAGCCATTTTACAATCCTTTGTAGGTGTTGCTTCTACCCACCTTGTTAGATAATATATGAAAGTGATGATATAACATGATCCATTCTTGTGTCTGGATGGTGAAATAGGACCCACAAAACCAATAGCCCATTTCTCAAATAGTTTTGTACTATTAATAGGTCTTAGAGGAATTTCTTCTCATTGACCTGGTTTCCCAAGGCACTGACAGTGATCACAAGCCTTGTAATATGCTTTATCATATTTATACAAAGTCTCCCACCATAATCCAGTGAGTAGAATCTTGCATGCAGTGGTGTCACCTACATAGTGGCCACCTACTATACCACCATGAGCTTCCTCCATGATATTTGTGCATTCATGTTCCAATACACAGCAGCACAATATTTCATCCCGACCTAATTTGTACAGGTCACCACTAATCAACATATAGGGTGTTGCACGTATAGCAACTCTTTTCTTCTCTAAGGATTTCAATCCTTTGGTTTCATACATGTCCGTAGAAACATAACAACATCCTCTAATTCCTATGGTGTGGGTTTTAACTGTATAGTTGTGCATTGGGAATTGTATCTTTAATTGCTCGTACTTCTTCTCTTGTTTGTATTTTGGATAAATGGTCTAGTCCGGATGTTTCACCTGCTTTGAATTTCATTCCGGAATAGAGTTGCTTCTATCCTTTCATTCTCTTGAGAAGCAGAGATAAGGGTTAGGGCTAGGAGGAATACACATTTGTTGGGAAGGTGTGCGCGTCACGTAGAGAGATCGATCGATTGTGAAGAACTCCTTTTATCCGGGAAGGACTACCTATGAATAAGAACACAAGACCACTAGATTTTAGTTAGACAACAAGTGAGGGAACTACCTTAGGCCCAGGAAATATTAGACTTCCTTTCGAAGGTGGTCGGTTCCCCATTTAATATGAATTAAAGCAAAATGATAACAAAGAACTACAAGATAATACTTACTGGTTCCTGATGAAGATACAGGTCCAAAGAATATGGTGGCGAAAATAAGGCTTAGTTGGGATGATCGGTGTTGGAAAGCGAGTTGATGAAGCTATCCTCGTCTTTTTCAATGCTTGAATGAGGGTGACATCGATCCGATTACTTAGTTGCATCTTGACTCGATGCTCTTCTCTGCAACCTCTTCTCTTTTCTTCACTTGTCTCTGTCTTTGCAAATGAATTCCGGATCCTTTGTTTTAGGTCAGGGAAGGTCATTTCAGGAGGAACCGATGGTGGTCGAGTGGGGACCGATGTTGGTTAGGTCAAAGTTGGCTATTTTTAGTAAAATAGCCAACTTTCCCTCCTTTCTCTGAGCGATCAGTTGTGGGCTTGGTCAAGTTATTATTAGGTTTTTTTATTGCGGGTGAGGGTGATGAGTCATGGGTGTGAGTCCGGACCAAGTCATGCCATAGGTCTTAATTAGGTTGGTTTAGGGTTAGGGCTAGGTCATGATGAGGTGGCAAGGTGAGGTGGTAGGGGTGGAGATGTGGATTTATTAATTATATGGTAATTAATAAATAATTAAGTGTGTAAGGTTTAGGTGGTGAGGTGATATGGGAGTGCGAGGCGTCGTAAGACCCAAATTTGGTGTCTACATTTGCCCCTTGTTGTCATGTAGCTTGTCTTGTAAAGCTACACTGACAATAATAAGAAGTGGTTGCCCTAGTTAAGGGTATAGGTAATCCCCCTCAAATCTATCATAGATTGAGGTGACGTGAAATCAAGGATAGGGTTGATAAAGGGTGAATGGTGTTGAGATGATGGTAAGATGGTGGGGTAAGTTCAAGGAAGTAGACGCACGTTGAAATGTAGTAGTGCGACCAGGGTACACAATGTGAAGAGCAAACAAGCAATTCATAGGCAAAGGTTGATAGTTTATCCAAACAATGGTGATATAATCCTGGTATCCAAGGCATAGGAAGTAGCTCCAGGGGATATAACGGGTAAGGTATCGGAACATTTAGGCATGTTCGGTAGTACCAAATGGTTGGTTTGGTTGAGATAAACGGCATGGTCTTGGTCTAGGAAATGTTGGTCGGCTGATCAATTCAAGTATCCTAGTTATGCTAAAACACAAATAGGTGAGCTCGATGGAACAAACAACTACATGATAGAATCGTAAATTATGGGTCTTGGTCGAGGTACTTAATTGGTTGCAGCTGTGGGTCGGGCTGATTGGTGGGTTGCGGCCTTGGGTCGGGCCGATTGGTGGGTTGCGGCCTTGGGTCGGGCCGATTGGTGGGTGGTGGCCTTGGGTCGGGCCGATTGGTTGGTTGCGGCCTTGGGTCGGGCCGATTAGTGGGTTGTGGCCTTGGGTCGGGCCGATTGGTGGGTGGTGGCCTTGGGTCGAGCCGATTGGGTGGTTACGGCCTTAGGTCGGGCCGATTGGTTGGTTGCGGCCTTGGGTCGGGCCGATTGGTTGGGTGCGGCCTTGGGTCGGGCCGATTGGTTGGTTGTGGCCTTGGGTCGGGCCGATGAATTCAAAATAAGGCTATTTAGCAAAGCCGGGGTAGGTGAGGTGGTGAAAAATGGAGATTGGTGGATAAGGGCGGGAGTTAGGTTAGTAAGTAAGTAACCGATATTGGTTATGTGTGACCGATATCGGTCACAAGACCGATCTCGGTCTTTAGAAGGCGCTGTGTAATGGCAGCATCGGTTATATGTCAAAACCTATAAAAAGAAAAATACGGCATGTCATTGTCACTTTGTGAATTTGAGTGCCCATTTTTGTCTTGTCTAAGGTGTGAATTAGTTGGGTTGAAATTTTGGGCTGAGTTGGCACTAGTTGAGTGGGGGAGTAAGTTATTGATAGGCCCTAGAGATCAGGAGACATAATTTGATTGGTTGAGGACCCTGCTGAGGAGATTTGGAGCCATGGCATAGCCTGGAGGAGCAGGAGGTGCTAGAGGAGCTGGACCACCACCACCTATCCCACCACAACGACGTGTAGTAAGTGCACTTGAGGCTCGAACCCCTTTTTGCATGAAGTTGAAGCATTTAGCTAGGATGTGGGTTTTGGGGTAGGAATCCAAAATTTAATAAAATAATGGATAAATGAAGGTAAATCGTAAAATGGAGTTGGTAGGTATGTTAGGCGAGGCCAAAAGCGGCGGGAGGTGGGTAAGTTTTAGGTAATTCAGCTAGGTAGATAGGTTAAAAATAGAAAAAAGGGGATTTGGGGCCGTTTCGATCCGGCCCCGAAATCCCACAGTGACCGATGTCGGTCACTAAGCGACCGGCATCGGTCACCACGCAAGCTGTTAAGATGTTGTGGGTTCAGAGACCGGCGTCGGTCATGTGCCGACCGACGGTGCATAAAAATAGGGTATAGATAAGGGGTGGGGGACCGATGGCGGTCGAGGGTGACCGGTACTCCGGTTATCATGGGTAGGGGGAAAGGGTGTGAAAGTTGTTGTGTTGGTTTGTTGTAGGCGGGTAGGATAGAATTGTGGGGTGAAAGGGGAAAAGGTAGAGTTGGTAGGAAAGGTTATTGGGGTGGGGGTAATCGGTTGGTCAGGGGCCGGTTCGGGTAGGATAGGTTATGGGTTGTGGATGAATTAGGAGGGGTTAAATGGGCTGGGATATAGTTAGAGGATGAGAGTAAAGCAGGTGGAGTATGAGTGGGGTAGTTGGTAGGTTGTGGGATAGGTAAAGGGGATATTGTAGGTGTTTTGTTGGGTGGGGTTAGTGATATTGGGGTTATTGGGTAGTTGTTTTGGAAAGAGTAGGCCTGATGTAGTGGGTTGTTTTTGTAGGCATGCCGATGGCGCGATGCGGGATCGGATGCCACCCTCATGGGGTGAATGCGGCCACATGTGACTGCAGCAGCGTAGTGGTTAGTCATGCGGGAGGTTGGACTCGGCGGAGTCCAGAGATATAGGGTTGTGGATAGGGACCACAGCCTAATGGTTGCCCTCATCGAGAGATGGGATCCAGTAACCAATGTCTTCCATCTCCCTACTGGAGAGATGACGGTCACACTAGAGGATGTGTATCACATCCTGAGACCGCCGATCATAGGCAAGCGGTGTTCCAAGTGGATTCTAAGACAGTGATGGACAACATACTGCAGTATTCGGGGATGTAGCCCCCTTGATTACGTACCATAGCGTGAGTATCTACTACGGTGATATGTATCGCGCACATCGACAGGAGACACGGCTTCGTGGCCGATGATGATTGGTATCACCTACTTCGCCCTCCCGGACTTAGAGGGAGTTCGCTTCCCACGAGAACCGATGGGATTATTGCATGAGATGGTGGAGGAGCACACTGCTATGCATGGGCATCGGTGTATTTGGTGCAGCTATCTGAGAGAGCTCGGGGCTATCACCGTATGAGGCGATCGAGATATGCTCGAAATTTTGCTACACTGTTGGGCCTAAGAGCACATTGTGTGTTTACGACTAGTAGGGTTGCCCTGCACCGAGCGGGGCGAGGTAGTATATAGGTATGGGTTTTAGAGGTGGTTGGGGGTCGTGGGCCAGCCACGAGCAGTGATTACAGGGCGAGATGTGGTATACTACCGGCATATGTTAGAGGGCCTGACCGCACTCAATATTATATGGAGGCCATACGAGAGGCCAGCCCCAAGGAGGAGCACAGGCGTAGCTACGATGGATCCAAAGTATATCTTCTAGATAGGCTGGACGGAGACCCAAGGATCATGAGCGGATTCCCCTAGAGAGGTGCGCCGGCATTGGGTCATGACAGCGAGCCACCTCCCTTCCCACAGTATTGGAGGGAGGATGTAGAGGCACCATTACCTCGTACCGCAGCCATTTGACCCGATCGGGTAGCAAGAGAGGCCAGTGATGATACGGTGGACGATGCGGGGTGATGAGTTCATTTTGGTGTGGTGGGAGGCGAGAGGGCATCATGAGAAACACGGCCGCTGTACCGAGACTTGGTGGCTATTATAGCAGAGAGGATCGCCTATCATTGGGCAGTGTAGTTATTACGGGGGTAGCTGCTGCTGCACGAGCAGCGATTGGGGTGCTACAGGGCGTTAGCCCAAAAAGCACGAGTATAGGCACGAGTACTGCAGACATAGCCTCAAGCATAGGCAAGCAAAGCTGCAGCAGCAAGAGCACGAGCACAGCAGCATTGCGAGCACAGCTAAGCACGAGCACAGCACCGCCTCGAGCATAGAGTGCAAATACGAGCTGCACCGCCTCAGGCATAGGAGTGTACAGGCGGAGTAAGGGGCCACTTCTATTAGGAGCTGGGGGACTAGCCCCACCAGCCATAGTGGCACAAGCCCGATATATGGAGGTGAGAGCGGAGGCCTGATATTATCAGGACGTGCTAGATGGTACCGGTGCTGACTACTGACCATATACAGCTCACAGGTGGAGACATCCTGAGTCACGAGTCACGAGGGGGGCCTGACCATAGCCGGTGGGTCAGTGATGGGTAGGAGGTGAGATCCTAGCATAGGGGCCACCGAGAGATGAGCCGAGGAGGGGAGAGAGAGCCGAGTCGCCTAGAGCAGAGATGGGTATATATAGGATTTGTTGATAGAGACACCGGTCCGCAAACCGAGTGTATATATAGAGGCTCGCATGCCCACATAGGATTTATTTATTCATTTTTGTTGTATATACTTGCTTGTGAGCTGAGTACATTTTGTATAGTTGATACCGGCCTGCGAGCCGAGTCGAGATTTTGACAGAGACAGCGGCCTGCGTGCCGACTTTGTATTTTTAGATCACAGAGGCCCCATGCAGGGAAATTTGTATATTTTGACATTGATTTGATGATGATATATAGATGAGTTTGCTCCACATGGTGTGTAAAATTTTGATTTGATGCATGTATTAGAATGTTTCATGTGTTTTGTCGATGGTATTGAAATTTGATGTATATATAGATGATGTTGATGAAGTTTTGCATATGTGTTGATGGTATTCTGATGATAGATATTGATAACTATGTCGTTATGCAAGGAAAAGAGGCGGGCGCCACCAAAAATTTGCAAAAACAAAGAAATGGCCTAGGATAACCAAAGGGAGAGAGGTGACCGATATCGGTTAGGTAACCGATGTCGGTAGTCATTCGACCGATACCGGTTAGGTAACCGATATCGGTTATGCTAAAACGAGCTTTTCTAAAAATAGAAAAGCTTGGGAGGCAACTTAAGTTCTTATTTTTAGAGTCATGCAACAAGTTAAATACGAGAATGCGATGTTGTTGACGGCTTATACAGGTAATTGCATGGGAGAATTGAGTGATAAGGAGGAAAGAGACAGGTAAAGTAATCGTGGGCTTAGATTAAGAAGGCTAGAAAGGCAAGTTATATTGAAGAGGGTGGTGAACATGGCTGAACAAGGAGAAGCATCTAGCGGGCAGAGAAGAGAGGGAAGACAGGTTCCACCTCAAGCTGCTGCATCCCAAGAGGTATAATTTTTGGTTGGAATTCAATTCTTGCATGTTTATGAATAGGATGAGAGAAGGTAAGTGGGTAGAGATGAAAAAGAAAAGGTGATAAGCAAGGGTTTGGAATGGGGTGAGTATTATGGGGTAGGTAATTAGGGTTTTGGATATGTTTGTAGGTACAGAGAGGGGTAAACAAGTGAATAATTATCATAGGTGGTGTTTTTAAGCGGGGTGTATAGAATTAACAAAGTGACCGATATCATTTAGAGATAACCGATATCGGTTCTTGTGTAAAATTCAGATTGTGATAAAAACACCGGAGATTTTATTTATTGATTTGTTGTTTGTTGATTTGATGTATGCGCAGCAGAGGCGGGGTTGAGGATGAATGATAGGGTGCAGCTTTGTTGTCACGGGTTTGAGCGGATGTAACACTATTTGAGTGGGCATTGATAAACCATGTGGGGTTAAATGGAATCGCTATTATTCACGAATCACACGCAACCATGCTATGTTCGAGCGTTGATTGAGAGATGGAATCTAGAAAATAATACCTTATATCGCAATAAGGGAAATGCAGGTGACGTTAGAAGATGTGTTCAATTTTGAGACTCCCAATTATAGGAAGACCAAGTGTATCGGGAAGGGCCTAACGCGCGCGAGGAGCGATATAACAGAAAGATTTGGTCCCATTACACGATATTTGACACAATGAGGTTTGACATTCACTTATGGTATAATGTTTGCAAAGACACACCCGAGGAAACAAGGTTAGCGGTGGTATTAATGATGCGGTGGGGTATTATGCATTATCGAGGGTGGATGGGGAAGATTTCTAAAATCATTGATGTGTATTATTTGGGAAATGATAGAAAGGAGCGTGACTTTCACATGGGCACCGCATATCTCAGCGGAGCTATACAAGGGTTTATGGGCTGCGGGTAAAATCACAGGACTACACTGGATTGTGCATACTTATTACATTGTTGGGCCTATGAGCACATTGTGTGTGTGTGACCAATAGGCTAACCAATCCAAGGAGGAGAGATAGGATTGCAGAGGTTGGGATTCAGACAATGGGTCCAGACAGAGCAAGAGGCGAAATCCGAGGCCATGATAGATGACGTTGAGTATTATAGGAAAATATGGGAGATGGTGACGATTACAGATATCCGTTGGAGGCCTTACACGAACTATATGGTGATGGAGAACATAGCTGAGGATTTGAGGGGTGTAGAGCGATTGAGGTGGATCGCGGGACACAGGCCAGGCGAGTACAAGAGAATTCCTCTAGATCGCGTGCGACAACAATTTAGATTTGTTCAAGATATTCCCATGGCTTATAGACCATACATGGGGATTGATGCTTTGAGGCATCATTCTCACCTCCCGGCCGATACCTCCGAAGGATCGAGAAGAGATAGCGGTGATCACGGGGTAATGGATGCAGAGTCACGAGAGGCTTATAGATTACGGTGGGTAGCAGAGCTGCGAGGTACACGTGAGAGGGCCGATCATCCTGACATAGCTGTGATTATAGTGGAGAGAGATCACCTACAGGGTTTAGTTCACCAGCTTCAAACGTAGGTGAATGAGACAACGAGATTGTTAGAGGTTTTGCAGTCACGAGTGGGGAGACTAGAGGCGAGATTCCTCCATGCAAGAGGGCGTATTCATATGTTATAGGAGAGATTGGTGGATTAGTGGGAGGAACCAATAGTAGTGGCACCTTTGAGGATGGAGAGGCCAGGTGAGCGGCGTCGATGATCACCGTCACTACCTGGTTCGGGATGAGGCGCGTGGGCCTACATGAATTTTATAGGGGTAGAAGAATAAATAAGGATGCCGACCTGTGCATCGATGATAGAGAAGATGTATTTGTTTAACATCTAAATAAAACTAAATATGTATGGTGATTTTGAGTTTATGATAATAATAAGAAATGTTTGTGTTTTGAATGTTTTGAATTGATAAAGGACAAAGGTGAGTGTTATCAATATAAATATACGAAATCATTTATATTTTTAAGCAAAACACAACACATGATAGGTTATGGTAGGGGATGGTCGAGCTAACCTTGGGAGACCCCATGTATCCTAAGTGCTGCCTACATAGCCCATTACATAAAGCAAGGAGGGGCCTCAGACCGATGTAGTTCTCCTTTAGGACTAGGGAGAGGTGAATTCAGGCAATTTGGTTGTGGTTAGGTAATTTGTTGGTTGGTAAAAGTTTGATGTTGGTGGGGTAATATTGTTGGTGTTGGTGTGGGTATAGGTGAAGCGAGGGTTAGCTTACCCAAGCATAGGAAACCATGTCCTAATTAAGGTCAACACATAATCCTAGATTCGGGTAAAAGAGGCCAAAGTGTCCCATAGTTGGAAGGAGCTAAAAAAATCACGTATTATCGTAGGATGAGCTTGAATCCCTAGGTACCTTGAATAGGCGAGAAGTCGATAGGTGAAAAGAGCTATATAATCACAATATATTGGTTATACGTCACACCCCTTGAGTGTTGTTGTTTTGAAGAATGATGAGGTGAGGTGGATGGTATAGCTGGGGCGCAGAGAACTTGTGATAAGGTAATTATTCTGACGAAATAAATCCCAACCTAAATAGACAAGTCCATGACTCAAAAGTGCTTTTGAATACTGCTTTTATTTTTCTGGATATAGACTGATCGATGTAGGAAGTCTATATGGGATATGCATTTTGTTGTTCTTGAGGTCTTCACAAAGCTAATCAATTTGAGAAGCTTCTGATAGAGACTGAATTTGTATAGCTATCCTTCAAGGAGCGATCTACTTATAGTAGCATGATGCGGCTTTGCACATAGCTATCCTTCGAGGGAGCAGTCTAGTTTAGAGCTTAGAGGTCTAGATGTCAATTTGGCATGAAGCATCTAGCTTTGCAGGAAGTTTGACTCAAGAATATCCTAGAATTATATAATTGAGAACGTGTTATTTTTATACTTTTAAGTCATGGACCAGACTAAAAAGGGGAAGGCATTTTTAAGAGGAGGTGATGATCAAACCACATGAGGTTGATTCTACTTTGAGATGCACGAAACAAATTGTATGAGGTGGTAAATGAGCTCAAGGGACAAGTGCAAGGTAGATAAGAAGTGATGTAACACTAAATTCAACAAGTAGAATGGTCAGAGATGCAAGGCATTAAGGGGTTCGAGCTCGGGTTTACCATTAAGTGAAGCTAAACGGTAAGTTCCTGATCCGTAAGTGTGAGTGATAATGTAAGGACCAATCCAATTTGGAGCAAATTTTCCATGCTTGCTCTTTTCTAGTTTGGTTACATGTTGATTCTCTTTGAGGAAAATATCACCAGTCTTAAAGGTACGCTCATGAAGTCACTTATCATAAGCACGCTTGATGCGCTTTTGATATATTTTTAAGGTGGTCAAGAGTCGTAAGACGACACTCGTCAAGAAACTCTAATTGGGCTAACCGCTCTTGCGGAAATCATCATTGGTGAGAATATCCTGGAGAGATATTATTAGGGAGGGGATTTGTATTTCGAGAGGCAAGATAGCCTCGGTACCATATACCAAAGAGAATGGTGTGGCATTAGTGGAGGTACGAATGCTGGTACAATAAGCCCAAAGGGAAAAGGGGATGTGATCAGGCCAATTGTTTCGAGAATCGTTGCAGACTTTCATGAAAATTTTAGTTAGGTTTTTGTTAGAAGATTCAGCTTGACCATTTGCTTGTGGATAGTAAGGTGATGAGAAGCTAATTTTGATACCAAATTTGTCACAAAGGTCTTGTAACAACTTATTTTTGAAAGATTTTCCATTATCTGTTATCAGGCGATGAGGAACACCAAAACGACAGATAATGTGATGGTTGATGAACTCTATGATTTTTTATTTTTTGGTTGAAATGAGTGGAATGGCCTCCACCCATTTAGTGTAATATTCGGATTGATGTGATTATCCAATGGTGACTTTGCGAAGAAGGCAGGTGAATCTCACCAATAAGGTCTAAACCCCATTGTGAGAAAGGCCAAAGATCTCGTACGACCTGTAGCAGGTGGCTAGGAGTATGTTGAAGGTTGGCATGTTGTTGACACATAACACAACGCTTAACATATTCTTAGCAGTCGTTATTAAGAGTAGGCCAATAATAGCCTAGGAGAAGGATCCGTTTGGCATGACAAGGCCACTAAAATGTCCACCACAAATTCCGTCATGGACTTATTGAATGGTATAGGTGACCTCCGCGCCGGTTAGACATCGAAGGAGGATGCCATCAAAGCCACATTTATAGAGGAGTCCCCCCATGATGACATAACGAGAAACACTTTTAAGAAAAGTGTGTTTTCCATTACTAGTAAGGTCAAGTGGGAGAATAGAGGTTGTAAGGTAGTCATGAAATTTGTGATACCAGGTATCCTGCGAATTAGCAGATACATTATTTACCATACAAACATCCGGAACTAAGTAAGATGGGGAAAAGAGTTGTTGGACCAAGACAAATATGTCCGAGTCAATTGGTGAGGCCAGAATTTGTGAGGCCAAGCAAGCCATAGTATCCGCAAATTTATTAGTTGAGTGGGGAATGGTTTGGATAGAATAATGAGTAAATAAGGTCAAAAGTGAATCCACGTAATGTTTGTACTTTTGAAGTTCCTCATTTTTACATTGGTAGATGCCCGTAACTTGATTTACTACCAATTGAGAGTCACCAAAAATATTAATAGACTTTACACCTAAGTGTAACGTAACCTGGAGACCCAAAACAAGGGCCTCGTATTCCGCTGTATTATTAGTGCAGGGGAAATCGAGCTGGAATGAAAGAGGCATAGGTTCAGCATCAAGAGGAATGAGAACAACACCTACCCCTCCACCACGCTGGCATTTGGATCCATCGAAGAAGAGGGTCATTGGATACGACACCTCACTGAGTGAAAGAGTTGCGATGAGTTCGTCAGGGAAAGTAAAATTGGTAAATTGTTCCCCAGGTAAAGGGGCTTCCATGAGTTGGTCTGCGATAGTTTGTCCTTTGACTGATTTCTGGTGTACAAACTCAAGGTCGAGGTTGGCGAGGAGCATAAGCCATCGGGTGATGCGTTGGTTTAGATGAGGTTTGGTGTACATATAATGGATGGGGTCAGCGTTGGTGATGACAAAAGTTTTGTGATTCAGGAGGTAATGTCGGAGTTTGGTGGCCACAAATGATAGGGCTAGGCACAAATTTTCTACATGTGTATACCTAGTCTTGTAATCCACAAAAGTACGGCTTATGTAATAAATGGCTTGTTCTCGATGCTCAGAGTCACGATGTGTGAGCATGGCTCCTATAGCATGGTCGGTGGTGGCAAGAAAGGTAAAGGTAGAAAGGGCGATCGTCCCGAGGTGGGATAAGCACAAGTGGTCAAGAGATAAGCTTTAAGAGCCTCAAAGTCTTGGTGGCATTCCTCGCTCCATTGAAAGAAAATGTATTTTTAAGGAGATGATGGAAAGGTTGACATCGATCCGAGAGTTGTGAGATGAAACACCGGATAGATTGGAGTTTGCCCTGCAAACTACGCAATTGTTTGAGGTTAGTGGGTGGGGGCATTTCTAGGATAGCTTTGACTTTTACCGGATCAACCTCAATGCCACACAAAGAGACGATAAAACCAAGGAGTTTTCCTGAAAGGACACCAAAGACACATTTCTTTGGTTGAAGATGAACATAGTATTGTAACAGGTGATCGAAAATAATGGTTAAAACATCGAGATGTTCACTGCGATGTTTAGATTTGCCAAGAAGATCATCGACATAATCCTCAAGGATAGTGTGCATAATGTCATGAAAAATGTAAGTCATAGCCCGCTGATAGGTCGCACCAGCATTCTTAAGGCCAAACGGCATGACACGATAGCAGAAGGTTCCCCAAGGAGTAATGAAGGCGGTTTTATGTTGATCGGCCGGGGCTACCAAAATTTGATTGTATCCCGAGAAGCCATCCATGAGAGAAAGCATCTCATGGCCTGCAGTGAGATCAACAAGTTGATCAATACTAGGTAGGGGAATTCATCCTTTGGGTAAGCGAGGTTAAGGTCCTCGAAAATCCGTACATATCCGAAGTCCCCCCGTCACTTTAGTGATAGGTACGATGTTAGAAATCCATTGAGGATAGTCAATAGGTAAGATGAAGGAAACAGAAAGGAGTCGTTGAAGCTCTTCTTTGACCAAGAGGGCAATGCGTGGATGCATTTTTCTCAGTTTCTATTTAAGCGGTTTGGAGTTGGGTTTGAGTAATGTTATGGATAGTAATGTCAGGATCGATTCATGGCATGTCAGCGTAGGACCAAGCGAAAGCTTGGTTGCGGGCACAGGAGGAAGGTAGTGAAGGCAGTTTGTTCTGATGCGTTAAGAGATTGTCTGATCTTCACAATGTGAGGATCATCCTCTGTGTGGATGTTGATTTCTATAGTTGACTCATTCAACATGGTTTGAGTTTCAGATGGTAAGGTGCGTTGAATATAAGAGTCGTCCGCACCAAGGTAAGTGAGGATGGAGTCGTCATCCTGGCACTCAACAACATTAATTGAAGGTGAGTCTTCTTCGATCATGTCTGGATACAGAAGGGGAAGAGAAGATGGGTCTTCATTATCACATTGATAAGTGAGAGGACCCAGGAAGATAGCATTTACGAAAAAAAAGTTAGGAGGGATAGATTCCGGGTCTATCAACTCTGTGGGTGAAGATGGAAAAATAGGTGATGATGGTTCAGAAGAGGTAATGTCGTTGTCTTCCTAGATACAACTGACATGAGGTTTCTTTGGTGTAAGTGTTTTAGAAAATCCAAGACCACTACGATCTTTGTGTTTGCGTGTAGTCACGGGAATGATTGTATGTCGGCCTTGTTCATAAAGACCGAAACCAAAACCTTTCCAAGCACAATGACGAGTCAAGAAGGTGAGGAGAAATGACAATTTGTTAGATATTCAAAATCATATTGGAAGGGAACCACACTAAGGGGAGGTTTAGGGGTAACGGAGGATGCGTCGACACCCCATACATTAGGTTGGTGTGGAAATTAGGCGGTCCATAGGAGATCACCTCCCCCACACGATGGTTGTAGGTAGGATGCGCATGTAACTGTCCGTACTCCTGTGGGGTATGGAAAGTGCTAATGTTATATAGGTGATACTCCCCTAGCGTAAGGCGTTGAAAAACATGTACCAAGGGATTTGAGGTTGGGATGTTGTCCACGGGAAGGAAGTGGTATTTATGGTGGCGGTTTCATTGGTTGAAGGTGTAGGTGCGGCTAAGGTGGATGGTTGAGGTGTGGGCAAAGTAGATGGTTGGGTTGGATGAATGGGTGCCTTGGTGGTACAATCACATCATTAGGCGATATAACATATTACAGGTTTTGAAGGGGAGCGTCGGCTTTACGGTGTATGACTTCCCCTCATACTCGAATTTGATGCATCTATGTAAGGTGGAGGAACACATCCCATAGCCCGAGATCCAAGGGCGGCCTAACAATATGTTGTATTGGAATTCTCCTCGAGGACATAGAAGAGTTCGGGTAATGTACGTGGCCCTACACAAATGTTAAGTATCGGGGTGCCTAAAGTAGAAGTAATAGCATCATTAAATGAACGCAACATGGTGGGGTTGCACACATGCGGCTAGAAGGGATATTCATTTGTTGGAAGGCTTTGGAAGAGATGATGTTTAGGCTAGCGCCCCATCAATCATAACACAACGTACTCGGATGTCCCGGACGTAAGCCGAGATGAAAAGAGCGGGGTCAGGATCTTCTGCACTAAAGACGACAATTTCATCTTCAGAGAAACTGACAGTAGCGGCTTGTTGTACAAGGACAGAAGTGGTAGATTGTTTGGTGAGAGAAGCAACATGGTTAGGTGTTAAGATGGAGGCAACGGGAAAGGTTTCGTTAGGTAGGACCTCTATCCCTTAAAGGATTTCAATGAGAGCTTGTTGATGAGATTCAGAGGTTTGAATGAGATCATACGGTGTCATTTTTACTGAGTGATTGGTGAAAGCTGTTTGATCATGGTACGATGGGTAACTCCATCGAGAGGGGTAAGCGAGGTCCACGAATAACCACTTTAGGTGGTGGTGTGATCGGGATGGTGGACGAGAGAAAGAGATGCCGCAGTGTGCTTTCTTTAGCTTTCCCATTGTTTTTACGCCTCGAGTAGCAATACTAATCATGTTGATCTCGTGAACAAGAGAGGAGGAAGATGGCAGGGATAAGTCATTGTCTTCGAGAGGTGGGGTTGCAATAATGATAGATCTTAGTGAGGCGGGGACAAGTGGTATAGGAGAGGGGATTGAAGCTAAAGGTTTCTCCCTTCGTAAGTTGTCTTTCTTAACCTTTCTATCCGAGATAGGTGACTGACGAAGGATGGCTTTCAAAGATTTACATCCCTCTAGATCATGTCCTAGTGTGCGGTGGTAAGCGCAGATTTTAGACTCATCATAACCTATAGGTCGAGGTTTAGATGGATCATAGGGTCTGAGTGGGGGTAGGGAAATGGTCGCATTCTCCACCAACATATCAAGGATCTTGGCGTAAGATCCTTTGAGTGAGTCAAAGTCAAAGGAAGATGAGGCTATTGATTGGGTAGGTTTTGGTAATGTTTGGGTATGGTTGGTTCATACGGGTGGTGGTTTAGACAAGGGGTTTTGATAATTGGATTTAACTAAACATGGCTTCTTTGGCGCAGAAGTCATGTTTAGCTGGTTAGATGATGAGGCCACAGATGACGTGGTGGTAGGAAACAACCACGGGGAAAGAGGAGTGACAGAAAACAAATCCTTTGATGATGGAGTTTGTTTAGGGTTGGTAGGTGGACAGGATACTTGGGGTGACGGTGTTGATACACCCGTGGATCTCTGTATGGGTGCAGAAGGTGCAGGTCGTTTTAAAGAAAATGTAAGAGGTATGATGTATTGAGGCAAGGTGGAGGGGTGAGGTCCCAATATAGAAGGTAGGTGTGATAGCGAGGGTTTTAGTTGTGACAGAGGCATAGATTGGACTTGAGGAGATTGGGTCTGTCTCCTAGGTGGATGGACAACTTTATTTTTGGATAAATCTAACTGTTTAGGTGGGTGTGTTAGGCTAGGTATTGGTGAAGTCCCAAGTGTAGGGGAAGGTTTGGTTAGGTTAATAGAGGTGGATGAGGTATTCGGTAGATATGAGGGGGTGAAGATGAGGACATAGGCATTTTGAGCTTTTGTAAACACCTCGGGTATATGGTAGAGGTGTCTGGATCGGTCATCTGCATTTGAGTAGAGCATGGTGTACTCAAATGCTCCCATAGGACTTGTCTATCTTCTGAGGGATGACAATCTTCATGTGTGAAGAAGAACTTTTGTATGGAAGAGAGGTGGGTTGTCATTCCGGTCCACTGTGGATGTGATACAGGGGGTAAATGAGGCGTTGTATCAATGGGTACTGAGAGGTCAACCGGTCACTGGAAAGATTTAGGTGATGAAGAACTAATAGGTAGGAGGGCATGTTCGAGGGGATTTGTCATGATTAAGGATTTTGGTGATGTCGGTTCGAGAGGTTTCTTTTCTAAGGATGACGAAATAGTGGCGAGCCTTCTTCACATTGCAACAAGAGTTGTGGAAGGAGATGTTTGGGAAATAGATAAGTTAGATAACATCCGCTCACAATATTGCAGGATGTGGTGTACGAAGGTTTATTTGTGAGAAGAGAACTCTGGATAGTTAATTCCTTTATATGTAAAGGAATAGTGGGACCTTATCCTCTCGTCTTGATGAATGAGGAGGGGCAAAAGTCCCTGTGTTGGTGAAGAAGCTTGATTCAGAATTTCCTCAATGGAAGTCCTAGGTTGGGAGTTGAAAATCACATGGATCTCATGCACACTCTTCTCCTCGGCTGAGGTATCTTGATTTGTGTTACTGTTAGATGCATGGTTTGGAAATGGTTTGTTGAAGATTTTTAAATTTCGATTAGCGGGGGCATTAGGATTATCGAGAGTTATATCCCCTACATCAACCATTTCCTGCACTATGTTTTTCAACATCTTGCAGTTTTCGTGACTGTGTCCCTTCATGCGATGGAAGTTATAGAAGTCATTTTCTTTATACCAAGAAGGAATAGTGCGGGTGGAATCAAACCCGGAGTGAGGTTTAACAGGAGGCAAGGTGATAGCTCCTGCTTTAAGCAATTTGTCTAAGATCACACCATAAGTTTCTCCCAAGGGAGTATAGTTGATGGGCTCGGCTTTATACTTATAGGTGGCTTTCGGCTGGGTATTAGAAAGTGCTTGAGATTTGACCGTCACAGCGTGTATGGCACCCTTTGATTTCAAAGCAGCTGATGTGTGAGAATTGGTAGTGTTGGGTTTGGTGGTAGAGTCTTGGGTCCAGAAATTTGAGCTTTTGTTACGTAACCTCAATTTCTCTTCCTCTAAGGCTCGAATCTCTAGTTTCCGAGCCATAGTAAAGGCCTCATCAAAGGTGCGGAAAGTTTGAATTTGGAGGGTGGGAGAAATGTTTTTAGCATAGGCCCACGTAAATATTTCGATGAGCTCGGCTGAGGTAAGGCCTAAGTAAGTTGGTTAATGAGACCCCGCCATCGTCCAACGAAATGCGATAGACTCGTCTTCAAATTGTCGAGATGGCATAGAGTTCGGTAATGGATACTTTCTTGGCAATATTGATGGAGAAGTGATCCAAGAAAGATTGGGCTAAGCTGGTTAAAGGAGAAGATTGAATCTTTGGGATAAAGCACTGTACCACTCAAGGCGAGGTCCCGATAAGGACATGGGAAAGGTAATGCAGTAGTAAGGCATCATCATGAGCAATCGGATAGTAGGCATGTCTAAACGATCGCAAGTGTTGTTAAGGGTCCTCCTTACTATTAAAGCGAGTAAATTTTGGTAATTCCCATTGAGGAGGATATGTATGAAGGGGGATAGAAGGATGAATAGGCTTCGAAAAACTTGCTCATATGTCGAGTGTTACAACTTCTGAAACGAAGCCTCAATATTTTGCATCTTGTCCATCATCTGTTTGATTAAATCATTGGTTGGGTTAGATGATGGCGTTGTCATCATAAACGAGAGGAGGATTGGTCTAAGAGCCACTACTAGACAATGGTGGGATTGAATGTTGATAAGATAATGGTGATGAATGTGTTGGGGCAGCTGAATAAGGGTGTCCTATATAAAAGGTTGAGGCTACCGGATGAGTGTGTGGAAATGAAAATGTGGGTGGAGCTTGTGAGGGAAAGCTCGTGTGTATAGGTGGCAGAGAGCAAGTTATGAAAGGGGCAGTGGATGGTAGTGATATGTGGGGCCCCAGATTAACCAAAGGAAAGCCAATCGGTGTAGTATGAACTAACGAAGCCATTGTGCTGGGAGACGGAGCTAAGGATGAAGATGGTGAAGTGGAGTTATTAGGTGGGGAAGGAGCCAAATGAGCTGCTATACTAATAGGCATACCAACAAGGAGTTGACCGTCGGGTGTACGGTCAGGGGTATGAGACAAATAATGTTGTACAGCGCTAGGATTAGCATCCAAAAATTTGGCAAAGTCCTTATCTCCTACAGGGATCTTGGGAAAATTACTGGTATCCATAGGATCCCCCATAGGATGTGAAGGGGGTGATTCAGGTAAAGGCACGGAACAAGCATGTGAAACCATGGCTGCAGCTTGTTTCTGGGTGATAACAACCATGGACAAGAAGACACAAAGCAGGATTTAATCAATCCGGAATGAAAACAACAACAAAATGATGGAATTGGTAGGTTGTTGGTTCATCGAGAACTGTGAAAGACAGTAACCAATATCGGTCAGATAACCGATGTCGGTCAAAATGTAAACAACATCGGTCGGTTAACCAATGTCGGTAGTATGGGACCGGTGTTGATCACTGTGAAATCAAAGAGAGGATGTAAGAAGATGTTGGTTTGGGGATAACAATGCTTAATATACCTACCAAACTGTCTTGAAGTGATCACTGAAACAATGTATGACAGAGAAACAGAACTAAAAACAAGCAAGATGCACAAGAAAATCAAGAGACTAACCCTAGGATTAGTTTTAATTAATGTGGGCTTATGCCTTAGACACAAGATGATGTCAATCCTAAACAAGAGACCTAAGGGAGATGTCAAGTTTATTTTGGCTTATAAGGTTACTTCAATCGGGCGGAGGAATACCGCGGAAAAGAGGGGATGTTTGAGCTGTTGTGTTGATTATGATATGATTTGGTATGTGTTGTGCAGTGAGAGTAAGATTAATTTCTCATCAATACCATGGATATCACCCCCACGTGTATGAACTGTTACTTAATCTACGTTCACTAGAATTAAAAACAGCAAGCAAGAATGTGATGCACGTGTTTTAAACCCAAATCGAAAATGATATTCGATGAAGCAAAGAAGATGACTTTCACTAGTTCAAAGATTCCAAAGAAAGACAAATTCTTTTACCAAAATGACAAAATATTTTGTGAATATTTAGAAGAAAGAAACAACAAGTATGCTCCCTATATGAAAGCAAGCAAGAAAGAAAGAAACCCGAAATGGGTCCCACCGGGCATGCCAAAATGTTTCGCACATTGAATTTCGTTCCGAAATAGAGTTGCTTCTATCCTTTCATTCTCTTGAGAAGCAGAGATAAGGGTTAGGGCTAGGAGGAATACCTGTTGTTGTTGGGAAGGTGTGCGCGTCACAGTAGAGAGATCGGATCGATTGTGAAGAACTCCTTTTTGTGCGGGAAGGACTACCTGTGAATAAGAATGCAAGACCACTAGATTTTAGTTAGACAACCAAAGTGAGGGAACTGCCTTAGGCCCAAGAAAATATTAGACTTCCTTTCGAAGGTGGTCAGTTCCCCATTTAATATGAATTAAAGCAAAATGATAACAAAGAACTATAAGATAATACTTACTAGTTCCTGATGAAGATACAGGTCCAAGGAATATGGTGGCGACAATAAGGCTTAGTTGGGATGATCCAGTGTTGGAAAGCGAGTTGATGAAGCTATCCTCAGTCTTTTCCAATGCTTGAACAAGGGTGAAAGTGATCCAGTTACTCAGTTGTAGTCTTCGGCTCGATGCTCTTCTCTGCAACCTCTTCTCTTTTCTTCACTTGTCTCTGTCTTGCAAATGAATTCGGATCCTTTGTTTTTGGCTGGGGAAGGTCATTTACAGGGAACCGATGGTGGTTACGTAACCGATGGTGGTCAAGTAGGGACCGATGTCGGTTAGGTCAAAGTTGGCTATTTTTAGTAAAATAGCCAACTTTCCCTCCTTTTCTCCCGAGGGATCAATTGTGGGCTTGGTCAAGTTATTATTAGGTTTGTTTTGATTGCGGTGAGGGGTGATGAGTCATGGGTGTGAGTCTGGACCAAGTCATAGGTCTTAATTAGGTTGGTTTAGGGTTAGGGCTAGGTCATGATGAGGTGGCAAGGTGAGGTGGCAGGGGTGGAGATGTGGATTTATTAATTATATGGTAATTAATAAATAATTAAGTGTGTAAGGTTTAGGTGGTGAGGTGATATGCGGGGGGCACGAGGGCATCGTAAGACCCAAATTTGGTGTCTACACCAGAATTACTTTTCCTTGGTTTTACCACAACTATGAAATCAAATTCTTGAAATAAGAGTACCCATCTACATATGCACCCCTGTAAAATGGGCTTGTTTACCAAATAATTCAATGCCATGTGATCTGTATAAAAGACAAATGGTGTAGCTAACAGGTACTATCTAAATTTATGTAACGCATAGATCATTGACAAAGCTTCGCGCTTTGTAGTTGTGTAATTTTGTTCTGCAGGAGTCAACTTTCTACTAGAAAAATAGATAGGAAGATCTATAATAGCTTCTCCCGAGATGATCCAACATCGCACTAATGGCCATGCCATAGAGTCCACATTTACATGAAATGGTTGGTCCCACGAAGGAAATCATAAAATAGGTGCGGTAGTAAGTTTCTCCTTTAATGTCTCGAATGCACATTGTTATGGTTCTCCCCAGTAGAACATACCTTTTCCTTTCAGTAACTCCTCCAAAGGTGCGAAACCTTAGCATATCCTTTAATAAAATTCTGTAATATACTTTGTATGACCCAAAAATCCGTGTACCTCACTCTGACTGGTAGGCTCTTTTAGGACGATAATGACTGCAACCTTAGCTAGATCAACCAACAAACCTTCCTTACAAATTATGTGTCCTAACAATATCCCAAATGGTGTAGAAAATATGCACTTCTTGATGTTCAAAGAGATACTCAACTGTCTACATATTTCAATCATCAAGTGTAGATTGTCACAATGGTCTTTGACCAGTACATACACCATCTAATTATCCAAATAAACCTACAAGAAGTTGTGAATAAAGTCCTTGAATGCTTGAACAACTATGCGCGAAAATACAACAGACACGTTTTCTAGACCAAAAGGCATCACATTGTAGGTGAAGCTACCCCATTCAGTAGTAAATGTAGTTTTTTCCTGATCCTCCTAGGAAATCCTAACCTGATGATACCTAGAGAACCCATCTGTAAACAAATAGATTTTGTGCCCTACAATGCCTTCTAGTATTTCCTTAGTGAATGGCGTAGGAAAGGGATCTGTCACACATGCAACATTCATTTCCCTATAGTCCACACAGATCCTAATCCAACCATCCTTCTTGATATTGATCACCATTGGACTAACCCATTTTAACTCGTTCAAGGGCTTGATGATTCCAGACTTCAACATTTTGTCAATCTCTTCTTTGACCTTTTCACACAAGTTGGGGTTCATCTTGTAGGGTCTCTTTCTAACTAGGTGCACACCCTCTTTAAGATTTATCCTCATCTCTCCTAATGATTCATGCATGCCTTTAAGCTCATGGTACCCCAGGAATAAATCCATGATAATCCCGTAGTAACTCTATGATTTTTGTCACTTCAAAATCTAACCAATAGTTTCTAATTATGGCCTCATTAGGATCAACATCTGATCCAATATTCACTTTATTTGTCTTCATAGGTTCATGATAGGAGCGTGTGGTCTTATCTACACTGTCCAAAACCTCACGTCTTCCTATTGAATGGTTTACATCCATATTTTCTACTTCCTCATCATCCACTAAGTAGACCATTTTTCCTTTTTCTTTCTCAAGGCAAGCGCTGAAGTAGTGTGGCATCGAGGCTCTATTTCTTCAACAAAGCGCACTCTTGAGTTTCCTTCATTGAATAAATCCTGAATGAGTTCTTCAGCCTTGGCACTATCTCCCATAGTTAAGCACTTTATGACCTTTAATGCTTCTTCCACAAGAGGCTTGGTAGAGAAGAATTCAAACATTTGGGTCATTCATTCAATTAAATCCTACCAATTTCCAATCTCTCTATGGATTTCTGCATATACATACCACACACACATGCAACCTTATAAAGTGGAATAAAACTTGTGCACCTAGAGAAAAGTTGGTAAAGATTCCTACCCATCTTTCCAGAGTCTCTCACACTAATGAATGTGGTGTTGAACAGGTTTATTGCCAATATAAGTGCAGATTTGAGTAGGTGCATTGCTCCTGAAGAACCTAGTGGAAAGAGAAATCCTAATTTCATTCCATCCTACAAGATTATTCTTATGGACCACCTACCAGTAAGTTGTTATCCCACATAGGGTATATACTAGCATATTCCTTCTCTTTAGGGGGTCTATACATTATTCTTCCATGGCACACAAGAACACCATAGGGTCTCCTTCTCTGGTGTAACAAGGTATCAAGTTGTTACCTATTATCTTGATATAATGTGGTTTGTTGACCCTAGGATATATTCTCTTCACTTCGCGCCCTACCAACTCATAAGTGTTATGATCCCAATTATCACAAGAAACACTTGTAGTATTACTAATAGACTATGCATCCTCCCACTGAAGGATTCTTTATTTTCATGGATCAAGCACCTTGGGATCCCAGATGATGCGTACATAAATCCTATTCAAGTCTTCTTCACTAAAGGGCTTAACATAGGGCACATATTTGCCATTTATTAAAGGGATAATAACTCTTTCCTCCTTGTTTTAAAATATAATATAACCCTTGTTGAACCGAAGATCAGCATTATTTGTATAGTACCAAGGATTCCCTAGTAGTCTTTGGGAAGCTATCCAACTCTACGAGCTAAAACCTCAAAATCTCCATTGAACTTGATTCCTTTTATGGTAATGGATGCATATTTCAAAACTCCAATGGGAGTGGCCTTAGTCTAGTTAGCCATGAAAAAAACATTATAGGATGGCTACAATGGAGGTCTCCCCATTTGTACCCATGCATCTAAAGTAAGAACATTGACTTTTGCACTGTATCAATTAGTATATTACTCAATAGCCACCCATCCACAACAACATTCAGAGTTATTTCCTTGTCATAATCTAGGCTATGAGGGGGAAGATTTACATGCAGGATCTGTCATCTGGTCTCAATACTTTCACACGGGTGTTTCATTTTAACCAATTCCCTAACAATGGAATGATATTCTCCTAGCACAACAATTTACACACTTCTCTCAAGTCATCCATATCAGTTTGGACCATCTTTGATGATTTCTTTTGCTCCATCTTCCGTGATTTCTCCTTTAAATATTGTATTTCACCCTGAAGATTCCTGAGTACCTCCATGGTTTCCTAGTAAACCTCCTTCTGATGGGAAGGATCTGGGTACCGTGTATGTTAGTGATGGTAGGCTTCTACTGCAATGTTGCTTTAGCATGCACTACTTCAATGCGGGTCATGATTTTTACCTGCAATGCCTCGATTCTACTTCCAACTTGGGCATCCATTGATTTTCCATAGCGTGTTATATCCTAACCATCCTTGTGCCTTTGTTTTATTGTTTATGTTACTTACTAAGATGCTCATAAGAGTCCGGGCATTCCTCATAACTATGATTCTTTCCATAGAAAGAACATATAATATTCTGAGGACATTCGCACCTATAGTGGTCAGAAGATCCACATGTGTAACAGTTCCACATGGGAACTCACCTCTTCCACCACCACATCCTTGTCCTCCAAATCCACCATGGTATCCTCGACCTATGCCACGATTGCCTTCAAAACTCCCTTCACTCTAATCATAGCGTGCCTGATTTTGATCCCAATCCTGATGCTCATTCTTTCCTTTAGAGTTATCTAAAACACATGTCTATCATACACATATGTCTATAGCATCATGGATCTGAAAAATTAGTCGGTAGTCTTTTGTGTCATGAGTCGTGGACCTACATATTTTGTAGTAGCATGAGATGTTCTTCCTTATCACACATTGTAACAATGGCCAGTGGCTGATATCATGGTTTAAATGACATATCTCACAGTCCAACAACAATGAGTGGACTGATATGCGGGGACAACTATCCTTGGTGTGACCTTCCACTTCACAATTTGTGCACCAAATCCCTATGCACATCTCATGTGTTGAATTTTTCGATAGCTTCTCCAACTATTTTTCCATAGCTATGATCTGTGCTTCTAAAAATGGGCTCACCCTAGTGTCTATACTTCCAACTGCCTCAGCGCGTAAGGTTGCTTCAAGTGCTTCGCATGGATCAGTGTATGTTTTATGTGATAGTGCCCTTCTAAAAGGTGTTATTAGGCCCCCAACGAACCATTGCGCATGTTGGCTTGCATGAATATCATAAGAAATCTTGGATAATTGTTTTGAAATGAGCATCATACTCTCTAACACTTTTAGTAGTGCCTTGCTTAATATCCTTGAGCACACTTATACTCTTCTGCTCAAACTCAAGGATATGAAATTATTTAAGGAAAGCATCTTTTAAAGTTGCATAGTCTATGTAAGTCTAATCAGGGTCAAACTTTCTATACCAACTGTGTGCGCACCCTTGTAACGTAGTAGAAAATTAACTTTCCCTATGCTCAGAAGTCATGATTCCTTTTGCACACCACAATATTTCACACATGTGCATGTGTTCAAAAGCATCTTCTATGCCCCTATATTTTGGGAGATGAAGAGACGTCTCCATGTAAATATTTTGGGCTTAGTGCGAGACCTTTCCCACCTAATATGGAACCTCTTGTGTTTCCTGTGCCCCTAGAACCACCAGATCCACATAACTGGAGCCACCTATACCTCCTGATCCTAAACCTGTAGCTAGAGTCAGACCAAAAGATGTACTTCCCTGTGTCCCAACAAAGTAGTATTGAACTGCACCCCAATAGTCTATGAAGTATTACTACTCCCAAAAGAGAGTCCAAAAGTTTGCACACCTAAATTCTATGCAGATGATACACCCAAAAAGGTACTCCCATATAACAACAAAGCCATTTGTCATTGCCATCATTTTGATTTTTATATGACTCACTCCTACTCTCCCACTACCTAAATTAGCTTGCTGACTATTTTTGTACTAGATACTAGAAAACCAAGTGCAAGGGAAAGGTTGTCAAGTGGATTCAGATGCACACCCATAGCCCAAGTCATCTCTACTAGCGCGCTTCTACGTGAGGCCAAGGAGGGTTCTCTATCATGCTTTCCCAAATGGGGGAGTTCTTGATGCTTAGGTTCCATGTCTTCTGTGTGAACTTCAAACCCTTCCCAAACTATCTCTCTCCACAACACCATTCACTCTGCAACATCTCGTTGCTTCTCTATCTCCCTCTCGTGTGCCTCATTATACTTAAGTTGCCTTTCCTCTCTTTGCCTTTCTATCACTAGGTTTGCCATCTTTCACCAAACTTGCTCTCACCCCGCGTGTGGTGGGGTTTAGTTCACCATCGGTTTGTTCTCCAAGTTCATGGTTACCATCAAAATTTTGATCGCAAAGTGGAATGCACAGCGGGTAAGTTCCCGGGATATCGTAAAAATTGTAATTCATCTACCTCACAGGCACGAATAAGTGGAAATTGAGTACTCCAAGATATAACTGTTCAAAACACCATAGAACCACGTATCCATAACGTGAGTCCAAATCATATCAGCATCATAAAGGGTCTAAAATTATTCCTACGTCTAGACAAGTGTGTGATACCTCCAATTCCATTTAGACGCATAAGCAACCAGCCACTCGTATAGTTCTATCGGAAAGATAGTGAAGAAGCTATCTTACAAACAATCATACATATTCTACTCCACCCAAGTGTGTGCGTCAAACTCAGATCCAATGTTGAACCTCCATTCGTATTCTTCTTCTAGGTTGTGTATCCACTCCTTAACACTTGCTAGGGTCAACCGGTATGTCTTCATCGTGAACCATCCTGAAAAAACTGAAAAAGAGGTCCCGAAAATGGAACCAATGATGCAGCGTAGAATTTACCAATAAAATCCTAGGTGCGACGAATCACTCATCCTAGACTCGAGTGCTCACCCGAAGCACGCAAAGTACCGAGTCCTCTTTAGGGTTGTTGTTAAAGGATGTTAGCATGATGAAGACTTATGCATTCAGATCCATACTTAATAGATCATTCTACAGTACATGTTTAGATCTATATCTAAAGAATAACATATTTAAATGATAACCAAGATGAGATCAAGCATGCAAGATCCAATTATACTCAGAATTAACACTCTGATTTAGTCAATACACTCCATTATATTAAACATGATAAATACACAGAAGCTTCTTACAATAATAGCATCATATGCTCATGCGCGTAATAGATCTGATAGTATAATATCACATAGTAATTCAATCCTTACACATCTCTCATACTTATATCTATCTTTGTATATCTCATACTACACATACCATTACATATTTATAAGGGTGGGGACTTTCCCTTCACCACTTATCTAATCCCAAAATAGGTCGCATGCTATTATTAGCCACGCATCATTACAATAATAGCCACACATGCAAGTGCACTAACAATAGACTTCTTCTAGTTAACTGTCAATAGTAAATCTATTCTTAGCCTATTCCCATGTAAAGCGCTTCAGTATCTGATCCTCCAAAAATAGCCAAGTATGTGTCATGAAAATATTTAAGCTTGGTTTATGTGTTCGGCATGCTATCTCCAAAAATAGCTCATACACGTGAAAATGGCTAAGTCCCAAATCTATCTCTCTTCTTCACGCGTGATTCTTTCCTGACCCTTTCACACCTTTGAATGCACTTTGTTCTTCCATGTGAACCTTCTATATGTTTTTCGCTAAGTGCCATATTTTGACTGACCAACATTTGTCATGGGAAGGCTCTCGGTCTTTCCACCATTCACTTTTAATTAGCCAAATTGTTACATCATGTTAGAATAATTGTCATTGATGTCAAATAAATTTGAAAGAAAGAATATTTTTGAGTCATTGATGTCAAAGAATGTTGAAGGATCTAAGCTGAAAGAGTAGTTTGTTGTTTGGTATAGCTTCATAGTATGACTAGAAATCTTGAGTCATGAATTTCTTCAAAGTCTCATAGTTTTCCTTTGGATTCTCATACTTTTGCTTCAGGGTCTCATACTTTTGCTTTGAAGTATATTTCTATTTCTTCAAATTGACATTTGAGATCGCTTCACTTTGTTTGAAGTATGTGGTTTGTCTTAGTATGGGACTAATAATTTGGGCCGACAATTATAATGCATTTCTAAGTTTGTTGAATATTTTTTTATGATCATGTTTGGTTGACCTTCCAAGGATTTGAAATCATGTGTAAAAGGAGATGTAGAATCATTATTTGGTGTGTGCTTAAGAGGAGAAAGTAGTGAAATGTAATGTTATGCTTGTGGAGAGAAATGAATATGTGAATAATGAAGTTGTGAAAGGAGTGTACCTACTTGGAGAATATGAAAGGAGGTTGTGAAGGTGTATCATAAATAAAAATTTCTCAATTTTTATGTAGAGTATGAATTGATTTGTTTGTGTAATGAATGTGCAATGAGTGAGCAACAAGTATGTAGAAATAGAGTAGTAAGTGCACAACATGAAGATATTATTTTGTGTCTCAAGAAAATTTCTAGGTATGAAGTAATGAAAACTTGATGAAGAAGAGGAAAAACAAACTCAACAAGATTGAAATGAAAAATTGTTGAAGAGAAAGGATGAGCGAAAAAGAGCATGGATATTTGATAATGGAGTGAGTTTTGAATTTGAGAAGAGGTGGAGTTGCATTACGAGTGAAGGACAAGTGCACACAGAGACCACGTAGATAAAATTTTGAACAAGATTGAAGAGAAAAGTATAAAGCAATCTAATTGGACCAACATCCATGTTGGAAGAAGGATCTTATTTGTGTGTATGAAGAGAATGATTGAATTGCCATCATAAGGTTGAAGAAGCAACTACAAAAGGTGGATCTGTGTATTATTGAGTTCGTTGTCTCATGCAATTTTAGGATTGGTGTCTTTAGTGGGTTAGTTCCCACAAATAGCTGAGTTGGTGCTCGGGTGGGGATTGGTGTCTCCAATGAGTTGGTGCTCACGAATTAGTTGAGTTGGTGCTTGATATTGAGGATTAGTGTCTCTAGTGATTTGATGCTCATGAATTAGCGAGTTAGTACTCAAAGATTGGGAATTGGTGTCTCCAATAGGATGGTGCCTATAAATGTATATTGAGATATTTTGGGCTGGATTTGGATAGTAGATCCAAATTGTCTTTTCTTTTTGGTTTTCTCCCAAAATGGTTTCCATATAAATCTTGTGTTCTATGGTTGTGCAATGTTTATATCTTATGTGATTTTGATGTTATGGATGTTAATGTTTAAATAAGTAAACAAATTATAATATTGATTCACTCCCCGTCTCAATATTAGTGTTTGTTAAAAGTTGGTATCAAATATATTTCCTTTTAAATAGTTTGACCATAGGAAGGTAGATCTGAAAAAAAAGAAGGATTCTCTTTAAACAGGGCTCCATTATTTGATGGAACTAATTATGATTTTTAGAGTATAAGGATGCACACCTATTTAATGTCTTTTGGGTTTGACATTTGGAAATCAATTGTTAGTGGTTATGTTGCTCCAAAAACTCCTCCAATAGATCAAGTTGGTAAGAAGGCTAGTGAAAGCAATGTAAAGGATATAAATGTAATTTTGGGTGGTTTGGTTGAATCAATTTTTTTAAAGTGATGCATTGTATATCTTCTAGGAAATCTAGGATAATCTCAAGAACATATATGAAAGAGATGTCAAAATAAAGAAATAATATCTCCAAACTCATAGAATTTAATTTGAGATTTTGAAGATGAAGGATGATGAAAACATTGTTGCCTATCTTTTACACGTGGATGAAATTTTCAACACCATTAGAGGATCTGGAGAATAAATTAATGGTGAATTTATTGTGAAAAAAGTACTCAGATATCTTTCTTTGAGGTTTCATGTTAAGGGGTCGAAGTTGAAGAAATGAAGGATTTAAGCACCCTAACAATGGATGAACTTCATGGGATTCTTACAACATATGAGATGAGGACTGAAAAAGATAAATCAGCTAAGTGAGAGGCAACCTTCAAAGCATCAAATAAGGTGAAAAAGAAAGCACTGAGTCACATGACTTGCTCCAACATTTAATCGAGATCGGGAAGAAGCTAATTTTTTTAAAAAGCTGAAGAAAGGAACTAGAAATACAAAGGTATGTTACCCTTCAAATGTTTTAATTGTGGTAAAGTATGACATTTTTCTTCTAGATGTCCACATGTAAAAAATAAAAACAATGATAGTGAGGAAGATCACAACATGAAGGAAAGTAACAAGTATTATTAGTCTAAGAAGAACTACAAGAAAAGAAAATATGAGAACTTCCACAAGCATAAGAAAAATATCTACAATAAGAAGGAAAGTAGTTGTTCATCGAGGAAAGTGATTAAAGTGACTACGATAGTAATTAGGATGAATCATTGTTCATGACAATAAAGTCAAGAGATTGCAAATAAGGGTAGGTTTAAGAATATGTTGTGGTGGATCTTGAAGGATAGCTCATTAGTGACCTAGATGAGATCAAGATTCTTAGAAAAAAGAAGAAGAAACAAAAACAATAGCTTCATAAATTTGAAGAAGAATATGATGCTTCAAAATCAAAGTTGTCACAAGATCTTGAAGAATATAATAAGACCATTATTGGTCTAAAAGTTCAACTTGAAGAGATTAAAAATATGGATGAGGATGTGAGAACCCCAGATGAATCAAAAAGGATGAAAATTGTGAGAAGTTTGAATCTGAAATTATTTCGAAAGAAAGGAACTTGAGAAGACAAATACTAAGTTGAACAGATGCCTCAAGTTTGAGAAGAGTACTGAAATACTGGATGATATACTCAATAATCAGAGATCACCATTTATTAAAATCAGTTTTGGATTGAAAGAAGATCGGTGGATCAACAAATAAGATGTAGAAAAGTTAAAGACACATGCATATGCTCTTAAAATTTCTATCGAGATGAAAGCAATAAGGTGAATGAGACTCATGTTCCTCAAATTACAAGCAATCTAGATGAAAGCAACAAGAAGAAAGAGATTCATGTTCCTAAGAATACAATCATTCCTCACAAAGTCATGTCAAACAATGATAGAAGATCCTTTCCCCAAGGCAACATCATATGACCAGGTTTCAGAATTTTTTTATGGTTATTGTTTTTCATGCAATCAATTTTGGCATAGAGCAGTAGATTGTAGATCTCATGCAAGAAGTTTTGATAAGAAGATGAATGCAAATGCAAGTTCTTTTGGATTTTTAAATAGAAACTACAATTAAATTTTAGAACATAAATATAATAACACAATATGTTATAAATGCCACAACAATGGACATATAACATGTTTTTGCGAGAAGTGTGGAAACCCTCAAAAATAATAAATGAGGATGGATGGAATAGAAATAGAGTTGAGGCTGGTTTCTTAGATAGAAGATATAATTATTTTACTCCTTTATCAGATGATATTTTTTGGTATAATTGCAATAAATATGGACATGAGGAAAGACATTATAGAATTATTATTGAAGATCAAAACAAGAAAGTGGATGAATGTGCTAAACTCAAAGGTGAATGCATTAAATTTTGGAAGTAAAAGCAAAAGTATGAGAGTTTCAATGATGAAATCAAAGGCAAGGAATGGATTGGCCAAGGGATGGTAGTAGATGTTAATAATTCTAAGGTAGAACATAATGAAATGCAAAAAGAGGAGTCTCCATAGGGTTTACAAATGAAGGGTTCTCATGAGAATGAAAAGATAAAGTTGAGCTAGCTAATGGTTATTAGGATGAGGATATCTATAAATCTGAAGAGGACTCAACATATAGTGATGAGGAAAGATAAATTTCTAGAAATAATAAGCTATGCTTGTACAAGAGGCATGGATGTATTGAAGCTGCAATGCCAAGGATGAAAATAAAATAATTCAAAAATATTGAATTGTTTACGGTGGAACAACTAAGTGATCGGATGAAAAGTATCCAGATGTAAAGGTTAGGAAGATGTCAAAGATTGAATTAAAATATTATGGAGAGAACAATATTCAATAAGAATAAGAAGAAGAAGTGTCTTTAGCAGCATATATCTAATATATTTTTGAAGTAAAATCAATTACAACCAAGAAAAGATATGAGAAAGAATCAATGTCTTTAAACAAGTTGCTAGATTCAAGGTAAGTATCTAAGTGTGATTCTGGATAGTGGTAAATAGTTAATGAGTTGTTTTTTGTTCACAATAAGTGAAGAAGATGCACATGAAAATATGATTGAGAGTGTTGAAAGATGTTACTTAGAGAACTCATAGAGCTGCTTCGGTTGAAGTCATGTAAGTAGTAGAGTGGGTTGTCAAGTGTTGATGACAGAAAAAGTTTAAGAGGAGAAGTATTATTTTTGGATAACATTTTGAGATCTTGGACAAACAAGAAGCATGTTTTAATTTCTTATCTATACCCAAAGTAGAGAACATTGCAATAGTATCATTATGCACATAAGTTCTATGGAGGAAGCATGAACTTAGGGGGAACAAATCCTTTCCTTATCATAAGTGAAGAAAAGTTAGAAAGTGATCAGTAGATGCATACTCCAAGGGGGAGAGATTTGAGAGGTTTGATAATTTTTACACCTTTTCCATTGATTTCAAAGGGGGGGAGTTAAAGAAAGGGGAGTAGTACCGAGAAAATACAACATAGTTAATGTAAGAGAGAGCGATACAACAAGACATTATAGAAGAAGAGAGTTTTGTAGAAAGGGGGAGCAAGCTACAAGGTGGTTGGTTATATAAAGTGGTTGGTTGCCATAAAATGTGGTTGGTTGCTTTATCAATGAAAAATAGGGATCTTGTTGAAATAATTTTCATTGATGTCAAATGAAATTGAAAGACATAGAAGATTGTTGGATTCATTGATTTCAAATAATGCTTTGAAGGATCTAACTAACAAAGTAGTTTGTTGTTTGGTATAGCATTGGAATCTGAATAGAAAGCTTCAAAGTCTAAGCTGGAGTGCTTCGTAGTCTAATTGGATTGCTTTGGAATCTAATAGTTTTACTTTGGAATCTCATACTTTTGCTTCTTGGAGTGTAGACACCAAAATTGGGTCATACTCCCCTTTAAACATCATTAATTAAATTAAACATATCCTACCTATTCATATCCCATAGTGCACATGTTAATTAAATTAATTAATATCCTCACTTAACCACCTCACCTAGCCACCTCACTCAATGACCTACTCAAACCTCATTAATGACCTAAGACCGAGTCTAAACCTATCCTAACTAACTAGGACTTAGTCTAAAACCTAGACTTAACTCCTATTAACAAACCTAAAAGGACTCCCACTTATCTTGCCATGATCTATCACTCGAGACTCGGTAGAAGGTTTGATATGACGCCAAAAATAGCAACAATCTGGTTATTTCTGGCCATCCTAGATATTCCCGCCTTGACCGATGTTAGTTATATCTCAACCGACGTCGAGTCACCTAACCATTGCCGGTTAGGTTAAATACATTTCCAAAATCCTTTTCCCAAGTTGGTCATTTGATTCAGGATCTCATTTCTTCTAGAGACTTGGAGCACTCGAATTTCTTTAGCACTTAGGTAAAATAAGACACACGGGAGCACTACCAACATCGAATCACCATTCATCATCCTCTTCACGATCACGGATTCACAATGAGAGAGGTGCGAAGGTCCGAACTCGTGGCATGAATATAACAGATCTTCTCTCTATATCTCTATTATTACCGTCTTCATCACCTACGTCCTCCAATCTATTTTCCAGTAAGTATTTAACATCTCTACATTGAATCTCTAGTTTCTTTGTGTAGATTTATTTATTCATCTATGTAGTTTGTTTCTCTCCACACCTATATACTTCCTCCCTTCCATCAACCCATAACCGATCGTACCCGAATTTCCACCCATTTCCACCCTCTCCGATCATCTCCGATTCTTGAGATCTTTTTATGACCCCACACTCACCATTTCCAACCTCTATGTAATCACAAGGAGTATAGAAAACTAATTCTAAGAACATTTTACTAATTGACCCTACCGATGCCAATTATCCAAGTGACATTGCTTACTTTGCCTAAGCTGACATTGATCGGTCGGTCGGCCTTAATTCTTGTTTGTTTGTCAATATAGCTTAGATCAGCAAGCTAATACCCACTTTCCAATAGCCCATAACCATTTCTAATCCTTACCGGACCTTACCCAGAGCCTGTACTAGACCTACAACTCAACCCTAGCTAGTCAACCCTCCCATTTTGACCTTAAACATCCTTTTGAACGACCTTTCTTATTATTTTGTATGAGATACCTAAATCGTTTCAATTCCAATATGATCTTTACTTCATGTATGATTTAAATAGCATTAATATTGTAATATAAAAGTGGATTGACAACTGTTCAGGAAGTATCACGCTTCCCAAATCTAGCTTCCGCTAGGTAGTCCACTCATTTTTTGTTTAACTCTATTTGGTGGTATTATTTTACATTTACAGGTAGTTCCTCCTAGCCAAAAGGGATCTCTCGCAATCAACTTGGATCAAGAAATCAGAAAGTGTGCACAACCTTCAACCAGACATCAAAAACATGTATTCCTCCTTGGCCTACTACCCTTATCTATTTCATTAATTTGCTAAGAATCGGTGAAACATTTTGGCATGCCCAGTGGGACCCATCAGGGGTTCCTTTGCATTTGTTCATTCCTAGGAAAAAATTGTGTGTTTATTTCCCTTCGAAAAGTATTCACATTAATTTTCTTCTCTAGAATATTCTCCTTCTTGTTATTGTCTAAAATAAATTGTACTTTTAGTGCTTTAAAAAGAACACGTCTTCCCTTTATTGCATTGCATTAGTGAAAGATCATTCCTCTTCCTCTTCTCCATTTGCTACATCAAATGTAATTGTGGATTTGGGCTTAAAACACTTGCATTTCATTTTGGTTTGTTGCATTATAGCTCACATTAATTTGAGGGAAACCTATATCGTTGGAAGTCATGCCCAGCTGATGGTTGACTAATTTAATCATAGTTCACTTGCACACTCTCTCTCTATACCAAACCACTTACATAATTTACACATCTTCTTAAACATCCTCCTACCTGGAAGAAGTTTTCAATGATCACACGATCAGAGGATTGACAGTGGATGCCCAATTGGTTTCTCTGTCTAGTCATTATCTCAGAGAAAGGACCGCCCCACAAAAACTTTACCTAAAACCATCCTTAGATCTTGTATTTTCATAGGACTCCTATTAAAAAAAAACATTTGTTATGTTCATGAGTCATTCTTAAATAGCATAAGCTAAAACATAAAATTCACCCATAGGATTTTGTGTTTCTTAACTTTTGCTTGATTTTTGTTTTGAGTTGTAAGGACGTGTATGTTTGGATGTTCATTGTAGGTTTTGGAGCTGTGTTCATGGAGTTTTGAGACATTTTTTTGTGTGAAATCCATCCTTGGTTTTGTGATGCACTTGTCCATCCTTTCCATTGCTCACCTCTTCTTGTTCCATGGCAGTTTTGATAGATGTTCAACATTTTCCTTCTTTGGTGTATCTTTGTTTTCATGTAGGCTATGTTTTCCCTCTTTTTCTCTCTCTCTCTGTCTCCTTGGCATAGTTAGATTAGGATTAGATCAGCTTGCATGCATTGGAATAGCTTGTGGTAGGTAGTTTAGGAAGAGGAACCAACCTTCTCTAGAGAGCTTTCCCCATTTGCAAAGGTCCCACACTTTGGGAAAGCTCAATGTTGTGCATTCAAACCAAATGACATTGCCTTAGAAAAGTAGATCCATAGGTCATTTTGGGGGTGTTGTGAATTTTCACTAACAGTTTTGGCATGCCCAGTGGGACCTTAGAGGTCTTCCACTTCATATTTTGTAGGTTGGTGTGTTCCTGTGAAGATTTCAGCCTTTGGAGGCAATTACAAACACATCTGGTGACTCCATCTGGTAAACAACCCATCTCTGAAGTTACATACCTTCCTTTTCATTCATTTTCATTCATTTTTCATCCATTCTTCCTTCCATCTCTTCCATCTTCTTTCATCCCATGAAGTTGTGCAATCATGACTTCATTTCCATCATGGAATTCACATTTACAATAGCTAGTGCCATCCAAATCCACCTCCAACATGCTTTACAACTCCTTCAAATCAGCATTTTGAGTAGATTCAAGATCAGCATGCATACCCATATGAGCAGCAGTGCCAAAATCAGTTTGGCTATGGTTCTTTCCAAGAGTAGGGGTATGCATACAATGAAGACAATCAAATGCAAGATGTTGATTTGTTGGAGAAAATCCAAAAAATGGAGATTGGCATGGTGTAACCCAGGGCTCAAGCACAAATGAAAGCATTTGGAATCAGTTGCAGAGCACCTTGTCCATGGGTGGGACCTTTTCCAAGGCATTACAGCCCTCGAGAGAATCTTGACTTCATAATTACAATGTCGCCATTACTTATAAAGTGGGTGAGGGAATAGAGGTGTATGAGAGGTATATTCAACAACCTTGTCAATGGGTAAGCACACCATCTCATACTCTTTCTTTTCCTCTTTCTCAATCTATATCATTTCAGCAGTGTCAAGCTTCAAGTTTCCCATATGTTGCCCCAAATGTTGATCCCATTTCTCCATCTCCTAGTCTTCCACCTCATCTCAATTCTTTTGTCCTTTTCCCTTCCAAATCCAAATCCCCTCCACAAGAGCAAAAATAAATACCTTCCACTCCAAGGAAATAAGAAGTTTCATCTCTTCCACCACCACAAACAAATGAAAAAATGGTTGAGTCACAACCCACCCCTCCTCTTGCATTCCCAAATCCATGTTGGGAAGAAGAAATTGTAAAAATCAGTCATGAAGGATAGCAAGAGGAAGAACCAAGCAAAGAAGGAATGATTAAGAGCTTAGTAAGTTTGGCTCTTAGATATGGGATTGAGAAAATTCCTTTGCTGGTGAAGCCTACAGAGGAGGTAAAGGTTGAAGAACAAGTGGTGGTTAGGACTGATTTTGTTGCAACAGAAGAAGAGAAAAAGGAAGAGGTAGATCAGCAATCAATTTTATTATAATGTAGTGTCCATGTTGGCACTCTACTTGAAGAATATGTTGATCCAATTCAAGTTTCACAATCAGCCATGGAAGAGGAAAGCTCTAAAAGAGATCTTGCAGCCCCAACTTGTCTTCTAGAGCAGGCGATTGAAGAGTTTCACTTGACAAACTTCATGCTAAAGGAAGAGTTCATTCAAGAGAAAGATTGCCTTCAAGCAGCAGAGGAAGGAGAAGTTGCTCCAAATCCAAAAGAAGAGGAGCACATTCCAGCTGTGGGGGAGAAAAGTTCAAATCCAAAAGTTTTGAGCACAAAGCAGGCTATAGAAGAACCTTCAGTTCTTCTTTCTACTTCATCTCTCTCGAGTTCTAGTGTTGAAGAAGAGTTTGATCTCTAAAAATCAATGTTGGAGGATGAAAGAAACCATGGTGATCAAGTTGCAGATCAAGAGAACACCATGGGAGAGGTTGAACATTTGTAGTAGGACAACAATGAGGTAGTTTATCTGTTATATTTGGAGGATTGTTTTGATGAAGAGGAACCAGTTGAAATCACACCATTTTATCCTTCATCATCCACATTCCAAACACTTGAGCCTGTTGTCATGGAGGATAACTTTCATTTGCAGCAGCCTGCATCTTATAGCAGCTCTTTAGAATCAAGATTGGAAGATTTAAATCTTCCATTTTATTCATTAGAGGAAGGAGAACAACGAGAAGGTCTACAAGAAGACTCCATTTCTTCCACACCATCCATTCAAGAAGGTCTACAAGAAGACTCCATTTTTGGAGTTGAAAATCAGAGATATGGGCATATAAAATGAATCAAACCTTGCCCAATAAGGTATTTGGCTTCATTGGAGCCAAAGGAGAAGTCACAGCCAATCATGCTTACTTCTAAGCATGAGGATGAGTACAAAGTACCAAGGATCAGCTATCATACCGCTTCAATCCAAATGCAGAGCAACTAAAAGAGGTATTTAATTTGCTTTCAGCTGACACCTTACTAATTTGGGTAGAAGACCAGCTTCTTGTTGATTTTCCACTCATCCAAGCAGCCATACTCAGCTCTAAATCATTTGCATGGCTGCCAATTTTGAAGAAAGGAAGCTATTTTGCACAACCAATTGCAGGGTTTGTTTAGCTCACCTTTGCTTCTAGTTAGAGTAGAGTAGGTAGGTTTTCTTTCAGTAGAAGAAGTGCTTGTGCACACTCTACATATCCCACTTGGGGTATGTATGATTTTCAATTTTGTACATAGTTTTTGGTGTTGTTGTGTTGCTCTTGCATAATCCATTTCAGTGGGTTTTGGTGAAGATCAGCTCCAAGTTTCAGTGGGTTTCCAAGTGGCTCAGAGGTCAAATTTTCATAGTTCAGATCAAAATCAGTTTATCAGGCTTGACTCCATGCCCAATGGATGCTTCAAAGGCCATTGATCATTCATCTAGCAGGCAGATGACCCCTGAGAGTCGCCAAATTGTTATCCAAAATGAGCCCCCTACTTATTTTGGCTAACTTTCCTTCATTCTTCCCTTCCTTGTGCTTAAAATTCAATTTTCACACATTTCAAGCACTCAAGGGTTTCTAGAAATGGCTCCATTAGATAGGATTTTTCTTCCCCTTTCCAGAAAGGTAAAAGTTTCCTCCTAACTCCAAATATTTCGAAAGTTATGGCCCGGTGGAGTTTTTTGGGGAAATTTTCCCTTGACAGGCCGCAGCCAATGAGAAGGTGCCACGTGGCAACGGAGGTCGGGCCGATGGAGGTAAGTTGGAAAATTTTCCAAAGAGGGAAAAGGGCATAAAGGGAAAATTTTGGCCCGCAGGCCCGCGGAGGAGGATGGAGAAAAGTTGCGGAAGGCCCGTGGCCAATGAGGAAGCGACACATGTCCATGACAGTGGCGGGAGTCAGAGGTGTGGAGGAAACTTTGGTTTTTTCCAAAGCGACAAAGGCACAAATGGAGAAAAATAAGCACACCTCGCCAAGAAACCAGAAGCTGACATGTGTCACTAGAGTGGTGGAGCGCGGGGAAAATTTGGGAATTTTCCCGATTAAAAAAATCAAAGGGGAAAAGTGAGGTTTGAGCCCGCATTTCCATCAATGAATGGGAAAGTGCCACATGGCAGAGGAGTGGTGGGGTGCGGGGAATTTTGGGACATTTTCCCAAATTCAAAAAATGGAAAATTTTCAAGTTTTGCCCGCCAACCCGAATTTTTCCCTAAAATTGCTATTTTTGCCCTAAATCTTCAGAGGGGCATAACTTTTGATCGAGCTTGGATTTTCATGTTCTTTATATCATTGGAAAGCTATTGAAATCCTCTACACAATGGAATCTTAAATTTTTATTTTTGATGGATATTTTTGAGAGAAAAATGGAAAAATTATCGGCATGTAAAAACACCTGTAAAACGAATCCAACCACCAAAATTAATGAAGTATGGGCCTCTGTTTTTCTCTGTAAAGCAATGTACTTCAAAGTATGGGATTTTTTATGGAAACAGATCATTTTTTAGGCCCATTAGATGAATCTTGTTGGTGGTTAAAGTCCCAAATCAATTTTCCCATGTTTTCTCCTTTCTTCCATTCGCTTTCGATGGTTAAAAGCTAATTTTGGCTCATTTGTAATGATTTTGTTCATTCTTTCGCTTTCTGCCCTTCATTATTTTATTCCCTAGGATCGAAAATGGAGTTAGAACCTCCTCCCCTGCTCTGTAATGGCATTTTTTTCCTCTTACTAGTAAAATGATGTTTTGTGCATACTTCTAAGCAAAAAAAAATGTGTTTTGTGATGCATTTGTCCATCCTTGCTTATTTTTCTTTGTTTTCTTCTTACCTCTCTTCATTGCAGATATTTGTGCATGTTTGGATGTTCATTGCAGGTTTTGGAGCTGTGTTCATGGAGTTTTGGGACATTTTTTTGTGTGAAATCCATCCTTGCTCATTTTTCTTTATTTTCTTCTTACCTCTTTTCATTGAGATATTTGTGCATGTTTGGATGTTCATTGTAGGTTTTGGAGTTGTGTTCATCAATTTTTGGGACATTTTTGTGCGAAATCCATCCTTGTTTTGTGATGCACTTGTCCATCCTTTCCATTTCTCACCTCTTCTTGTTCCATGGCAGTTTTGATAGATGGTCAACATTTTCCTTCTTTGGTGTATCACCATTTTAGTGTAGGCTCTGTTTTCCCTCTTTTCTCTCTCTCTATGTCTCCTTGGCATAGTTAGATTAGGATTAGATTATATTTTCTACACTGGAATAGCTTGTTGATGGTAGTTTAGGAAGAGGAACTAGCCTTCTCTACGGAGAGCTTTCCCCATTTGCAAAGGTCCCACACTCTAGGAAAGCTCAATGTTGTGCATTCACACCAAATGACATTGCCTTAGAAAAGTAGATCCATAGGTCATTTTGGGGTCTTTGTGAATTTGCACTAACATAGTACTCACCACATTTTCTATTATATCGAAGTTCCTCAGACATATCATCATACCCCTGGATCTTTAAAATCACTATCAGATCCAAATTTGTCTTATTTTCATCAATTATTTCCCCATTTGTAAAAAAGTCATTTCTGATAATTGATATCGGTTAACCTAACCAACATCGGTCACCCTATCACCATCATCGGTTAAGCCAACTTACGTCAATTCCTTTGTTTTAATTTTAATTAAAACAACGACCTAGTTTTACCTCCTGGAACTGGTTTTCTCCGTTTTATCTATTTTTCTGTGTCATTTACAGAGAACACATTTCTAAGCCTACTCCAACTCACATGGTTTTGACTCGTAGTCAAGCCAACACCCTTGTATTCCACGTGATCCTTCAGTCACTCATGCCTAGCCCATCGCCACCTTCCATCTTGTCACCTATGGATCCTACTCACCCATTATCATCAGTACCGGTGACGAGGAGTTTGCAAGACTCCTTGACCACAACCCTCGCGCCTTACAACATTATCTTTCCCATTCATCTACTCGGGATTCATCAGGAAAACTGGTATACGGAATGCCTATGTCCATCCCCTACCCTTGCCCCTACTTCCACGTCGGCTAGTACTAACTTGACCTTACCTTCTTCCACCTTATCATCCGTAGTATCCCAACTTGATGCCACATCATCAATATCTACGGCACCTATAGTATCAATTGCACTTTTGACGTCATTTTCTCCCATGGTTTCAATAATTCCTTCATCAACCACCTTGAGCATAGCCTTATCTACACCCTTTGCCACATATATACCTATTACATTGCAGCCACCCATGGTTTCGGCAACCTATACCCCATTCCAAAACATCATCCTCTCCATCCCATAGTCTTTACCTCCGATCACTACAAGGATCTCTACATCCACACCACCTACTTACACAAATCACCAATGACCACTTATCTCGTCTATCGCCTATTCTGGATATTTATCGCTTGCATCTATTCCCCCCTCACATTTCTTGTACTCGGAACCACCATATACTAGAATGTCATCCACATCATACATTTATCATCAACCCCCTTATACTTGTAGGGGTGCCCATTCATCACAACCTACCAACAACCTTATTAAAATAATGATGGAAAAGATACAAACATTGGAAGCATCAGTTTTTGGCTCTCACAACTCTTTAACATATGATGAAATCTACAATGATCCCATTCATCCATCTATTCCCATTCATCCATACCCTATGCATTGGGAAATTCCTAAATTAAACCGGACAATAGCAAAGAAGACCCACAAAAACACTTGCGGTCTTTCAAACATGGGTGTTATCTAATCGCTCATGATGACACTCTACTCTTGTGGACATTCCCCATGTCCTTGACAGGACCCGCATTGGATTGGTATAGTGGTTTACCTTGACATTCCATTTACTCATTTAACCAAGTGGCTCAAGCCTTCTGGACCATTTTTGATCAATATCACTAAGAAGGTCACCATGGTGACTTATATTCAACATGACAATGAATGATGAGTCTATCACATATTTTTTTACTCGTTGGCGAAGCCTCATCAACCAGACTTACATTCTAGCTACCTCAAACTGAGATTATAGAGTTGTTCACTTAGGCTTGTGCCAGGCACATCTCACCAACTCTCCAAGTCCAAACCTTCCGTACCTTTGATGAAGCGTTCACCATGGCTAGAAAGCTTGAAATTTGTGCCATAAAAGAGAATAAAATTTAATTGCATAACAAAAACACTGCATTCAAATCCAATGATGCTTCTTCCTCTTCAAAACCATAAAACAACTATTCCAAAGCAAAAGGATTTGCCAACGCGGTAGTTTTAAAATTTGGCCCATCTCACCCATCTAATCAATCAAAACCTTCTTCCAACCTTTCTCTTGTTCAAGCTTTCTAGTTCAGGCGAGAGAAACAAAAGTACACTCAATCAGGGAGCCTTATTCTTCAGTATTAAAAGAACTTCTTAAAGTCGGAGCAATTACTTTTCCACCCATCAAACCACATACTGGTTTTGACCCTGCTCATCCTATGCCTGCATGGTACAAGGAACATGATTATTGCAACTATCATTGTGTTAAAGGCCATAGCGATGGTAATTGTATAACCTTCAAAAAAAAATCATCTAGGAAATGTTAGACAACAAATATCGTGTCTTAGACAACCCAAACACACCAGCTAATCAAAACTTACATATCTTCAAGAATTCATTCCATAACCATACCCCGTCATCTAACCAAACCGGGAACCTTCAACTAATGACAGTAATTTCTGTGAGGTCCATGTTGTGTTTGAAACCATACTGGCCCTTCTTCAATTTCCTCCTATCCCCTCCATTGAGGAGATTCTAGCATGAGCTCCTTTACCCACGGAGGAGCCTATTTCATCTACTCCTTCACCCATAGAGGAGTCCCCTTCATCTCCCCTTCACCCACGAAGGAGACCAAAATATCTGTCGATGTCATTTCATCACTCCCCTCGCAACCTAATGAACAACTCGTAATGTTAACTCTCCTACCCATGGGAGAGTCATGCTCACCTCCTCTCCACCGAAAGAGGAACCTACCTCATCCCACATATCATCTCCCCTACCAATAGAGGATCCTTTAGAAGCGCCACTACCTATTGGTGATAATTCCCCATTAGCCTTCCAAGATCTAGTTGATTTTCTCTTGGCTCTCTTACCTACAGAGTCCGAAGCTAACTAGTTCCCTATCTCATAGACATACTTTATAGGGATTACTACTAAATCAATGTCATCTCCTCTTATAACAAGTGTCATTTTCATGCTTGGTAGACCACTTGGATTATGTTGATAATTCCATGCTTTGGGGCGTCTCTGGCTACCCTTTTCAACCCAAATGCAAATGTCATCTATTGATACCTCTACAATTTATCCAAAGGTATTTCAGACAATTGAACCAACCATGCCCATACCGGTCATAACAACCTCTTCTTCATCACCCTTGCCTACACCTAAACCTTTACCAATAATCAAACCTGATCCTATGCCTAAGAACCTACCTATACCTACACCTTCCCCACATCCAGAACCATCACCACATTGGGAGTCATGCCAACATCAAGTCTAGTCCATCCTCCTATCAAATTGGATTTATCCACATCTTCACAAACCCGTGTAAAAACTATACCTCAACCTAAAAGGAAGACCCAACCTTCTAGGCCGCATACACCGAGTTTCGCCACTACTCCTCTATTACCTTCACCAATGCCCTCCATCCTAGGATGATCGAAAATGATGAATTTTTTATCTACCTGATCTCAGACCCCTATAGGCTTTTAATATTTACCAATAAGTTGCTACTTTTAAGTAATCAATTTAAAATTAATTCAAGAATGTAATGAAAATTACACAATGATTGAATGTGGAATTCAGCAATGGCCTACATCTTTGGGTTCTTTTGAACCATTCCACTAGTCAAAATTTGTAAGTACAATCTTATTTCTTACAATAAATGTACTCAGTCCTTTGAAGAACTTTGATGATCATTCAAAATCATCCTCCACCTTACTAGTGCACAATCTCCTTCAAAACTTGATTGTCCTTCCCAACATTATCAATGCATCCTTCGGCACTCTGGTCGATACTCCAGGCATCGCAAGTGAAAAATATAGTGGCTCAAGGCCTATTAGGTAGTGTAAAAATACTCCCAATCACAAATATTTCATCTACTATTGCCTAAAAATAATAGGCCAATAAACAATATTTTCATATAGTAATTTTAAGGTTTTAATATAGTGCACAAAACTATATTAAAAAAACCTAATACTATCCCAAATCCCACAATTAAGCTTAAGAAATAATAAGCTTTGGTGTGTGTTGAAGAAATGGAGAGGGGTCCCTTTTATAGGCCAAATCAACCCTGAAGATATTATATAAAGGCCTTATCAGCCAACTCACTCCCAACCAACTCGGCCAAGTTGGTTGGGCCACTCATTACTCCCGCCGAGGTCGGGGATCAAATCCCACCTCACTCATAGCTCGGCCCTTTTTCATTGTGGTGGGCCATTTTGCATAGTGGGGAAATCCCACATTGGTCGACATATGGTTGGGGAGTTTTTTTATTGGGCTCACCGCCCTATTCCCCTCGTGGCCTCGGCCACACCTTATCCCATTTTGTTTGGCCACATACGTGGTGAGCTCTGTTGTGCCGAGTTCTTTGACCGAGTCATGGGGGTTGGTTTGTTGGTTTGTTGATACGTCGGTTCCATTGGAGGGTGTGGGTTGCACCATGTGGCCAGCTCTTGGTGGGTTTTTTTACTAGTCCATGGGGTGAGCTATTCACCGAGTTATTATGGGAGATAATGCATATCCCAAAAGTTGTAAATATGTGGTATGGACCACGTGGAAATGATCAACTCGGTTAACAAATAAAGTATCTCACCAAGCTAAAATTAGTGTAACTCGACCACATAGTACGCTTGTCGATTCTCAATAGGAAAATCGAGCTAAAATCAAACACGTCAAAATGTGATCAACTCGAAGGGGATTTGATCACCTCATTGAGCCAGAATAATAGCTCGTCGATGTAATTTGATGTCAACATGGTGGTTTGAGAGCCCACCATGTCGGTAGCACCACTAGCTCTCACGGTGGTCGAGCTCCCTTCTGTCAAAAAAGTTGAGCCTCTTGCTGCAACCACCAACTTTTACACTGACGAAGACTAGAGGTCGATAACTAAACAAACAACTCTCTTTTTTCCTTTTCACCAGTTGCCACCTTTGCCACGTGTCACGTCCAGATTGGACTGTTGACTAGGGTTGACTTTCTAGTTGACCAAACTTTGACCAGCCACCCAATGTGCATACGAACTCCATTTTGACGTTCAAATAGTCGTTGGAAAGATCTCTCGATTCATCTTATGCCTTTGTAGTTATCTTGGGAGATTTATGGAACTTATCTCCTCCCTAATTTCTTCCGAATCATAGGACCTCACCGTCAACCTTGGCCAAACAACCTCCTATCTAAGGAAAAGAAAAAGCACAACATCCCACCTCTTCATCATGATATTTTATCACACCTAACTTATCTGCATAGCACACACCTTCTCCTTTACCCGCATTTTTCTTACCGCCTATACCCCCACCACTACGAGTAACCCCATCAAGTACTATGAGATTTCCTTCTCTTCAACCCATACCTTCCACCTTGCCTCTACCAAAGTAACATTCATCATGCCTCCTTTATCACCTTTTCTAACTCATCCTCTTCCTCCATCTTTCTTCTCTTCCACATCATGTAATCCTTCCTCACCTTTACCCAGGAAGGTGCAACCAAAGTTGAAAAACCCACTACCCCCAAAGAGGTAGTTAATCCTACAACACCTTTTATCACTAGTTCATCTACTACGCCTTTACCCAAGAAGGTACAACCCAAATTTAAAATAGTACCACCTACCAAACTAGTGGTCAAACCCATTTCACATCCAATTCCACCTCTGTGGTGCCTCTCCCACCAAAATCACCCACACTTCAATCTAGACCCACACTCACCTCACATTGTGATCCATTGGTAGGGTCTTACGCTAACATTCTAGCTAACCTTTTAGAGACCTCTGTCATCACATTGCCACCCCTTAGACCTTACGACCCACTCAAACCCAAACCAAAAGGGTTTGATGATACTAAAATTTTCACCTACCATCGTGTGCCAGGACATGATGTAGAAAATTGTAAGGCTCTAAAAACTATTCTTCTCCAACTTTGTCCTCCTGAACAAAATTTTTATGATGATGATCTTCTAGACAAGGACCCTATTCCACCTTCACCTATCACCACACATCCTCACCCACTACCTATTCAATGACCTACATCACCACCTCCACAACCCATTTATCCTCCAAAATTTGAGATCAACATGGTCCGCATAAGAGAGGTAGTCAAAATGCCAGTGCGCCCTACTCATTTCACAAGGCTCTTATCCCACACTAGGTTTTTTTCCATCATGTCGTTATACTTTTCATGACACACCTTCTCCATCCACCTCTCTTCCTCAGATTAACATGATCCAAGTTGCCACTCACGCCCAAAAAGACAAAGGAAAGGAGAAAGCAACCAGCCCATCCACCAATCTTGTGCCCAATATACCATCTACACCCACACCAAAAATCACCATTTAGGGACCCACATACCCTATTTTTGATGGGGTCTCCCATCATACAATGATAAAACAATTGCACCAATCCCCTCTAAAAATGTCTTTGTATGACCTTGTCCAAACTTTTGAATCCCATCAGACAGGCCCTCATGGAGGTTTTCAATCCATTGAGGTTTTACCTAATGACCCTATGCCCATGGCCTCCATTATCACCCCTCACCATGTGGCTTCTCTCACCAAATCATCCCCTTCCTCTACACCCGCTACCACTCATCAAGTAATCGTGCTTAATTTCTCTGACAACGAGATTTTACCTCTCCACTCAGATGATCTTGATCCTGCCCTTTTCATTTCCATTTATATTGATAATATACGCATTTGACATGTTATGATCAATGGTGGCGCCAGCATTTACATCATCTCCTCCCATGCATACAACCAAATGTGCATCCTCACAATTACATGCATAATAACCTAGATATGTTGCATTCATTCAATTATGCCATCACTTCCACCCTTGGCACCATCATTCTCCACATTTTTGTGGGCCCACGTACCATTCCATAATTGATCTATGTCTTATAGGGGAGTTCAAAGACAACATGTTGCTTGGTCGACCTTAGATCTGCGTCATCGGTTGTGTCCTTCAACCTTACATCATTGTGTAAAATTTGAACATGAAATACATAACTATACCATTCCAACTAACCAATCACCATTCAAAACCTGTAACATGATGTACCAACCTAATGATGTCCTTGTACCGTTAAGGCATCTACCACCGCTGTCACTTCTCCTTCACCCACAACCCCATCCACCAATGTTGTCGCTACCTCTCCCGTACCTAACTCCTCTATTCCCACTGCTGCCACCAACCCATCGACTTCTCAACCACCCAGTGCTTCTTCTTCACAATTTCTTAGTGATTCATCTATTCCCACTACCCATATACCAACTACCGATCCCTTAGAAGGTGTTTTTCAACATCTCACTCTAGGGGAGTATTGCCTATATAACATTGACACATTCCTTACTCCTCAAGAGTATGGTAACATTCTTCTTGCAAAATCACAGCACCTGGATGCACATCAGGCTTCTAGGTTGATGTTTAGGCATCCAAGTGTGATTACACAACATGGAAACCTCTCTCCAAGCATGGGACTTGTAAACCGAGAGAGGAATCTCCGAGAGAGAAGGTGGTTCTGCTCCTAAACTACCTCGCCACAAGCTATTCCGGTGCACAGCAAGCTAATCTAATCCTAATCTAACCATGCCAAGGAGACAGAGAGAGAGAGAGAAAGAAAAAAAAATAGCAAAAGCCTACACTAAAACGGTGATACACCGAGAGAAGGAGAATGTTGGACATCTATCAAAGCGCCATGGGACAAAGAGAGGTGAGCAATGGGAAGGATGGACAGATGCATCACGAGCCCAAGGATAGATTTCACACTGAGAAAATGTCCCAAAACTCCATGAACACAGCTCCAAACCTGCAATGAACATTCAAACATGCACAGATACCTGCAATGAAGAGAGGCAAGAAGAGGACAAGCAAAAACGAGGAAGGATGGACGGATGCATCACAAAACACGTTTTGTTGCTCCGAGAAGTTTGCAGTAGAACATCATTCCATTAGAAAAGGAAAAAACGCCATTACAGAGCAAGGGAGGAGGTTTGAACTCCATTTTCAACCCTAGAGAAGAAAAGAATGGAGGGCCGAGCAGAAAGAATGAACAACTACTTTCTAAAATGAGCCAAATCTGGCTTTTACATTGCATGGGTCGAGCCCAGGGGACAGAAACATGGGAAAACGTGTAAGCCCATTCCTCATTGAATACCAACGCATTAAAATGGCATAGGATACCTTACCAACCCATACCCTACCATATTTGACCGATTTTGGAGGAGAATGCGACCCATTTGTATTAATTTGGCCGCTAAAATGTCACTTTTGTCCGTGCAGAAGAAGAATACAACCCATTAGCATTAAAACGGGTTGTTGAAAAGTCGCTTCTGGCCATTACCACACGTCAGAGCCATTTCTTGATTTTCTCCCTTCAGACTACACCAAAACTCGAGATTGATCCCAGAATCATGTAGAGCATCTCAACACTTTCCGTTGATATAAAGAACGTGGAAATCCAAGCTCGGATCAAAAGATATGGCGATCTGAAGATTTAGGGCACGGAACAGATCAAAACGAATTTTAAAATGTTTTCCCGCTCTTTGCCATCTGGACGACACGTGGCACGTGCTGATTGGACGAGCAATTCTCTCTCTTCTGTCTTTCGCGGGCTTTCCTTTTGAAATTGCTTGTGGGCCCCTTAAACTTGGACACGTGGCGCCATTTCATTGGTTCGGTTCAGCACTCGATAACTCGTCCCTTTGACCTTTTGACTTTTCTCTTGTGAGGACACGTGGCACCTTCTGATTGGTCCTCGGCTGATTCGGCTCCTTCGCGTACTTCGCCTCCATTTGTCCCGGATGTCCCATTTGATTTGGGGCCCTTTGTGCTCATTTCGGCCGGTTCGGGCATTTCACGTCCATTTGTCCTGGGGCTTGTCCCTTTTGACTTTGGACCCTCTGGACTCATTTCGCCGATTCACGGCCGGTTCGGGCATTTTTGGCCCGCTTGTCCCACTTTGCTTGGATGACTCGACCTTTTTCGGCCGGTTCGGCCGGTTCGCGCCTTTTCGGCCCAGATGTCCCAATCGTTTTTTGACTGCCTGTGCTCATTTCGGCCGGTTCGGCCGGTTCGCGCCTTTTTGTCCCAATTGTCCCATTTGCGTCCCTAGGACTAGGACTTAGTCATTTTTACGATTTTTTCCTGGATCAACCTACTTGCCTTCTGCAACCTCTTTTTGCATTTTCTCAGAGCTTGCTCTTTTCCTCTCAGACAGGGAACTTAGAAAATATTTGAGGGGACTCTAGCAACATGATTTTTGGCCCCAAATCAATCAATTTTCCTGGGACTTGAATATTCTGATGCATGTTATCAAAATTACCCAGGGGGGGTGAAATTTTGACAACAGTTTGGCGACTCAGCGGGGTCATCTGCCTGCTAGATGAATGATCAGTAGCCTGAAATATCCATTGGGCATGGAGTCATGAGTTGCAACCTGCAACTGATCTGAACTTTGAAAACCTCCCTCTGAGCCACTTGGAAACCCATTGAACCTGGAGTGTCTTCACCAAGATGCCTTTGAAATGAGCGTGCAAGAGCAAAACCAGCAACACCAAAACTATGTACAAAACTGAAAATCATACATGCCCCAAATGGAACATGCAGAGTGTGCACAAGCACTTCTTCTGCTGAAAGCAAACCTAACTACTCTACTTTAACTGGAAGCAAAGGCAAGCTAAACAAACCCTGCAACTGGTTGTGCAAAATAGCTCCCTTTCTTCAAAATTGGCAGCCATGCAACTGATTTGGCACTGATCATGGCTGTTTGAATGGATGGAAAATCAACAAGAAGCTGGTCTTCTATCCAAATCATCAAGGTATCAACTGAAAATAAATCCAATACCTCTTTTAGTTGCTCTGCATTTGGATTGGAGAGGTATGGCAGCTGATCCTTGGTACTTTGTAGCTCATCCTCATGCTCAGAAGCAAGCATGACTGGTTGTGGCTTCTCCTTTGGCTCCAATGAAGCCAAATACCTGATTGGGCAAGGTCTGATCCGTTTGATATGCCCATTGCTGTGATTTTCAACTCCGAGAATGGAGTCTTCTTGTAGACCCTCTTGAATGGATGATGTGGAAGAAATGGTGAAATTCTTCTGTCCTTTCTCTTCCTCCAATGAAGAACATGGAAGATTTAAATCTTCCAATTTTGGTTCCAAAGGGCTGCTATAAGATGCAGGCTGCTGCAAATGAATGCTCTTCTTCATGACAGCAGACTCTTGTGTTTGGAATGTGGATGATGAAAGAGAGAATGGTGAAAACTCAACCGGCTCTTCTTCATCAAAACAGTCCTCCAAATCTGACAGGTAAACTGCCTCATTCTTTGTCCGCTTTGCTCGTATTCAACTTCCTCCGTGGTGTCCTCTTGATGTGCAACCTGACCACCATGGTTTGCTTCACTCTCCAATATTGAGTTTGAGAGATCAAACTCCTCTTCATTATTAGAACTTGAGAGAGGTGAAGTAGAAAGAAGAACTGAAGGTTCTCTGTAGCCTGCTTTGTGCTCAAAGCCCTTGGATCTGCACTTTTCTCCTTCACAGCTAGATTGTGCTCCTCTTCTTTTGGATTTGGAGCAGCTTCTCCTTCCTCCAATGTTTGAAGGCAATCTTGCTCTTGGTTGAACTCTTCCTCCAGCATGAAGTTTGTCAAGTCAAACTCTTCAATCTGCTGCTCTAGAGGGCAAGTTGGGGCTGCAAGATCTTCTTCTTCAACAAAATCAGTCCTAACCACCATTTGTTCAACCTTGGCCTCTTCGTAGGATTAACCATCAAGGGAATCTTTGTTATCCCAAATTTGGCAGCCCAAACCTTCAAGTTGTCTGTCATTTCTTTTCTTTTTGGCTCTTCCTCTTGTTGTCCTTGATGACTGATTTTTTCAATTTCTTCTTTCCCACATGGAATTGGGGATGCAAGAGGAGGGATAGGTTGAAACTCAACTGATTTGACAATTTTGTGTGGTGGTGGAGGCGGTGAAACCTCTTGTTTCTTTGGAGGAGGGGGTGTTTCTGTTGGCTCTTGTGGAGGGAATGACTGTTTGGAAGGGAAAAGGAAAGAAGAATCCAGATGAGATGGAAGGCGAGAGGTGGAGACATGGATTCAACATTTGGGATAGCAGATGGAGGTTTTGAAACTTGACACTGCTGAAATGATACAGATTGGGAAAGGGGAAAAGAAAAGGTATGAGATGATGTGCTTACCCGTTGACAAGGTTGCTGAATACTTCTCTCATACACCTCTATTTCTTCAATCCACTTTGCAAGCAAAGGCAGCGTTGCAATCATGAAGTCAAGTTTCTCCTGAGGGCTGTAATGCCTTGGAAAAGGTCCCACCCATGGACAGGGTGCTCCACAACCAATTCCAAAAGCTTTCATTTGTGCTTGAGCCCTGGACTGCACCATCCCCTCCTCCATTTTTTGGATTTTCTCCAACAGACCAGCATCTTCTTCTTCATTGTCTTCATTGCATGCGTACCCTTGCTCTTGGAAAGCTCCATAGCCAAACTGACTTTGGCACTGCTGTTCATATGAATATGCATGCTGATCTGGAGGATTTGTAAAACATGTTGGAAGTGGAAAGTACTGCTGTTGTTGTAAATGTGAGTTCCATGATGGAAATGAAGTCATGGTTGCACAACTTCATGGAATGGAAAAGAATGAAAGGGATGGAAAGAAGGATGAATGAAAAATGGATGGAAATGAATGGAAAGGAAGGTCTGCAACTTCAGAGATGGTTGTTGACCAGATGGAGTCACCAGATGTGTTTGCAAGTGCCTCCAAAGGCTGAAATCTTCACAGGAACACATCAACCTGCAAAAGATGAAGTGAAAGACCTCTAAGGTCCCACCGGCGTACATTCAAAAGCTGTTGATGCAAAATCACAAGCACCCCGGACGCACATCGGGCTTCTAGGTTGATGTTCAGGCATCCCAGTGTGATTGCACAACATGGAAACCTCTCTCCAAGCGGGGGACTTGTAAACCGAGAGAGGAATCTCCAGAGAAGGCTGGTTCCTGCTCCTAAACTACCTACCACAAGCTATTCCAGTGCAGGCAAGCTAATCTAATCCTAATCTAACCATGCCAAGGAGACAGAGAGAGAGAGAAAGGAAAAAAAAAATGAGCAAAAGCCTACACTAAAACGGTGATACACCGAGAGAAGGAGAATGTTGGAAATCTATCAAAGCGCCATGGGACAAAGAGAGGTGAGCAATGGGAAGGATGGACAGATGCATCACAGCCCAAGGATAGATTTCACACGTAAAATGTCCCAAAACTCCATGAACACGGCTCCAAACCTGCAATGAACATTCAAACATGCACAGATACCGTAATGAAGAGAGGCAAGAAGAGGACAAGCAAAAACGAGGAAGGATGGACGGATGCATCACAAAACATATTTTGTTGCTCGTAAGTTTGCATGTAACATCATTCCATTAGTAAAAGGCAAAAATGCCATTACAGAGCAAGGTAGGAGGTTCGAACTCCATTTTCAACCCTAGAGAAGAAAAGAAGGGAGGGCCGAGTAGAAAGAATGAACAACTACTTTCTAAAATGAGCCAAATCGGCTTTTACATTGCATGGGTCGAGCCTGGGGACGAAACATGGGAAAACGTGTAAGCCCATTCCTCATTGAATACCAACGCATTAAAATGGCATAGGATACCTTACCAACCCATACCTGCCATATTTGACCGATTTTGGAGGAGAATGCAACCCATTTGTATAAATTTGGCCGCTAAAATGTCACTTCGTAAAGTGCAGAAGAAGAATGCAACCCATTAGCATTAAAACGGGTTGTTGAAAAGTCGCTCGGCCATTATCACACGTCGAGCCATTTCTTGATTTTCTCCTTCAGACTGCACCAAAACTCGAGATTGATCCTAGAATCATGTAGAGCATCTCAACAGCTTTCCGTTGATATAAAGAACGTGGAAATCGAGCTCGGATCAAAAGATATGGCGATCTCGAAGATTTAGGCACGGAATGATCAAAACGAATTTTAAAATGTTTTCCCGCTCTTCGCCATCTGGAGGACACGTGGCACGTGCTGATTGGACGAGAAATTCTCTCTCTTCCGTCTTTCGCGGGCTTTCCTTTTGAAATTGCTTGTGGGCCCCTTAAACTTGGACACGTGGCGCCATTTCATTGGTTCGGTTCAGCGCTCGATAACTCGTCCCTTTGACCTTTTGACTTTTCTCTTGTGAGGACACGTGGCACCTTCTGATTGGTCCTCGGCTGATTCGGCTCCTTCGCGTACTTCGCCTCCATTTTTCCCGGATGTCCCATTTGATTTGGGGCCCTTTGTGCTCATTTCGGCCGGTTAGGGCATTTCGCGTCCATTTGTCCCAGTTGTCCCTTTTGACTTTGGACCCTTTGGACTCATTTCGGCCGATTCGGCCGGTTCAGGCATTTTTGGCCCGCTTGTCCCACTTTGCTTCGGACTGACTCGACCTTTTTCACCCGGTTCGGCCGGTTCGCGCCTTTTCGGCCCAGATGTCCCAATCGTTTTTTGACTGCCTGTGCTCATTTCGGCCGGTTCGCGCCTTTTTGTCCCAATTGTCCCATTTGCGTCCCTAGGACTAGGACTTAGTCATTTTTACGATTTTTTCCTGGATCAACCTACTTGCCTTCTGCAACCTCTTTTGCATTTTCTCAGAGCTTGCTCTTTTCCTCTCAGACAGGGAACTTAGAAAATATTTGAGGGGACTCTAGCAACATGATTTTTGGCCCCAAATCAATCAATTTTCTGGGACTTGAATATTCGATGCATGTTATCAAAATTACCTGTGGGGTGAAATTTTGACAACAGGAACCTATGCCAACATCCTCACTATGATCACTACATAGGCAAGGTCTTCCCTTACGGTCCTCCTCACCTTCACACTAACTTAACATATGGGGGACTTAATACGTTTCCCCTACTCACCCGAGCCACCTTCCCAAATGCGACCAATTTCATCCGACCTTTAATCTCTCACTAACTACCACTTTGCCCAAACCTTCCTCCATTTTTGTGCATGGAAATGATTTGGCTTTGGGTTCTACGAATAGGGTCACCATATTATCATCCCATGTACCACTCATAAACATAAAGACCGCAGTGGTATTGGCTTTGCCAAACCATCTTCCAAGAAGGCTCGTGTCGAGCTCATTAAGGATGACAAATATTCTTCACCCCATTTACCAAATTCACTCCCTTCACCCATGGATTCTATGGATCTAGAATCCATTCCTCCTAAAAAATCATGAACACCATTTCCTTGGGACCTCTAACTTATCAATGAGATGGCGAGGCTCCCTCTTCTCTTCCCTTCATGTATCTTGACATGATTGATGATGATACACCTTCTATTAACATCGTTCAATGTCAGGATGATGATTCTATTCTCACCTACCTTGGTGTGGAGGATTCTTATATTCATCGGTCATTACCTTATGAGACACAAACCATGTTAAATGAATCAACCATCGAAATCAATATTAACACTCAGGATGACCCGCACATTCTAAAGATAGGCCAATCTTTAGACATTGTTGAACAAGAAGCTTTTACTTCTTTCCTTTGGGATCATAGCAATGCTTTTGCTTGGTCCTATGTGTATATTCCAGTATTGACCCAAACATTGTGGTCCACAATATCGTAACTATTCCTGAAGCCAAACCCATAAAACAAAAAAGTTGTAGAAAATGCATCCTCACATTGCCCTTCTTGTCAAAGAAGAACTTCAGCGCCTTCTCTTGGTTTCTTTCATCCTACCCATTGATTATCCCTAATGGATTTCTAACATCATTCATGTCACAAAAGTGACAGGGGACTCAACATTTTCATGTATTTCCATGACCTTAACATAGCTTTCCCCAAATACAACTTTCCTCTACCTAGTATTGACCAACTAGTTGATTTTGCCACTAGCCATGAGATTTATCACTCATGGATGGTTTCTTCAGGTTATAACCAAATATTACTCACCCCGGAAGATCAACACAAAACCGCCTTCATCACTCCTTGGGGACCTTTTGCTATTGAGTCATGCCCTTTAGCCTTAAGAAATTTTTGCTACATATCAGCGGGATATGACTTATATCTTTCATGACATTATACATCACATATTGGAAGATTACATTGATGATCTTCTTACCAAATCCAAACATCGGGCTAAACACCTTACAATCCTTAAGGTCATCTTTGACCGTCTCATCAAGTATTGTGTTCGCCTTCAACCTAAGAAGTGTGTCTTCATTGTTCTCTCCAGAAATATCCTTGGTTTTATTGTTTCTTTGTGTGGCATTGAAGTTGATCCCGCTAAAATCAAGGCTATTCTCAAAATTCCTCCACCTACTAACCTTCATCAACTTCATAGTTTACAAGGCAATTTACAATCTATTCATCACTTTATTTCACAACTTTCTAACCATTGCTATCCATTTCATCATCTCCTCAAAAAGGATGTCTCCTTAAATGGGATGATGAATGCCACAAAGCCTTTAAAGCCTTAAAAATAATACCTCCTCCAACCACCTGTGCTCATTCCTCCTAAGGATGACCAACCATTTTACCTTTACATTTTCTTCTACTGATCATTCCTTGGGTGTCATGCTCGACTCATCGTGATGAGCAACACAGGGAACAAGTGGTTTATTATATAAGTCGTACACTTTTAGACTATGAAACTAGATACACCCACACCAAAAACTCTTCTTAGCCTTAGTTTTTGTCACCACTAAACTTTTTCATTACCTACTTAACCACAAAACATTCATTGTCACCAATACATACCCCTTACATTACATGTACACCAAACCTACCAACATCAACAAGTTGCACATGTTGGCTTATGCTTCTTGTAGACCTAGAACTTGAATTCATCCATCAAAAATATTTCAAAGGACAAACCATCGCTGACCAACTTGCAGATGCACCTCTCTCCAGAAATCAATCCTCTAACTTTGATTTCCTGATGAATCCATCACTACCCTCTCTTTGGACATGATACCATTTACCAGATGACCTTATTCTTTGATGGTTCCAAATGTTAGCATGGGGGTGGTGTCGAGTTATCCTCATTCCTCTTGATGGTGAGCCTATGCCATTATCTTTCAAACTATATTTTGATTGTACTAACAATATCACCTGAATATGAAGCACTCATATTAGGCCTTCAACCACCATCACCTTAGATGTTAAATCAATTAATATCTTTGTGATTCTCAACTAGTTGTAAACCAAGTTAATGGTATATACTAGTGTTGTAATGAGATACTTCAAAAGTATAAAGCATCATGTTGAAATAATTTTGACTACCTTTGAACATTATGAACTTCAAACCACCCGCATTCCACTAATAAATTTGTGGATACCATATCTTTTCTTGCTTCTCAAATCCCCGCTTCTCCTTCCGAATTAAAAATATTTGTCACAGTACAAAGGATATAATCACCTTCCTATCTATTTTTGAGACATGTCAACCTTGTCGAAACCATTAAACTTGACCCACGTGACCTTTGGTATAAGTTTGTTGACTACCTTTCCCTTTCAATTCTACCTCCAGATCTTACTCGCATAATGGACAACGAGCCTTTCTCAAAAGTTTCTCTCATTATGTCATCATGGGTGGTCTTCTTTATAAATGTGGCTTTGATGGCATCCTCTTATGATGCCTTACAAGTTTTGAAATTCCTTACACCATCAAGGAAGTTCATGAACGGAATTTGTGGAGGTCACTTCAGTGGTTTATTTTTCACTAAACACATTCTCTTCTTGGGCTATTATTGGCCTACCTTAAACCGTGATTGTTGTGATTATGTCAAATGTTGTGTGAAGTTCCAACAACATGCTAATATTCATCACACACCTAGTCATGCCTTATAGGTCACATGAGACCTTTGGCCTTTCTCTCAATGGGGTTTGGATCTTGTCGGAGAGATCAATCCTCATTCTTCCAACATCATCAATGGATTATTACCACTATTGAATACTACACTAAATGGGTAGAATCCATACCTCTTATTTCTACAAAAGATGAGAAAATATGTGAATTCATCAATCATCACATCATTTGTCACTTTGGTGTTCCTCATCGCCTCATCACTGATAATGGAAAACAGTTCAAAAACAAAACCCTATGAAACTCTATGACACCTTGGCATTCAACTTAGTTTTTCTTCACCTTATTACCCAAAAAATGGCCAAGAAAAATCAACCAATAAAACCTTAAACAAAATTCTTATGAAAGTAGTTGATGATACTAGAAAGGATTGGCATACACACATTCCTTTTGCCTTATGGGATTATCATACTAGTATTCATACCTACCTCAATTGCTACCACGCCTTTCTCTCCGGTATAAAATATAGAGGTTGTTCTACCTCTTGAAGTAGATTCCATCTCTTCATATCTCACTTAAAGAGATGCTCAACAAATGATGACTTTTTCCAAGACCATTTGGCACAACTTGAGTTATTAGACGAGCATCATCTCAATGCTCTCGACCATCTCCAAATCTACCAAAAACATATCAAACGTGCCTATGATAAACATGTCCACAAACAAACCTTCTAATTTGGTGACCTCATCTTGAAGGAAAATCAACATGTAACAAAAGAGGAAAAAAGTAAATGGGGAAAATTTGCTCCTAATTGGCTTGGACCCTATATTGTTACTCATACCTATGGATCATGTGCTTATCGTTTGTCTTCACTGAAGGTAAACCCGAACCTGAGCCCTCAATGCTTTGCATCTTTGACCATTCTATTGTTGAATCAAGTCCTATATCACCTTCTATCAATTAAACGCTTGTCCTTGAGCACCATTCACCTTCCATTTTACCTATTTTAAGGATCAATGACTAAACAAGAATCATGTGATTACCCGTCACTTTTAAGCCTTATCTTCAATGTGAGTACCATGACTCTACTCATGGCATGATTCTCATGGATAATTTTCATCTTTTTCAAGATGGAATCCCATGGTCGTTCATCACTTAAACCCTCTCTTTCATAGTTAGCCTTTGTGTGCTATGGTTTTTTCTACAACACAAGAGCCTATCGGTCTCTATAGTCTTGTCCATGACTTAAAAGTCAAAAAAAACAATTTCAAAAGTAAAATGGGATTCAACTCCTTGAGTCAAACTTCTAGCAAAAAGATGACTCCCTCAAAAGGACATCTATGCTTTCTATCTCACTACTATAAATAGACTGCTCCCTCGAAGGAAAACTATACAAAGCTAGCCATATTATACATAGTCTATCATAATAAGAAGACTATTCTTGCAAAACAATAAAATCAAATATTCAAAAGCTTCCCGCATCGATCAGCTTCATGAAGACCTCAAGGAGAAAATCTACTCATCCCACATAGACTTCCACATCGATCAGTCTATCAAAACAAAAACAAAATCAAAAGAAAAAAGGAAAAGATTAAATTTTTCATCATGGACTTGCCTATTTTGATCTTGGGTCTCTTTCCAAATAGGCATGTTGTCTCACACTAGGTTACATGCTAAAACCAACTTGCTTTCACCTCATCACCTTTTTCACCCTAATTTTCTACCCACTCAAGGGACATTGCCGCAAATGTGACATTTCATGATCATGTGACTTTCTTCACCCTTCGAATAGTCAATCATGCAATGCCTTTAGGGTCTTACGTTCATAAGCCCATCTTTGGTATGGTAGACTTGTTATGGTTCTTACCAATTAGGTGGATATTTTTGGTCACCTCTTACCCTTCACCTTCTTCATTACTTGTTGATTCTCCTATACATGACTAGACCATTCAACACCTACATTTTAAGAATTCCTCTTTCACCTAAACATCAACCATGCCTAAATGACCTAAACTCAACCATGCCTAAAATGACCTAAACTCAACCATGCCTAAATGACCTAGACTAAAACATGCCTAAAACCTACCAACCCATCCCTCTACCTCATCATATTCTTCCCTAGCTTACGGGAGAACTACATCGACCTGAGGCCCCTTTTCACTGGGGCTATGTAGGCACACTCCGAGGGCATGGGGCCCTTGGAGGTTAGCTCACCACTCTTTACCCTAACCAATTTCCCCTCATTTTTCTATTAACATTCTACCTTACTTAGTTTCCATTTTTCACAAACATTTGGAAATTAAACAAATCATAAAAACATACATACCTATCATATCATCAAAACATCAAATCAATCATTTCACATATCCATGATATCAAGTATTTCACAAATTTACACCATGACATACATATACATCATCATTTATTTTCCATACTACCAATAACTTGGAAATTAAATCAAACCCATACACATAACCAAACCATGCCTATACCTGACTCCATCATGCCTACATGACCTTAACTGACTAAATTACCTAGACCCCACCATGCCTAACTCACCTAGACTCCACCATGCCTATACCTAACTCCACCATGCCTAAATGACATAAACTCAACCATGCCTAAATGACCTAAACTCAATCATGCCTACATGACCTCAACTCAATCATGCCTAATTCACCTAGTTTCCATCAATACACAATAATAATGGAAATTAAAAACATAGGTACATCATCCATGCAATAAATATCATCATCTATATAACTAGGAAAAATTCTGTGTATCAATACACATATACATAGATACAAATACATACAAGTATCTCAAATCACTCAGATATAGCCTCACTATCTTCGACACATGCAAGCCGTTATAAAAATCAAAATCACAAAACTCTCATATACAACCTCATTATCTTTAGCACACGCAGCCGGTATATATATCAAAAATCAAAAACTATCTCAAGTGACTACACATCACCCCACCTCATATCCTCCAGGCTAGTCTCACATGTCTCCTCCTCCCGACATGCTTCGCCCTGCCAACATCTCTCCACCCTCCATGAGTCTCTTGGTCTAATCTCCACTTGGCCCTTAACTAGGCCTGGCCTACATGAACTAGTAGCCTCATCTTGCCCCTATCTCTAGGCTCACCACCCCCTGTGATCTCTGAACTATGAGTGCGAGATCTCATCCTTTCACTCACTACCTACTAGGCTCATACTCAACATAGAAGAGACATCTATCCCGAAGTCATCAGGTGATCCTAATAATAATGTGCCTCATTTAGGGCATCCCTAAACCTCACCATAGTCTTTGTGCCGAGGTGGTGTCATAGGTCTCAATGTAACCAGTGTGTCTTTTACTACTAATATTGGCCTCCCCCTATATCTAGGATCCCTGTCCTCCTCCCATCTTTGTGGGACCATGTCCCATGCCCTCTCTGTAGTATGGGACCCTGTCTAAGCTCGTGGAGGTACACGTGTTTGCCTAGGTTGTGCCCTGCAAGGCTGAACCTATTTTGTGTGGTGGCGGTAATGTGTACCACGAAAATCTATTACATGTGCCATTTTGTAAAGTGGCAAAGCAAATCCATGTAAAATAAAAAAAATTTACCTTATTTTGACCCAATCATGTGTCGATGTCGATCATGTCGTGCCCTACCAAACCAATGTCAATTACCTTATAACTGACATCGGTCACCTGCCAATACCATTTCACCTACATTTTTCCCATTTTGACCTAAACTCATTACTACCAAATACCTTTTGACCTTACCAACACTTATTACACCCTACCCACAAGCCTAAATTACCTATACATTTCCTTAATCACATTTAGGGACTTGTTATTTACCTATACCTCGGCCTTACTCATGCCATGACCTACATACCCTGACTAGAACTACCTTTTGTGACCTTTGAACTCATGTACTCGCTATACCTTGTGATGTTGTTACCCGTGTGGTTTAGCCTAATGACCTTACCTTGCCTATTGTTGTGTTGTTTATCCTAACAAACCTTTGGTGTACCGGATCATACCTAAACAGTCTTGAACCTAACCTAAGTTGTGTTTTTGGACCATATCCTATACCCTGGATACCTGAATCACTTCAACCTCTTGGATAAACCTATCGACCTTAGAAGATGTAGAGTTTAAGCTCTTCTACCTGGTACCATGTCGCAGTCTATATGTGTGTGTGTTGATTGCCATTACCTATTACCTGATTTGACCATTACCCATTACCCAAAGTGCCCATACCCTTACCTATAACCCACCTACCTTCACTTTCATCACTTACATATTTATCAAACCACTCACCGACTCCATCTAACACCTCATCAATTCTGGTTTGAGGGGATCACCTCCACCCACACTTGGGGCAATCTCACTTTTAGCCCTACTTGGGGCAATCTAACCTCCATTCACACCTAGAACACCAATTTCTATTTTTGTCAACATCACTTACAAATACAAGCTACGCAACAAAAAGGGGCAAAATGTAGACACCAAAATTGGGTCATACTCCCCTTTAAACCTCGTTAATTAAATTAACCATATCCTACCTATTCATATCCCATAGTGCACATGTTAATTAAATTAATTAATATCCTCACTTAACCACCTCACCTAGCCACCTCACTCAATGACCTACTCAAACCTCATTAATGACCTAAGACTTCAAGTCTAAACCTATCCTAACTAACTAGGACTTAGTCTAAACCTAGACTTAACTCCTATTAACAAACCTAAAAGGACTCCTACTTATCTTTCCATGATATATCACTCGAGACTCGGTAGAAGGTTGGAGATCACCAAAAATAGCAATAATCTGGATATTTTTGGCCAACCTAGATATTCCCACCTTGACCGACGCTAGTTATATCTCAACCGACATTGGTCACCTAACCATTGCCGGTTAGGTTAAATATGTTTCCAAAATCCTTTGCCCAGGTTGGTCATTTGATTTAGATCTCATTTCTTCCAAAGACTTGGAGCACTCAAATTTCTTTAGCACTCAGGAAAAAGAAGACACATGGGAGCACTACCAACATCGAATCACCATTCATCATCCTCTTCACGATCACAGATTCACACAGAGAAGAGGCACGGAGGTCTAAACTATCGTGGCATGAATATAACGCTCTTCTCTCTAGATCTCTCTATTCATATTGTCTTCATCACCTACATTCTCCAATCTATTTTCTAGTAAGTATTTAACATCTCTACATTGAATCTCTAGTTTCTTTGTGTAGATTTATTTATTCATCTCTGTAGTTTATTTCTCTCCACACCCATATACTTCCTCCCTTCCATCAACCCATCACCTGATCATACCCATGTGCTTTCACCCATTTTCACCCTCTCCTAATCATCATATCTGAGTCTTCAGACCATTTTACGACCCCACCTCACCATTTCCAACCTCTGTGTAATCACAGGGAGTCTGGAAAACCAATTCTAAGAAATTCTAAGATTTGCCCTTACCTAACACTAATTAGCCAATCACATCATTTCTCGCCTAACCGACATCGGTCATATCAAAGACTCACGGTTACTATGTTCTGTAAATGCAATATAGCTCAGACCAATGAGCTAATACCCACTTCCCAATAGCCCAAAACCATTTCTAATCCTTACCAAACCTTACCCAGATCTTGTACCAGACCTGCAACTCAACCCCGGCCCAATCAACCCTCCCATTTTACCTTAAACAACCTTTTAAATGACATTTCTTATTGTTTTGTATGAGATACCTAAATCGTTTCAATTCCAATAGGATATTTACTTCATGTATGATTTAACTAGCATTAATATTGTTATATAAAAGTGGATTGACATCCTATTTAGGAAGTATCATGCTTCCCAGATCTAGCACTAGGCAGTCCACTCATTGTTTTGTTTAACTCTATTTGGTGGTATTGTTTTGCATTTACAGGTAGTTCCTCCTAGCCAAAAGGGAGATCTCACAATCAACTTGGATCAAGAAATCATAACGCATGCACAACCTTCAACCGACATCATAAATAGGTATTCCTCCTTGGCCTGCCAATTGTTGTAATACATTTTTATTTTTTTGGCTGACCTTCCAAGGATATAAAATAGGTATAAAAGGAGATGTAGAATCATTATTTAGTGTGTTCTTGAGAGGAGAAATTAGTAAATTATAGTGTTGGAGCTATGGAGAGAAAGGAATATGTGAAGAATGAACTTGTGAAGGGAGTGTTCCTACATGGAGAATATGAATGGAGGTTGTGAAGGTATATCATGAATACAAATTGCTCGGTTTTTATGTAGAGTATGGAGTGATATGTTTGTGCAACGAGTGGGAAACAAATATGTAATAAGTGAGTAGCAAGTGTGTAACATGAAGATATTCTTTTGTATCTCAAGCAGATTTCTAGGTATGAAGTAATGGTGACTTGTTGAAGAAGAGGAAGAGCAAACTCAAGTAGATTGAAATTACAAATTGATGAAAATGAAGGATGAGAAAATCAAAGAATGGATATTTGATAATGAAGCGAGTTGTGACTTTGAGACGAGGTGGAGCTATTATAGACAAAAAATCACACACTTTGGGTATTATTTAGTCTCGGTCTCATACTACTATTCATATAGTTTTTGAGTGAAGAAATTACTAATTAACCCATGTCCTTTGGCCATTTTACTTTTCTTTTGTCATCACTTCTGACCTTCCATATGTACTTGACCAGTCTATTTTGTCACTCTACGTTATTCCTATCCTTGATCGGGGTGGTCATCCCAGTACTGGGGCACCCTAGTCCCATTTAGGGTGTCGTGATCCTCTTTACACTTTACTCTTATCTTTTGGGCACTTTCTAGCCATTTGAGCTTTCCATATTTTTAGTGGTTGGCCTTTTTGGGGTTAATTATGAAATTAGAAAAGAGAATTATTGGAGCTCAAATGTGCACCCATGCCCGAATCATAGACAATTCAGGATTTGAATCAACATGGGATTATCTCCAAGTTGTGGTACTCGAACTGAGACATACCTCTGGAAAAGGCCAACTTCTTCTACTTACCTCTAATGCTAAACTACTCCTAGGAATTGAAATGCAACTATCTATCTCTACTCTAACTTTCCAAGGGACCAGGGTGAGAAGGAGATGCATAAAACATAAACCTAAACTAAAAGAGGTGATAGCACCAAAATAAAGGGGATGAATACTCAGGAAAGAGAGAAAATTGAAGAAAATGATGATGAGGAGGGCCAGAAACGATATCCACAGATCAATATCATGTCTCGAGTTCCACCTTTATGATGCACAATAAACACATATTTATGAAACAATGTATAAAATACACCTACGAGTGAATGAGAGGTAAGAGAGTGCAATAAAACAATAGCTAAGGTTGAGATAAGCCACAAAACCAAATATTTTATTGTTATGAGATCAAGCACATATCATCACGATACGGGGAAGAAGATGCAAAACATTTACGTAATCCAAGTCCAAGGAATTTGACCCTTAGAATATTTGTGCAACATAAAAATGATGCCTTCATATTTCCAAAGTATCCAACATTAAAACTGGGCATTATTTTACAATATATAGAAAAATGAAATAAGGTGGAGAGAAGAAAGAGAGGGAAAATTTGAATTCTCTCTCCACTAGCGAACCATCTTCATTTAATTTCTCTTCATGCTCTAAAAAAGGGAATGGATGCCACTAAAAATTCATTTCCACATGATACACCTTGTAAGAGAAGTAATGAGCACCCATAATGCATTAAATTCATATGGTTAAGCCAATGAAATAACCTCTTTGCGTGTTGGAGACATTTTTATTCACTTCCGCCACCTACCAACATTTAATCCATGAAATATGATTCCCTTCACATGGAGAAGGCTAATATTCCTTCAAATAATATCATATTTGCAATTATCAAATTAGATTCATGTTCATTTAGTAATCCATGGAAAACTATTGTTCTCCTTAGTACATGGATTTTTTGTTTGATCCGATGCGGATTTTGGCTTTCGTAGTTCTCCTTTTGTGCTGCGACATTGTATTTTTCATTCTGTAGTTTTTACGCCTTTCCTTCTTACTCTGCAGCTTATTTATGTGGCGCGGCCTCATGTTGAATTCCACAAACTAGCTATTGTTTACCCTGCGGCTTTTGTATTTTCTTTATTCTGCAGGTTTTAGACCTTCATGGTTCCTCAAGTTTTATCCCCCACTCTACGACATTCACTCCTTATTCATGACATTACCTTTCAATCCATAGTATCCCTAAACACTACCGTGGCCCATTAATCTGAGTCAATAGAAAACCAAGTTGCTCTATTTTACAAGGGGTGTAAAAATAGACAACATTTTTGGTGACTCATAGGGTCCATCCCTGCTAGATGAGATGATCAGTAGCCTTAGCATCCATTAGGCATGGAGTCAGCCTAAAAATCCTCAAATCTGATTTAGTTGCTCTACATTTGATTTTTTGAGACAATCTACAACTACTTCTTGATATTTTGAACCTCCCTCCCCTACATCTTGAGAACATGATGAAATTGTGCACAAGGACATCTCCAAGCAACAAGACAATGGTCAAAGCACTAAGGAAAGAAACCTATACTACCAACAATGTAATGTGTTGAAAGCACTTGGAGGAATTGAAATTATACTCTATTATATACAAGATGCATGAAAAATATTAATGAGAAGGCTTGAGATGAATCCCATTGACTGGGATTTGAAACACGTTCCCATCAATATTAGATAACTCAAATGAGTTAGCTACCTTACAAGTGGTGATGATATATGGTCCACTCCAAATAGCATCAAATTTGGAGTATCTTCTGGTTTAGCTCGATCTGCATCCCATTTCAAAATGAGATCCCCAACTTTGAAGGTATGATCTCGATATTTTTCTCGTCAAACCACCGTTTGGTTTATGCTTAATATTGTTCCATCCTTACCATGGCAAAGCATTCTTGTTTGTCTCTAGTTGAACCAATTCCACCATTCTAATTTCCCTTTGATTTGCGTCTTTAAATTCAATTTGTTGAGCTAATTCCAATGAAGGAAGCTCAAGTGACAATGGAAATCTTGCTTCCTTACCATACACCAATTTGTAGGGAGAAGTGCCAATTTCTTTCTTTATTGTTATCATGTCCGCCCAAAGAGCATTTTTACCTTTATGTGTCATTTATTTTGATTGATGTCCATTGTCCTTTTCATGATTCTGATCAAGTTCTTGTTAGTTGACTCTTCCAATCCATTACCTTGGGGGTAATAATTGGAGGAAGTCTTAAGATAAATCCCAAGTTGTAGAGCCCAACTAGAAATCTTAGATCCTAGAAAATCTTTAGCATTATCAGAAATGATGGTATGAGGGATGCCAAACCTTGTAACAATTTCTTCAAGAAATTCTAGGATGACTGATTTAGTAGCTTCTTTCAATGACACGGCTCTAGTCCATCTAGTGAAATAGTCTGTGGCTGTGAGGACCCATTTGTGAGCAACAATAGATGGCAGATTTATTATACCAATGAAGTCAAGACCCCATTATGTAAACGGTTGATCTGTTTGTATTTGATGAAGTGACAAGGCTGCCAATATTTTCTTTCCATTGAAGATTACACATTCTTTGCACTTCCTCACCCACCTATGATCATCCAAAAAATGTGGGCCAGAATTAACCTGCTTTTATAATCTTCATGGCTATAGCTTTAGCACAGAAATGTCCGCTTAAGAATCCATCATGGAATTTAGTTAGAATCTTGTCACATTTCCCACCTTCAATGCACCTGAGTAGCACTCCATCAATATTTATTTTGAACAATATGCCACCAAAAAGTGCATAAGGAATGGATTGCAATCTCAGATGTCTTCTCTTTGCTTTATTCAAACCAAGGGGATATACACTAGTAGATAAAAACTTAGTCATATCAGCAATCCAACTACACTCATTAAACACATTTATTTCATCATGTTACCACTCAACATCATGTGGAAGCTCATCATTTGAAGGCACTTCATTCATGAGGGTGGTCTCTTGAGGTTCTGTAACATCCAAAGCCAACTACTCACAAAGTGCTCTTCCTCTTACCAATTTTGTAGCTTTAATGGTCACATCATACTCCATGATCTTAGTCACCCATCCAACTTGTTTCTCACTAATCTCTACTCCCATAATGAAGTCTCTAACGCTAGAATGTGACACTAAAATATTTACGCAGCTAGCAACAATCATAATTTTGAATTTCTTCAAGGCTCTCATGATGGCAAACACTTGTTTTTCGATGTGATTGTACTTGAGCTCATAATTCTTCAAAGTGTTTGACTAAAAAGGCTACAGCTGCTCCATTTCTTGATCATTTAGTTGTGTCAAAACTATGGCTATGTTAGATTCCACCCCATGAGCATAAAGAATGAAATCTTTAGTGTAATCTAAATTAATCAGTGTTGGGGCTTGAGAAATCTCTTATTTCATCTTTTTAAAGTTTTCCTTCCTTCCATGGTCCAATTGAACAATTCATCCTTCTTGAGAATGAGAGTGATAGGTCTTACCAAACCTACAAAGTTAGGAATGAAATGCCTAACAAAGTTGATTTTTCCAAGGAATGACTGCAAAGCCTTCTTGTGAGATGGCAAGGAAAGAGCCACGATAGCTACAATTCTTTCTAGATCAATGGAAATGCCTTATCCGAGACAATATGACCCAAAATTTTACCCCGGCAGCTGCAAAGTTACATTTCTTAGGATTAAGAGACACACCAAATTCCCTACATCTTTCAAATACTTTCTCCAGGTGCTTCATGTGATCAGTGCTCTATTTCGAGATACTAGTGATATCATCTAGGTAAACCAAGATGAATTGATTAATATATCCTTTAAAGGCAATATCCATTGCTATTTCGAAGGTGGAACTTGCATTTGATAGACTAAAAAGAATCTTAAATATACTAAAATGTTCCCCATTTGGTGGTGAACGCGGTTTTATATTGATCCCCTTCCTTCACTTTAATTTGGTTAAAACCAGAATAACCATCAAGCATGGAGAACCTCTCTGCTCCTACCATTGTCTGCAAAATTTGTTCCATGGAGGGAAAGGGGTAGTGATCCTTGAGAGAAGCCTTATTCAAATCCCTGAAGTCCACGCAAATCTTGATTTTCCATTCTTCTTCCCGATTGAAACCAGATTTGCCACCCAAGTAGAATACTTGATTGGAAAAATTATTTTGGCCTCAATGAGTTTGGAGAGTTCCTTTCTCATAAGGGGCTCAATCTTGGGGTTGATTGGCCTCTATTTTTATCTAATTGGCTTGATATTGGGGTCAAGATTGATGGAATATTAGACTATGTCAGGATTGAATTCCTTTAGATCTTCATAGTCCCATGAGAACACATCACTAAATTTATGGCACAAGGAAACAAAAGCTTGCTTTTCACTTTCATCACATACCTTTCCAAGTAGAAGTTCCTTTCCTAGAGCAACTGAAACTGGCTGACAATCATCTTGCTTTACCGCCATGTTATTTTCCATTCCTTTGAATTCATCATTTGGATTGAAAATCTGATCCAAAGTGACTAATCCCTTGGGTAACTTGTTTGTTGGACCTTGAAATTGACTAAGTCACAAGGAAAAAGTCAATGCGTGTAGGAGGTAGTAAAGAAGGAAGGCACTTAGGAAAAATCACACAAGGGAAAGGCACGTTGGATCGGGAAGGTTTAGGGACTTAGTCATATTTTGAAGGATTTGTCACAGAGAAAGACGTGAAAAGCCCGAGTAGGCGTCTTTGAATGGATAAGGTACTAGTTTGGAGCCTTGGAGGTCAAGAAAATAATATTCCACATAAGGGATATTCCCAAGATGATCATTACAGGTAGTGGAGGCATTTGTAAGATGGCATAGGCATTTGACCATGGAGGACCACACTTCCACTTGGCATGTGATCTGTTCATGAAGGAAACCAAGGCGGTGCATCCAGATCCTATTTAAAGGAGTGCTTGGGTCTAAAATAGAGGAGGAAAGTAACAATGAAGTGCTAAGGAAATGAAGGGTTAAAGAGGGTTTGAAGTAGTAACAAGGTGCTGCAGAAATACTTGCAAGGATGTTATTAAGAATATATACATGGGTTTGGGTATGAAAAAGGTTTGTAATTGGTAGAATAGCTAAAAACTCTCTCTGTAGAGTATTTTTGGAGGGTTTACGATAGTATTCCTTAATGTATTCGGTCTATATGACCCTTATGATGTAATGAGGCCATTGTAAATGTTTATAAATCAATATATGTGTGTGATTAAGTTATTCATGTTCTTAAGTGTAAACCCTTGTGTTCTTCATATTATTCTGGGTCAGATCTAGTTTCATTATGCTTATTTACAATGTTCATTTCCATTTATGATGCATTTGTGCACGGATCTATTATCTGTATCTTCTGTTTTTGAGTGAATGTCTATATTTCCATTCTTGCAACTCATTCTCCACCAATGGCGAGACCATTCTCACGAAGCTCACATAAAGGAGGGTATTGGTGCCCACACACGACTTGGGTGAGTGCCCAATGCATGTTGGGTGATAGGCCACAATACTTGGGGTAGAAAGAAGGTATATGAAGAAATGGCTACATGTTAGTTTTGTTGTTGAGACCTCTTTTCGAAGATATTATTAGAATGATGTGTGATGACAGAGCATCTAACCTTGGATAGCGTCGAGACTTGGCTTAAAATCACAGAGGATGAGTTTTCTCAAAGGTTTAATATTGGATCTGAGTTTGATGCACAAAAATGGGTGGAGGAGAACCTGTATCTCAAACTCTATGAGACATTCTTATGTTGTTTCCAAAGAGAGTTGTATAAATGGCTTTCAAAGATATGCATCAATGACAAGTTGATATTATAGACCTTGTGTTTGGACCCGGAGGAATATTAGTGGTTGTCGATGTTCATCGACCGGAAACATGTTGTTAATCACTAGTGGAGTAGAGTGTTGACTAGTTATACCTTGGAATACGTTATTTCTATGTATTATTTCCTGGAGATTGTTGATTTTGAGTTCTCGAGGGATCCTAGAGGATCGTTCTTGCATGTTACTCCATTGGCTATCAAGATCCTAGTTATTACTTTGAGTGTGGAAGCCTTTCCCATGGCTAGCTAGACTCTACGAGGCGCAGGCGTAGAATAATATATAATAAAGAGCAGCTACATATTTGCACAGAATAATATATTAATTCATACCTATCAATTAATCATCCGAGCTATTACAAATATATATAGGAGTATATTTTCCTATTATCTAGGAAACCTCCTATAACTTCTCCAGCTATAATTGAAGAGTTGTTAATACAACTCTCAACATACTCCTAGAATAGTGTTATTGTTACTCACGTAACAATACACTCTCTAAACAATAATATTATAAACAACTCAATTAATTTAGCCAATGTAAATATTATATTTCCTAACATTCCCCCCCTTAATGTTTACATGGTACAACATATCTCGTTCGCTGATTGTAGCCTGCCACCTCTGTGTGCTCATGATCAACTCCGCAAATGTGCAGCATTGGGCTTGCACAAAACTCAAACATGTGCCAACGCACATTTCTTCCACTGATGGTTTTCTCCGGCTTCTACCAACAACCTTACCAAATTGGTTTTGCAGGTGTACCAATAACCTTTCACACTTGGTTTTGCAGGATTACCAAAAACCTTACACAATTGGTTTTTACAGGTTTACCAAAAACCTTTACATCATGATTGCTACAATACTTTTTGATCAATATTATACAATGTCACTACAAAAGGGAATCATGTAGGAAATATTGCTTTCAAAACTGAACAATAAAACACAATGGAAATGGAACAATGAGACCATGTTCCCCCCCTCAATGTGAACATTTCACTTATTCAATCCAAAACAGGAACTCTGAAATCATACTGCACACAACAAACTGCAATTCAGAAATGAAAGAAAACTCACACACACACTGTCACCACAACTTCATGCGGCCCCGTCGTTGGCGACTGACGAGAGGTCGCTGAATGACCTCCATCCTCCTGTGCCTCCGTCCTCCAGTCAAAAATCATCTAGAAGAGAAAATCTTCATCACTTTGATGTGCGGTATTTTCTTCCTCTTCATTTTCTCTTTCTTCATCAACAATCATGGCATTATCTTGTAGTTTCCCATCAAGTAAGTCTTGTGCTCTTTTTCTGCAATTGTTAGATATATGACCAGGTTGTTTACAATAGTAGCATGTAAATTGTTTCTTCGGTCCTTTAGAGGTTGAACCGTATTTGGGAATTTTCTTACCAAATGCTTTCTTGTTTCTGCCAAACATTGCAGTCTCCTCTGGTTCAACAACCATAATTCTTTTTTCTTCATCTAACAAAGAAGAAATAAGTTCTTCTAGACTTGGATTTATTTTGCTTAATGTAAAGACCATATTAGAATAACATGAAGGCATGCTATTAAGTAATACTGCTTTAGCATCATCATCAGGTACATCTACTTTTATACCAGCAAGTTGATTACAAATAGAACGAAACTTACTGATATGCTCCACCATGCTCTCACCTTCTTCCATCTTGAGGCCGAACAATCTTTGCTTCAAAGATATTGCTGCGCTTCCCATTTGTGATCCAAACAACTTGTTCAATGTCACCCAGATTGTATGAGAGGACTTTTTAAGTCTATATGATGTAGATAAGCATCCGATAGACCCAATCGATAATCATTGTAGCCTTTCGATCTCTGCTGTCCCATTTTACTGCTTCATCTGCATTTGTCGGTTTTTTTCTTTTCCATCAACAATATCCCATAAGTCTTTGTTGATTAGGAATAATTGAGTTCGCACTTGCCAGGTATGAAAATCTTTGCCTTCAAATTTTTCAATGTGACTCAATTTATTCATTATGACTCTTCACAAAAAAATAGGTGTCGGCTAAAACCGAAAATGCACCTTTTTACAAACAAATAGACACTAATGACTATAAGCTTGATTTGTAATGGAAAATTACAAATCCATTAATTCTAATATAAATTATAAAAAGTAATTAATGATGATTACAACAAATACACACTTATTGACTTTTCACGGACAAATGATTTCTAATAAATCAGACATGGCTTGCTAACTGTAGATAAATAGTTACATAACCATAAGACTCAGCTATTATGTGGACCAATAAAATAATTAAGATAGATCAAGTCACCTAAAAACTTAAAAGGATGGACCGATCTGCATGCAGTTTACCAGTCTTTAAAGCAGAACCCGTAGATAGCTGAAACTCCACGTGTGGCTGAGAGGTATAAGATACTTTCACCTGATTCTTTAATATGTTGTGCCATGGGCCGATCCGTGAAGATTGCTAGCTCACATTGACTAACAAAACACATGAATAGACAGTTTTCCGTGTATGGATAGCTTCGATATCAAGATGAAACTTTGCACGAAGTTTCTTGGTGAGTGGGCATTCAAGGATACGAATTGATAGATCTGTTTGTTGATCAGTGAGGAATGACAACTGAAAATGATGGGTCGATGGGAAGTGTATTCCAGGAATGAGGAAGGAAAGACATTAAACAACAATTGAGTTGTATCTGTTGTAATGTATGCATGAAAAAATAAAAATTTGTGGGCAAATGGTGCTATACGGCTGCTCAAAATTGATGCATCGACTTAGTGTAGGACTAGGAGGTAATTGTGTAAAATGCAGGTTTGTAGACATCAAAATTATATGGACGCATGCATGGACAACAAAGCATATGGCAGATAAAACTTCAATAATTGACTCCTCAATGTAAGCAAACGAAGTCAGAATCACAGGCTTTCTCTAGACAATTCGGTGTATTTAGAAAGCATGCAATGCATTTAGGATTGAGTTTGATACCATTCCACCATAGATGTATATGCGCCAGATCTTCTGAGGCAGTTGACAATCCAAACGATTTTATATGACACCTTGGAAAATTTACTGGATCTGTCTTCGAGAACTTATTCACCGCTATATACTGTAAAATTTCATCTCATACTTGAATTCATATGTAGGGGCATTACAAAATTGGTTGCCCTTTCACAAATTAACTCTCCATTCTAATCCCCCTCTGAAAATGCTCGCTCTGATGCCAAATAAAAGAGCAGCTACATATTTGCACAGAATAATATATTAATTCATACCTGATCAATTAATCATCCGAGCTATTACAAATATATATAGGAGTATAGTTTCCTATTATCTAGGAAACCTCCTATAACTTCTCCAGCTATAATAGAAGAGTTGTTAATACAACTCTCAACATACTCCTAGAATAGTGTTATTGTTACTCACGTAACAATACACTCTCTAAACAATAATATTATAAACAACTCAATTAATTTAGCCAATGTAAATATTATATTTCCTAACATATATGTGTGTGATTAAGTTATTCATGTCTTAAGTGTAAACCCTTGTGTTCTTCATATTATTCAGGTGAGATCTAGTTTCATTATGCTTATTTACAATGCTCATTTCCATTTATGATGCATTTGTGTACGGATCTATTATCGTATCTTCTTCTTTTAAGTGAATGTCTATATTTCCATTCCGCAACTCATTCTCCACCAATGGCAGACCATTCTCACGAAGCTCACATAAAGGAGGGATTGGTGCCCACACACGACTTGGGTGAGTGCCCAATGCATGTTGGGTGATAGGCCCAAGACTTGGGGTAGAAAGAAGGTATATGAAGAAATGGCTACATGTTAGTTTTGTTCGAGACCTCTTTTGAAGATATTATTAGAATGATGTGTGATGACAGAGCATCTAACCTTGGATAGCGTCGAGACACGGCTTAAAATCATAGAGGATGATTTTTCTCAAAGGTTTAATATTGGATCGAGTTTGATGCACAAAAATGGGTGGAGGAGAACTCACGTATCATGAACTCTATGAGACATTCTTATGTTGTTTCCCAGTAGAGTTGTATAAATGGCTTTTCAGCATATGCATCAATGACAAGTTGATATTATAGACCTTGTGTTTGGACCCAGGAGGAATATTAGTGGTTGTCGATGTTCATCCGACACGGAAACATGTTTTTAATCACTAGTGGAGTAGAGTGTTGACTAGTTATACCTTGGAATACGTTATTTCTATGTATTATTTCTGGAGATTGTTGATTTTGAGTTCTCGAGGGATCCTAGAGGATCGTTCTTGCATGTTACTTCATTGGCTATCAAGATCCTAGTTATTACTTTGAGTGTGGAAGCCTTTCCCATGGTGGCTAGACTCTACGAGGCGCAAGGCGTAGAAGGTGATGTGGTAGAGGATGGAGGACCTTGCAGTGGAAATGGAGAGAGAGGAGAGGTGGATAAAGTATAAAGAAGCTTGGGAGAGGGAGTTAGAAAGACAACGCCGAAGTTGCAAGAGTGATGGGTTTATGGAGGCAAGTGCAAAAGAGAAACTCCCTAAGATTCTAGAGAGAGCTCGTCATATGAAGAAAGGAGGAGATTTGTGTGTGTGCATCTTAACCCACATGGAAACCAACCCTTACGCTTAGTTTTCCAGTTCCTGAGATAAGTTTTGATAATCCAATTGGTATCGGTATTGGTAGTCGAGTGACACCTAAGAGGTATAATTTTTCATTTAGTACATCTATGGTTTCATAATCATTTCTGTATCTTGTGAGGTATCATGTCTAGTATGATATTTGGGAAAGGTATGGGTTCACAAGGCTTGAGTATCGCATCTAGAAATGGCACAAGAAACACATTTGAGAGTGATTCAAGATCATGACAGATCTGTCGATGCATAGTTTAGCACGAAATTGGGATCACGAGGCACAACTACATTAGGCCCTTACCTACGATAGGAGGAGGATCTCGGCAGATTTGGAGGAGTTGGCACCGATGGATCTAAAGGTGTTTGAGGTAGTGGAAATATTGGAGGAGGCCAAGGTTTTGGATATGGTGAGCAAGCCAACCTCAAAGGTATTTTTGAGATGTCTTTGCATTTACCTTATTACAAAGGTGTGGAAGATGTTGTAGAGCATGTGCACAAATGTAAGTTACTATGGCACGTGAAGGGTATCAATGCCCTATAATATAAGGCTAGTCATTTTGCAACCACCCCTTTGCAGGGTGTGTGCATAGCTAGTGTAAGAAGTATGATCCACACTAGACAATGGTGGATTACATTACGTTGCATAATGCCTTTTTGGCGGAGTTCCACATACCTGAGTTTGAACAGAAAAGCATCAAAGGTGCATTGAAGTAGATTCATAAAGGAATGGTGGAGAGTGTGTGGGAGTATGACACATGTTTCAATACTCTCCTATCCAAGTTGTCTTATGACATTCACCCTTTGCAGCATGTTCGGTATTTTGTCGGAGGATTGATCACACCATTCAAGAGGGTGATTTCACGGTTTGTATGATGCCTTGGAGTTTTCCTTGCATGTTGAGGGAGTAGGAAGCATTGATACAAGATTTAGTCCATTCCTAGAAGCCTAAATTGTTGTAATGAAAAAGTAGCTAGAGAAATTGTCTGTGAACTTGTCTCATGAGACTCGCAGCGGGTTATGGTGTATGGATTATGAAGTAGAGGGTCATATAAAGGATAGTTTCTTGCAAAGGTTGGTTCGTGCCATATCGGTGGACTGTGATATTTTCCATAGAGATCATGATGCAAGTAGGTGTCCACTACTTCAACATGTGATCCAGAAGAATGTGTCCTACTATTACAAAATTTATACCTCTACTACTCATGACACTAAGGATTATAGATTGATTGACCAAATACATGATGCCATTGATATTGGTGTGTACTAGACTAGTGTTACCAATAGTTTCAAGGATGATGGTCATCATTATGAAACCGCGTGGATGGAGGAGGTGGAGGTAGAGGATTTCAAGGAGGATTTAGAGGCCATGGTAATCGCGAGGGTGAAAGGAGTCAATTCCCTCAGGGAACCTGCTATAATTGTGGATCTATAAAACATTACAAGCGTGAGTGTCCCAATTTTTGTAGTGATCTTGGTGTGGGAAAAAGCACAAGTATGATGAATGCTTGAAATTGTTTGAACACATGAGCCGAGTAGTGGAAGGATAAGGGTGCAAGGATGGTGAGCGTAAATCATGTTGATTAATAGTGGATGCCAATAGTGGCGAGATGACTCGAGTTAGAACTCGTGTCTTGGTGACGATGTGAGCTGATGTAACACCCTGAACTGTTGTTACTTCCTCCTAAGCATACAAGTGTTGATATGTGATTTCTTTGTAAAAGGATGTGTTCCTTGATTGAGAAGTCATGCTTGATATGTACTGTATCTTCTTTGCAGATTGCAGATCTTTGACTGAGTCGGATTATGATTGGACTCTTTTATTTATTTCATTTTGCATCTGAGTTTAATCTGATCTCGGAACGAATTATGGAGTTATCCATCTATAAGACCTAGCCTTGGATCAGTGGTATTGATCCAAGTGGTGCTTTAAGTTATTCGTGATGAATTAAAAATTATAAACCTTTCACAGGTTGCAAGGTCTGAATTCGTTGAATAAAGCCAATCCCGAGTCTAACTCAGGCTGAGCGTGTTAAATGAATTGGTTCCCGATATCGTAGTATCAGGAAGGTCTTAATCGTGGACCAGGTAATAAATTCTGATACATTTAATTCCATAGCCATTTGGCAGTGCAGGAGTGAACCCTGTTCGTGAATGTATGATTAGGTTCTTTTCTGAGCATATGAAATGTTAGACCTAACTGGAATTATTAATGTTAGTAACCTAAAACTAAACTTAACCTAGGGGTTAGATTAGTGTTAATCTAACCTAGACCTAGGCTAAGAGCTAATGCTCTAAGTTAGTATCTATGTTCTAAGAGGTTAGCCTAGGTGTTATCCTAAATCCTAACCTAAGTTACTAACCTAACTATTGAGCAAGGATTAAAGGGGACCTATGGAGGGGTGCGAACCATGGGCGGCAGTTTCTATGTTATTAAATGCGTGGATAAGCATGAGGGACAGGTAATTTGGTGGAGGTTTTAAAACGGCTAACATGAGCCGATGTGGCAGGTCGCCAAAGTTGGAAATGGTCTTTAATGTGCTTTTGTCTATCGCCAACTATGGCGGTCGGTGGCAGTGGAGATTGAGCGGGAAAATGGGAGTAAATGCAATTAATGAACTCGGTAGTCGAGCTCGGATTTCGCGAGAAGGCATGCAAAATGGAAAGTTAATGGTTTGTTTAGTTTTGCATGCGCTCTGGTTTTCCTTCTGTCTGTTCACTGGTTATTCGCACCAGTCTTCTTGGTGTTGCATGGCAAGTATGAGCGTAACTAGCTCTTTCCTCTGGCAAGGAAAATTTATAAGTCATGAAAATAGCAAATTTTTGTTGGTGGCTCTAACTTGGAAAAGAAGGAGAAGGTTTGAGCTCTTTCAGTGGTCTGCTTCGGAATTTTGAGCAAATATCCAGGCATGTTAGGCCCTAACCTTTAAAAATCTTGCTCTCTTTCAAATGATTTCATTAGAACAACTCTGTTCAGATGATTTTTGGAATTGGTTGGTTTCTATGGTAGTCTTGTGTGATTTTTGGCACTGTACCTTCATGCTGGTTCGGTTTTTCAATTTAACCCTTGATGGGTGTTTATTGTATTTCGAACTGTTGCTATATTTCTTTGTGTTTTATATTCCGGCTTTAATTTACGTAATATATGCAAGAATGTATGCTAGGCATGCTCTGTGAGAACCCATGAATTGTTCTCGTGATGGGTACAGGCTACTGTGGTGCTTGTTGTTGATACTTGTCGGAGGGGATACTGATGGACATTTGTTTGATTGTTCAGTTTTATTGAACTTTTTGTAAGCTCTGTCGTGGTTATTATTGGTGGTGGTTATTGATTCTTGTTGGGTTTCGTTTTGTCATTTAAAGTTATTTGTGAATAAATAACTTGCTGTGTAACTGTATCTCATTGCGATCCTGTTGAAGTTGTTTTTCCTTTGCGTTGTGGTTATGGGATTCAACCCGTTGACAGTATGCAATATGGATATATGTATTTATTGTATTTGAAACGACTCTGTAGAGTCCATTGAATGATTCGTATATTTTGGGACCACTGTGGAAGCTATATATATTTGAATTTTGGTAATTTGATTTGTCTGAGTCTTGAAGGAGTAACAGGTAATGCGACTTCTGTTATTTTGTAACGAATACCTTCGTTTTACAAGGAATTTGTGGTTCAGACTCAGTTGGGTACTTATTATGTTTCCACTCTATATAAGCTTGGAGCGAATATTGTTATAAGGGTTCAGTCGGATTCCTTGTTTTGAAATCAGTATTTAGATTTGCTTATACCTGATTGTGAATTTCGACCATTGTTGGCATGGTTGGAATCTTTAACTTGTATTTATCTTGTATATCATTTTCTGTAGAAGCTTTATCGTGAATACTGTTATACGGATTTAGTTTTAAATCTTTGATAAGTAATCAGTGTCACTGCTTCTGTATAAGCCTGATTATGAACATGTAATGTTTTTGGCTTTGTTGGACTTCTTTAAATAGCTTGACATCATGTAATTTGGCTTTTTATTTAGTGGGTCGTGGATACCATACTTTCAACCCTGGATGCGTCCAGAAGTGACTACGATATGCTATGTTTCCTTTCTGATTAAATTCCAGTTAGATATGGCTGTGCATGTTGCGGGGATTTCGTTTAAAAATCTCTCTGCATAGTCATAGGGAAACGTCATTGCTTTAATGATTATTGAGTCTCTTGTTGACTGCGATAAAAGAGAAGATCTTTTGATTTCAACTTTGGATCTAAAAGCCTTACAGTGTTTAGTAAGGACTAGAATGGGCTGTAGGTTGATGTATGGGATTGTTGGCGTGTTACGTCTTCTGTTGCATGACTATCCTGCCTTGAGCTAGACTGAACTAAAAGCCGTCGACTGCACCTCGACAGGCAATGTGGTGAATCCCTTCTTGTTTTCCGCTTCATGTGGAGGGTCTTGTGGAAGGTCTTGTGGAGTTTGTTTGGTAGAGGGTCATCACTGTTTAGCGTGAGAGCTACTGTACTGCTGGATAACTACAGTAGTTTGTTATATTTGATCTTTACAAATCTGTAGTGCTTTTGATGGTCTCGTCTGATTTATTTGCATGTGTTTAAGGTGAATGCCTTGCTCTTGGAAAGACGGTACAGTCATGAGCTAGTTCTGAAGGAAATATGTATAATTCGTTTATTTCTCTTCTGTTATTAAGTATATGTTGATATAATTGTTTATCTAACTTTTGGAATTGTTCTATCATGCTGATGGAATCATGAAAGGTTATTTATTTATTGTGTTGAATATATATAATCCATCTGATGTTGTTGTCCTTGGGATTCAGATGGGTAGTTGGGTTGATGCATTTGTCTTCTTGGTCACTAACGTTTTGATGAAGTAATTGAAAAGTATCTGAGACTATTTAGTGACTATAATTTGAGCTATGCGTTTATAGTCATGTTGTTTTACAAAAGCGTAGTCGAAATATGTTTACTTGTTTAGTGATATGATCTCATTTAAACAGGGTGTTTAATGAAAACAATTGATGGATTGCAATTGTTTTAAGAGTTAGTGCTTATCATGCTCAGTTCATCGAACTGACCCATGTTGACAATTTTTGCAGATGGATGCCGTAAGTGGTAAAGGCACGCAGATCTGATAGGATGATCAGATTGTTTAGATTTGATTTAATGTAGAATTACAGCTTGATTTTCTAAATGTACTATATGTGGAAAGATGTTCCTTTTGCCGTTGAGTAATGTATGAAGTATGCTGAATGCATAAAATGTATTTGTATAGTTCTGAAAGGAATGGAAATAAGTATTTGCTACTTATGTGTTGTATTCTTATTTTGATAGTTTGACTTTCTTCGGTTTATATACCGGAGGGGCATTGTTATCATTGTATAATTTGGAGACTTTTGTGATTGTCAATGTAAGTTTGCAAGAATATGAGACTGAATTCTTATGATTGTTTAGCAGTTCTAGTATGTTTTATCTGAAGCTAAAATTTGAAATTTAGATCACTGTCTTTTTGAAAGATAGGGATAAAATAAACCTAAGCAGAACGCTAAACAAGCTGAATTAAATTATTAATCCCTAGTCTTGATTATGCCAGGACAACATTTAATTGGATTCTTAATCGTTATATCTTGATACTAGTAAGTACGATATAAATTCAGTAATGAGAACTGAAATAAACCAAAAGGGGTTCTGTTGGCAATCTCGTGTGAAGATTATGAGTTATTGTCCAATTTCGTTGATTTAGAATTATGTATATTCTATGAACTCCTTGATGAGACCTTGGTCTTAATAACTTCTCTATGTAGTGAGCTTTATTGAGAAAGGTCATTCTATGATGAGGATTCCAGGGATCGGGAAAGGCTAACCTTAGGGGAACGTCTTTTAATATAATTTAACTCAATGTGCGTAACGCTTAATAGCAAGTAGATCTTTTCGAGGCGGATTTAAAGGTTGACGGCACAAGTCAACTGCAGGGCTGTACCTTCGAGAAGATTAGGATCTTCTCGAAGATACAACAATGCAGGTGACTTATGACGACACCCTTTGCATTGATCGTGAAGATTTACACCTTTAACTCGAACAAGTTACTCTGGGGCCGATTAGGAATGTGGTTACATTATAAGGCTGCCTAGGAGACTCGGGGTATCTTGACACACTGGTTTAACTAGGGTTGACCCAGTATGTCATCTTATCCCTAGTCCTCGAGTGCATCCATATAACGTTGTCACCTTACTAATCCGTTCCCGAGTGATTAACCTTGGGATAGGAGGGACTGACAGAAGTCGGTATAAGACATTCTACATAACATAAGAATGGGGTGAAGGACGTATTCCAGATTGATGAGTATGCCATTAAGGAATACGAGACATAAGCAGTATGTTTCAAATCTTTGGCCAAAGTATCGCAAGCTGTTGATTGCGTTGTCCTGAGTCACCTGGTCTAAGGGATGAGATGCCGATGAATAATGGTAACAGTTATTCAGTTAGGTTCCTTGGACAGAGCATTCTGAATCCCAGAATAGGGAAGAGAACCACAAGAGTGATGTGTGAAATAAAAATGCTAACTCTTATTACTCATGAATAGATCGGTAGATTACCGAGTCATGGAATGAATAGATCGGAGGTACTCCGAGTCATTACAGCTGCATATGGTTATCTATTATTAAGAATGGTTATTTGATTTGTGAGTTCTAAATTATGTATTTAGAACCAGGAAGCATTTATCAAAAAAAAAAAAAAATTGACTTGTTCTAATGTGTAAAATGAGGATGTTATAGGCCGAGGCTACACGCGCTGGGGGGAGATACCAAAGCGAGACTACGATTACATAAGAGAAGAAGTGGTACATGGGAATTATTTGGACCCTATGCACCAAAAGGAAGTGTATCAGAAACCATGGATGTTATTCAAAGCCTACAAGGAGAGATCCAGTTCCTAAAGGAGCAATCATAATAGTTAGAGTAGAAGAAGAGCATTGAGGCTCCATAGAAGGATATAGATGAAGTCAGGGAAGTATGTAAGATGTTGAGACAAGAGAATATCATCCCTCTATTAGGAGAGTGGTTGAGGGGAAAAGTAACAAGCATCGAGGAGAGCGTGAGAGGCATTTTTGCATGTTAATCTACCTCCTCATAGCCTTGACTATGATAAGGAGATTACCTTGAATGTATTTGTTGATGGATGGCTCCTAAGTAATATTTTGATTGACACAGCACAGTTAATGTTCTCACTCATGACGCATGGAATCAAATGGGAAGACCTTCATTACAGTCATCTTCAAATGTGTTGTATATGGCTAACAAGATAAAGGCGATACCCATTGGTGTTCTAAATGATGTTCTTATAGCTATCCAAGGGGGAGAAATTCACTAGAGACTTGAAGTCTTAGTGCTTTGCATAGATAGAAAACTTTCCAATGTTACTTTGTTGATGAATATCTTTATAGATGAACCGTCAGATTCATTGGATACCTTAGGTTAGTGGGACGTGTGCCCTAAGGCAACCTCCATATTTTAAAGTAGTTGGCTCTTCTCTGCATCAGGGATAAGGAAAGCAGAAATTGAGATGAAACTGTGAAAAACTAACCAAGGTGATACGCTAAAAGAAGGTGCTTTAATCAAGAATCTAACTTACCAAAAAGGGGAAAGGTGAACAATGAAAAGGGTGGATAAAATGCACCACAATCCAAATATAGATTCACACATAACACCACTTTAAGCTACTAAGCACAGCTTCGACGCTAGTAATAATGTTATAATTATGCATGTATACCAACATTGAAATAAAGGCTATCGAGAGACAATACAAATCTACGCAAAGGATCGAAAAAATGCACCACAAGGTATATTATATTACTCTAGAATATGTGCACAGTACAACAATAGATAAGAGGCAAGTAGAGTGCTATTACAAAGCTCAGAGAGAAGGCTAGAGCTCGGACCCCGCCTTTTACGGAAGAGAAAGCGAAACGAGTAAAAGAAGAATTGACTAACTCCCGATGCCTTTTATGAAAAACCTTCCATTACAATATATAGGATGAGAAGAAGATAATAATATCATTCCAGAACTCTTGCTTCCAACTACTTGTAAGCTATGATAAAATTGTGTGAAGTGACGAAATATATTATCGAGATCTATCTCACGCTTCCCCATGATCTATTATTTAAGGAGTGAGAGCCATACCCATTTAATACATCTTTAACTATTTTGCAACCGACTCCCTTGAAGTGGACTCACTTTTTAAGGAACATCCTTTCAAATCTTTATTACATATCTTCTCAATCGTTATGCATCGAGCTCTGGGCTCATGATTCCAGTGGCACCTATTTTTATGTTGTTATGCTAAAATGACCCTTTGAGTGTAGGTGAAAAAATTGATTATTTATAGGTTTGCACTCTTTACATGGGATTGTGCATTAACTCTATTGCTGAAAAGACAAGCCAAATGATTTTTCACCTTTTACCTTTTGAAAAGATCTAAGCATTTAAAACTTCTAGATGGGTTTCATAATTTCCCATACGTGATATTTGGCATGTCGCCAATCTTTCGCAACCTTCTTTGAACTTGGAGTCCATTTTTCGTGAGATCCACATGGAAGCCAAGCACATCTCTAGGGTCTCTGCTTTTCTCCATAGCTTTTGGAAGTGTGCTGAGTTGACACGTGGCACCTTCCACGAGCCCTCTAATCTCTCTTTGGGTAAGTAATGGACTTGCCGTATATTAATGTGAAGACCATTTTTAGGCGGGACCCTTATAGTTGACTCCACGTGTAAGCCTCGCAGATTTTGATCCTTTATTTCCCCCTTGATTACGGAATTACATTGGGTTGATACTTGGCACCATCCACGAGCCTGCTACTCATTCTCAAGTTGGCCTGTCCTAATTTAGTTTTTATCATTGATTCGGCTAAGTCCTTTTCCCATATAGTGAAGGCTTGACCCATGGTGGGACTCGAACCCAGTAGGAATCTTAGAACTTACTTGGCCAATCCAACAGAATCTGCTTGTCATCAAATTTTAGCAAGCGGGGAGGAAATTAGATAATAGTTACTTAGATGACCCCGGTGCTATAAGAACAATATTGACTTATGCTTCAATAAGGGTTAAATAAGTTTTGAGAACAAAGAGGAACGTGTTATTATTCCTCTAACAGATGGAAATTCAACGCCCTATACTGAGCCCTTGGGAGAAGAAGACCTGGACTGGATCTATGTGCGCACAATTAAAGACCCTGAGGTTGTGCATCCAACAAAAGAAGGCATTATTCAATGGGAAGACACTCAATATATAAGTGATACAACTAGTGTGGCATGTGAAAATTGGGTGCACGGGACATATGAGTTAGTCGGAAGGTAATTAAGAGGCTCTGTGACAAGAGTAACAAAGGTGTGCTCAGTCAGTGCTTGGGAGGGAAACAGTTGCCGAGTTACACTGGGGGAGCCAACCTTGATGTTTTCTTGTGAGAAATGGAGACCCAGTGGAGATGTGAGATCAAAAGGAGAAGTATGCTTAGCTATACTTTTCTCGAGACCACAACATGTTGGTTGGTGACCCATTGAGATAACTTTCTAGAATGGCGCGAGGTGAGAATCATGTTCTCTGTTAGGTTTCTCCAAAACAATTCACCTCTTGCTATATAAGACTATTGCGGGAAGGAACTCACCTTGTTTCATGTCTAGGCATGTGAGAAGGCCTAAATGGAAGGTGTGGAAGACTTTCCTCCATCTTTATGGGTGCATAAGCTTTACTCCACCTTACAAGGCTGCGTACATGCATGGTACATTCATTTAGAGTTGTGTCATCAAATAGGAAACTGACAAGAGTTGACGGTTGATCTCCTTCAATATTTTGAGTATCGAAGTACTAAACCATTGGTGAATGAGGTGCTACAGGTTGTTAAGCACCTAAATATGGGAGATAGTTCCATGGCAGAGGATAGAGTACTAGAGTTATTGGGTGAACCTGGCTTGGAAGCATGCTTCGATGAGGAAGAATCAGAGGAGGTACAGCTTGAGTGCGCATGCATGGAAAAAGATAAAGGAAAGTAGGTCTATGTGATAGAAGATGAAGATGTGGAAAACTTGGATGTTAACTATACTATTGGTATGTGAAAGGTTATGGATATTTTTGATGAGCAAGTGCACTCCTACCATGAACCCTTGAAAACCAAGAAGGTTAACATTGGTTTGGCGGTGGAACCTAAGGAAGCTACTATTGGAGATTCTTGGGACGAGAAAAATAGGTTTCAAATATTATTGATCTATTGTGCAAATTTTGGGATTTGTTTTACGTGTGGTTACCACGAACTCAAGGGATTTCACCACTCTTTAGGGGAGATGTGGATCAAACTAAAGGAGGGTGCACACCTAATTCAGAAGATACCTTATCAAATGAATTTGAATCTGCATGTCAAATTCAAGGAGGAGATTGAAAAGATGATCACATCAGGCATCATTGAGGCTATTGAGGAATCGAGTGGATAAGTCTTGATGGTCATCAACATTAAGAAGGATGGGAGGATAACAATTTACATCGATTACTTGGATTTGAATGCGGTGTGTGTGTCTATGTGCATGTGTACTTTACTTAATGCTAAATCAAATGGAGCAAGAACTACCACTTAAAATAGTTCTACAATCTAGCTAAAACAAAGCATAAGCACCATCAAGATAAAGAGCTAAACAAGATCTAAATTAACATCATAACTTTGAAATACCCAAGATCAAAACTAGCATGCTATCTAAAATCTCTACTCTCCTAGATTGCCAACAAGAATGAATGGACCTATTTAGCTCCAATGGCAATCAAAAATTGCTTGTTTGATCCTTAAAGAATGCAAGAATAGGAAGCTTAGCTCTTAACAATGGTGACCTCTCAAGAAGACAAAATGCAAGCTCTTAGTCTCTTTGCTATATGCTTTGCATTTTCTCTCTTAAGAAGTTTAGGTGTAGGTATAAAGGTAGAAGGAGGGCTCCTTATATAGCCCAATGGATAAAGGAAACACTTTATCCCTTTGCATGTGGGATAAAGGTAAAACATAATTAGGAATGGATAAGTTTGCTTTATTAAAGGTAACCTTACTTTAGAAGGGTTTAATTTATGCTTAGCAAGTCATGGGAGTTGGGGGTGTTTTAATTAATCAAAGGTGATTAATTAATAGGTAGATGTAAGCTTATAGAAGCTGATTAGGGGAATATTAGTACGAGTAGGCTATTAGGAGGGGGATTAAATCAATTAAATTTTGATTTACTAGTTAAATGAAGTGAAAGGCTAATTAATTAATAATAATTAATTAGTCTAGATAGAAGGGGTAAATAATTAACAAAAGGTCATTAATTAGGTTGTTAGCTGGATAGGCGGCTCAATCAATTAGCGTATTGTAATTAATTAACGACAAAAAGAGGGAATATGAGAACTTTTGACGATATGTCGTCGATTTGCGTGAAAGGGGATAATTAGTGCAATTTAAGTATTTAAATTGCTTGGCCGTAATTATGGGTGTCTACGGTGTCATTAATCCTTTTCTAACCCCTTCACCGAGAATATCCACGGAAGGAGTAGCGAGCATGAGATTTATTCTTTCATAGATGGGTTCCTAGGATATAATCAAGTTAGAATTGCAAAGGAGGACCAAGAAAAGACAACTTTTGCCATTAAATGGGGAATTTTTACCTATATGGTCATGTTGTTTTGGTGAAGAATGTGCCTATTTTATTTTCGCGCATTGTGGTTCGGTGTTTCGGGACTTCATCCATAAGTTTTTACAAGTCTACCTAGATGATTAGGCGGTGTAAGGATTAGTGAAGGACCATTGTGATAATATGAGGTGATGTTTGAGATATTCAAGTAGTTGAGTATATCTCTCAACATTAAGAAATGTGTCTTCGCTACTCCATTTGGAACCCTGTTGGGACATATCATATGTAAAGAATGTTTGTTGGTGGATCCTACCAAAGTTTTCGTTATTATGGGATTGGGGGAGCCTACTGTGCCCAGAGCGCGGTGCTTAGGTTCCTTGGGCATATGGGGTGTTACCAAAAATTATTAAGGGATATGCAAAGATTGTCATGTCATTGGAGGATTTACTAAAGCATAAAAGTACATTTCATTGGGGAAAGGTGCAGCAGATGACATTTGACACATTGAAGAATAGGATTATCATTGTGCCCATATTACACTTTCCCTCTTAGGATAAGCCTTTTCACATACATGTTGATGCATCTGGGATGGCAATTGGAGCAGTCTTAGCACAACCTGGAGAGGGAATTGTTGACCATCCCCTATTTTTGCTACTTAGGAAGCTAACCCCAACAGAATAGAATTATACCACCATGGAGCGCAAGGCATTATCGATGATCTATGCGTTGCATAAATTCAAGCAGTATTTTCTAGTGACACCTTTTATCTTTTACATGAACCACATGGCATTAAAGTACTTGGTGAACAAGCTCATCTTGTAAGGGCACATATGCAGGTGGGTCATATTGTTTTAGGAGTTTGAGTTTACGGTTGTTGTAAAACTAGGTAAGAGTAATTTGGGGCCTGACCACTTGTCAAGGATTGACTCAGAGAGGATGTAAAGCATTGAGGATACAATTCTAGATGCGTAATTGTTTAAATTACATTGCATGCCCTTATATTTGGAAGATATCGTTGTGTTCTTAAGAACGGGTGTGGCACCATAAGGGATGAAGGCATTAGAAAGGAAGCAGTTAGCCATATGCGTCGTGCCCTATATGTTAATTGGTGGAGACTTATACAAGTTGGTTCATGATGAGGTTTTATGTTGATGCATGCGAGCATGAGCGCATTGCAATCATGGAAGAGGCTCATGGTGGAATTGCAGGAGGACACTATGTAAGGAATGTGACTGCGTGTAAGATCCTCTTAGTTGGCCTTTGGTGGGATACGGTTTACAAGGATTGTATTAAATATTGCAATGTCTATGATTATTTCCTGCACCTTGGTAAGCCAGGAAAAAGGGATGAAATGCCATTAAGACCAATAGCTAGTGCTAAACCATTCAAGAAATGGGTAATTGACTTTGTAGGCCCTATTTCACTGCCGCGTGAAGGATAAGTTGTAAGTGGTACATCATTACTTACACCGATTATCTAACACAATGGGTGGAAGCAACACCTATGAGAGATTTCATGGCGGCCATAGAAGGAAGATTCCTCTTGGAAAATATAATCAGCAAGTATAGGTGCCCTCTAATTTTGACTAGTGACCAGGGTACTAAGTTTTTGAATGAGACCATCAAGATTTTGTTGGCAGAGTTCATGTTGGCTCATCACAAGACTACTCCTTATCACCCTTAGGCTAATGGGAATGTTGAGGCATTTAACAAGATATTGATTCATACACTTACCAATATTTTTTATTTTGGAAGGAAGGATTGAGATGATAAAGTCACAGTCGTACTTATGGGCATAAGAATAACTTACAAGAGATTGAACAAAGCCACACTGTTCTAATTGGTGTTTGGCATGGAAGTTGTATTACCGGTAAAATTCATGCTACCCTCACTACGTATCATTCCCACGGGAGGTTTAGGCGATGAAAAGAACTTGAGGAAAGAATTGACAATTTAATGTAGTTGGATGAGCAATGTGTGATAGCACGATGGAATCAGAAAATGGAAAAAGCTAGGCAGAAGGCATGACATGATCATTGCATAAGGAATAAACAATTTGAGGTTGGGTAGATAGTTTTACTTTATGATTCTAAATTTTTGTGCCATCCTGAGAAACTCAAGGTCCATTTGTTGGGACCATATTATATTACCCATATATTTGATTTAGGCATTTTTAGCTACTGTATTACTGGATGGAATGTGACTTCCGGGTATTTCAATGGAAGTAGGTTGAAGCCCTATTATAAATAAGGCTTCTGGGTATTTATAAATAAGGCAATATTTCCAGTTAGCTTAGGATTTCCCTTAATGCATTATCATTTCTTTTCATTTCCCTTTCTTATTACTTTGTTCCTTTTGGTTAATTTTGGGTGCGTGTGTGCGCAATGGCTAATTACATCATCAAGGATTTGTGCGTAGAGAGGACCACACATCTTTTTAGTGTGGGGTAGAACATACAGGGAAGCGAGTAGGATGTGGTAATATTTGGAGGAAGGGCATGGAGCAATGTTGAAGTAGTTTCTGGGTTGTAAATTCAAAAGCACGTGGGTTCGAAAAACCACACATAGCAGAGGTGATCATTAGAGGAGATTCGTGTCAAAATGTAACATCCCCATTTTAAAATACCAGAACAAGGAAAAATTTATTTTTATTTTTATTTTTGATAACGTTCTCTGTTATGAATTACAAAATTCAAACACACGTTCAAGTTTTAATAATTGTTCTCTGCCCAAACAACACAGTTTGGATCACACAATTTCTTTTTAAAACGAATGTTCCCTGTTCGCATATTTACAATATGGAACACACATTCAATGCCATTCAATCTTATAATGATTCTATATATGCTGCTGTAAATGACTCGAGAAGCGCCGATCTTCCATTTTCATGGCTCGAAGTTTCAACGATCCTTCATTTCATGACTCGGCAACAACCGATCCTTCATGTTCATGACTCGGCAACAACCGATCCTTCATGTTCATTTATGCATGGTATATTATATATACCTATTCTCATAACCATTTCCGGTTATGAAGTGATCCATTTAAGAAGCCTATCTGAATATCTGTTACTGATATTCATCTGACATCCTGCATCTTAAATTAAGTGATAAGGACAACGCAACCAGCAATTGCGATACTTTGGCCAAAGATTTTCACATGCTTTGCATGATCATATTCCTGGATGTGATACACATCAACGGAATACGTCCTTCACTTCACTTCACCTGTTATCTAGAATGGTCTTTCCTGGTTCCTACCAGTCCTCTTCGTTTAAGGTCAGTTTTAAACTTCCAATTTTCCAACTAGTAATATGAACGAATATAAGAAGGCACTCCTGGTAACTAAAGATACGCAGACATACGGTGTCGTTACCCCATGACTCCGTGTGTCTAGTTATCCTTAGTATTCCGGAGTCACTCCGTATATCTGATCATATCCTAATCCCCGCTAAGAGTTACACATTCAGCCTATGTATTCCAGATGTTTTGATTCGGGAGGGCATTGCTATATGTCAGCTGCAACATTGTGTCGTCATGAAGACCCCGTCTTCATGGAGACACCTTGTTGTAGCTGGCGTATGCCAATGTCCTGCAGAATCCACCCATCGAGAACACACATCCTGCTCAAATGACTTAGCCACGAATTAATAATTAAAATCAACTTTCAGCATTCGTGCGATCCCTTAATCCTCGTTTCCGTTGCAGTTGCTTATAGCTAAGAGGGACTAAATCCATCCATTAACTTGCTATGCATCTTCTCCTTCGTATTGAAGGGCTACATTTCCCTACTTGGTTCACTTCTTAATCATTGGATTAAGCAGTCCGTACCGACGGACGTGATAAGTTTAACCTATTAAACTTAGCCAAGATTTTCCAACTGCAACTAAATTCAGAATTCTAACTTATTAGACGTCATTTAAACGAGGTCTAATTTCCAAGAAATGTATTCATTTGTTCTCCTTAACGTTATATGGTTAAGGTCCATTAGTTTTGGATATACTTATCCTATATCCTTTATTCTGAATTTAACACACGAGATCATTAATGGAGCTCGAAAGCGAAGTTCGATTACTCCGAAGTTTAATTGGTATTCCTTAGCTCCTAAGCTAATCCCGAATACCTTCCAATTATGGAATCATATTCTTCCTAATCCTTATAATGTCAATTAAAAATTCATCTTTACCCAAGTATGAATTAATTGCATTTTTCAACTTAAAAGTTGCATTTAGGTAAGAATAGATATCAGTTTCCATTTAACATCCATCCAAGGACAATTAAACAAATCCAATCAAGAAATAACATTATATTTCCAATTTAGACAACAAAATCAAACTGATATAATTATTAAAATAATACACATGTAATTGGATTCAATATTTCATGTCATAATCTGTACAATTGCCAATCCAGCTGATTGGGCATGGTTTACATAAATCATCCATACAACTCATAGATAGAAGAATATATTTTCTTCTTTTCACAATTCCTCGAAGAGGAATAAAAGCAACAATTACAATTCATTTTACAGCTAATCAAGAAGCATCAGAAAATAGCCATGTCTTCATTCTAATCAAATTTCATCTGCAAAATGAATTGCACGGGTCAGTTCAATGAACTGAGCATATTAAGCACTTATCCTTAAAATAAGGTGCTTCAACTAACTGTCTCAATAAAAGAACCCTGCTTTTATGAAACGACAGTTAAACATCAATCACGAAATAGGCACAAAAGAAAGATCAGCAAAACAACTGAACTATCAAAATATCATCACAATCAGCCAAAGAACTGCTGTCCCGTTTCCCACATAACTGTTACAAGTCTCAATTTACAATATTTGTAAAGTTAGGAATACAAATAGCTTACTGCTGATATAACACACTGTTATCTTTTCCACGCCTTTCATTAATAATAAATGCAAGAATGAAACCAACTGAAATGTAAACCCCCTTACTTTCCTTTCAGTTCTTGCATCATATTAGAATCCAAGCAATCAAGCACAGACAAGAAAGCGAACAGCAATGCATATAGTTGCTCCCATCTAAGCATTATAAAATTCATTTTTCACGAATTACAGATTTCCAACTGAATGAAAGTAGAAAAGCTTATTTTTCCCAAGTCATTCATTCATATCTCTATTTCTTTCCACATGACTGTCCTAACAGTGGAATCCAAACGAAAGACAAATCAAGATAACAGTTCAGAGTGAAACTTACAAAATCCATTCGGAATTCACTTTCCGGCAGTAAGAATAATTTCATTTAATTCCGGTTCATACGAATACCAAAACAGGTTAGTAAGACATCGTATTCATCATAGAACAAGCAATATCAAGATGCATACTATGTATTTGCTGTACTAGAAGATTCCATACTTCTTTCACTGTAGTGTTAACCAAACAAGCAGTTATGCAATCACGCAATCATTTATTCATATGATCTTTTATATCCATGAACGCATACAGTTCATAATAACAATTTGCACATTGTTGTTACCTACAGCAAAACCAATTCATATGCACAGTAAGCTCCAATATTACTTTCAGAGTCCAAAATAGCAAAAAGAGAAGAATTTATTCTCTGTAATTTCATTGAGAAATAATCATTTTATTCCAAATGAAATAAAAACACCCAAACAACAAGACAGAGTTTCCATGCGTCACTACTTCGCACAGCAATTCAAAGTCAAGTTCGCATTCACGAACAGTTCAAAACAGAAGATCAAACCACAACTACATGGCGCAATGGAATCATCTTTCCATCACAGCAAGAAGAAAATATAATCATTCATTGCACAGAATACAAAATCAATTTGTAATTGTGTCTACAGCCCGAACAGGAAGACCGAACAGTATCAAGAAAACACAATAAAACCATCTTATCCACACCGTAAAGAGAGACACAATTCATTAATAAGTTCAGAAGGAAAAACAATTAACTTTTCCTACTTCACGAATACCCAATACGTATTCGTTTATTTCCATTCAAGGAAAGGCACAGAAATGAAAATATTGCTATTACTTTATTTGAATCGAGTTCGATTACCCAAAGAAACCCCAAATGCCATTTCCATTAAAATCCCAAAACCGGAGAAGGAAAAGGATCTATTTCCTTAAAAATTTCAATAAGAAACAACTTCAAACAACTATTGCTTCTTTCATCTTAGTTCATCAGCAAAAGAACTTATAGTTTCAATAGTGAAAACAACTCAAGTAACCTGTACAGACCCGTGATACATATGACAATTTCCCCAATACTGTTAAACAACCAGCACGACAGGAAAGCATTTCATTCAAGAAATACAAGGACAGTTGAACTCAGCGACCAATAACAGTGTTTCATATTATTTCCAAAATGACAGCAAGAGTCAACGGAACCCAAATCACAGCAATATACACGACTGTATTTCCATTTCCTCTTTACTTGCAAAGGCAGTTCCAAGCACAACAGTAAAGAAACGATTACACTAAATGGAAAACAATTACACTATAAGGAACGATTACACAGCCTGTTCCACTTTCAAACAACACGAACAGTGAAAGAAAAACATCTATTTCAAACCACCATACTGTCAACAACCAATACAGTAATTCATTTTCCAACTTGATTCGAGCAAAAACGCATCAAGGCCGAGCAACCAGAAGCAATTCTTCTTATCATTTCCCAAAGAAAAGAAAGCAAGAACCAACAAAATCCAAGTCAAATCGACTCGACAGCAATCACACAATCCAAACCCAAGAGCAGGGTTGTTTTAATGAGACACTTAAACAAAGCAAGGATTTTTAAAGAGAAGGGCTTAACATGCCTGAAATCTCTTTTCCCGAGCTCGAAGAAAACTTCGTTTGCCGTGTTTTCCTTCCACAGTGACAGCACAAACTCCCAACACTTCTTTCTTCTTCAGGCTTAGCAACAGCCTCGAAATCTCCAAGAAAAATGTCAAATTCCAAGAGTTGGTTCGACTGAACCAAGTCAGAAAAACCAAATGCAGAGCAACTTTGCAAAAGCCAAACCGAAACAATGAAAAATCAAATTCCCTCATACACTTTCCAAGGCAACTGGTCGCGGGGACCGAAAACAATTAATGCAATTAAGGCTCTGCCTTTTCCTTACTTTCCACGCCACCGCCACTTGGGTTGGCGAACTCAATCTTTCAAAATTCCCATGCAAAACCGAATTTGGCTCTATCTCCAAATAGATGCCTCTATTTCCTACCTGCCCCGCCAAAACTGGCGCTGTCCACGTATGGACTGTTTTATTAAATGCCAATGAATGCCCTTTCCATCCTTATCCTTTCCTTCCAAGGGTCTGTGCACCCTTTTTAGATTAGGATTAGTTTAGGTTGTATATAGTGTTCAACCTAGGTCTTAGTTTAGCCTTAGGTTTTAGGGCTTAGGTTTATTTTCTCCTTTTTTTTTTTTGAATTTAAAAATCCACTTAGGATAATAGTGTAGGATGCATGTTAGGACTTAGGATTAGTTTAGGTTTTCAATTTATACTAACCACTAACACTAATCAACTTCCATCTTGCCCTCCTACAGACCTTCACGTTAATGCAGAGCAGGACGTTCCGTCCTTTGGATCACGTGCCAAGGTCACCTGTGTCCAGGCGGTTCTTGCCTCACGAGGTTCCAAGTTCGACAATACAGGGCTCAAGAGTAAATCAATGCTGAAATCACCAGAAGCCCTCAGCACACTTGGATTAATGAAATTGATTCAAGGTGTGCTGTCAATCAGCCACGAGAGTTTAGCAAGTATACGACAATTTGTCGTCATATCAGCAAACACACAAGTACAATAAATGTTGTCCTAACAATAAATCACAGCATGCAAGAATCCAAGTTAGAAACACATTCCCTTAAGATCAGAACATATCTTAACATGTTTTCCTTCATTTCAGAAGTTATAACAGCATGTAAAACATTCATCAAGATAATTTGCAAAATCAGAGTGTTACACAAAAGGCTTTGAGAAAACCATGTACAAGGATAAAAAGTGTAGGAGTAACATGAGGTAGGAAGTGGAAAGAACTTGGTCCAAGACATAAAGTAATAATTGACTTGACACGAGACAAAGCATGAAGAGTTATATGGTCGATGCGATTCTACGCGCGAGAAGGTTGCGGAAGTGTTTGCATAGGTTTTCACATGGAGGAAAAGCATTGGAAAAAGCTGACTTTAATGCATTTGTATGTTGGTAGGTGGCATCGGGGTTTGTGTGGAAAAAGCAAAAAGTTATAAATAGAAGGTCGGGGAGAAGTATTCTTTCACCTTTCGTTTTGTTATCGAAGAAGTTCTTACGATCTAAGGTGATTCTTGTGAAGAAATTGCGAAGAGTAGTGTGTGGAGTTGAAGAAATCGAAGGACTTGTGAACTAGTGTAGAAGCAAATTACATGGGCGTACGTGGAGGAGTTTGTTTATGGGTTCTCATGGGTGGATATGTTTTCTTGTGGAGAGTGCTCCAAGTTAGGGTTTGCAAGCTAGGGCATGGGTTTTCATGGAAATTTCATAGAAGTAGAGCTAAGGGTTTGAGCAGTAATAGAACTTGATGCAAGGGAGAAACTACATAGGACCGAGGAAGAGAAAATGGCACCAAGGAAAGGATCAAACACTTCGAAGAAGGGAAAGGGCAAGGGAAAAGGAAAATCGACCATTTCCACAAGTTTCAATGAAGAATGGTATGTAGAGATGCAGTACCCAGATGGTGTGCTATTAGGGAAAGAGTGGGTGTCACATATAAGGAAGATGGCCATGAGTGATTACAATCATCACACGAGCACCACAGAAAAGGATATGACCCTGGAGTGTGTTTGCCCTACGAAAAAGAGGATGCTAGATGGGAAACCCATATATGATGATGAAGTAAAAGTGAAGTTAGAAAAGGATGGGCTTCTACAACTTTATGAGTTTCCCTATTTTGGAAAATTGGAGTGACTATACCAGTGATTAATGTTGCGTGTACATGAGGAATACTTCTATTTCACAGAATTCGGATGCGCATAACCCCATAATTGATTTCTAAGTTCACTAGCCTGATCTGTGAGGGAGAGCTGTTGGATGAGGACTTGTGCAAAAAGGAGGCCATCAAGAAAATGGTTGAGGCATATGATTATAAGAAGGGTTTGCGGTACTTTGACATCACTGTAATCACCGACCCTGTTATGAGGATGGTCACACACTTGGTGACAAAGTTGAATGGGCAGGAGAGATGGATGTAGATAAACAAAAGTTGGTTGAATTTCTGCCAAAGATCTTGGAGGGCACCATTTACAACCTCTCAGCTTTCATTGCGGAGGAGATTATTGATGCCGCACGATGAGGAGAAGATCATGTTCAGTAATGTCCTCCTTACCATTGTCTTTTCAGAGATTAGAGTTCCCGATGGGCTAGATAAGTTTGTTTGGGAGTACCGGATGAGAACCCCTCTCCCATGAAGAGGTTTGAAGCTTATACTTGTGACACCATGATGTCCAATCAAAAGGCACACTTGGAGAAATGGTATAAACAGATGCACGGTGCATTCCGATCGAATGGAGGATACCATAATAGATGCCTGCACTAGTGGATGGAGAAGTTGAATTCGTTGTATACTAGCACTTTTATATCGACAAGTTTACCTTGACAGATGACACCAAGGTTCCTTGGTGTAACTTACCCTTCTCCTTTTTAGCATAGTATTTTAAGGAGCATTAAAGAAATGAGGTTTAAAGAGGTGAAGAAGTTGAGATTTGATCTAAGTTTTGTAAATCAAGATCACCACAAGATGCGTCGAACCTTGGTGTATCCCAAAAAGTGTGCATATGTAAATAATTATGTATCTCATGATGTACACATGGTAAAATTAGTGGCATTTCCTATTGCAGGTAGGATGGCAGCAAGGGTGTATGTGTGACTAAGGCCTAAGTTTGAGAAGGATGCTTATGTTGAGGATGGCATCTCAATCCCCAAGGACCCTGCTAGGAGGAAGAAGAAGGTAGTAATTAAGAAGAGAGAATGGGAAGAGACTCTTATAGAGAAGGTACCAAGTGTGCATATAATGAAAACCATAGGGCACATGAGTCGGTGTGTGAGTACAAGCACCTACATTTGACGGAAGAAGTCTCTGTCAGGAAGGAGTCGTTAGAGAAAGAAGAGTCTCCTAGGATAGAAGATTCACCCGAGAAGGAAGAGTCCCCTATGTTGGAGTCACCAGTGAAGAAAAGGCAAATGGTGGGGAAATGTTTGGACTTAGAGATGATAGAGAGCATTGAGGATGATGATTCTAAGGAGGAAATTGAAAGAGATAATGAAGAGTGCAAAGAGGAAATCCTCTTATGTACAATGTACACGAGTCTAGTGAAGAAGGGGATGAAGAGGAGAAGGAGTATGAGGAGGTCACCCATACCAAAGGAGGAAGTGAGGAGGTAAACATGCGTGATTAGAAGACCCCACCCCGATCGAGGAGTAGATAGATAACACTATAGAGAGGGAGGTGGTGGGTATTATCCAACAGTTGGTGGAGCAAAAAGTAGAGTGAAGCGCTGAATAAGTGTTGAAGGAAATTGAAGAGAGCACAAGTATAGGAAAGGAGTATGGGAGCATGGCAGAGACCCCAGCTTAGCAGTAAGCTTCCCAATAACAGTGCGCATAGGTGGGAAGGGCATAATAGTAGCGCAGAACACGCTATGACTTATATTAATGATCTAAGCAAGTCTTTGCATGCACGCTTCCAAATTATTTTGTCTGTTGACCAACTCCTTGCTTGTTCTTCTTTTGATGAAGAGGGTGCATACCGCGCATGAGGAAAATGATATCCTAGGATTTTGAGTCCCACGTTGATGAGCCCAAGTTCGAGGTAAATCATGATGCATTGATGAAGACACCAGATTCTAAGGGAGTAAACCCTCTTATAAATGCCCAACAACTATCGGATGAGAAATTTTGCAATGTGCTCAACAAATTATGGAATCGGTGGAGGTGGAAGCAAGACTCTTTAACATAAATGATATAATAAGGGTCTTGGGGAATATCTTGAAAAAAGAATGAGGAGATCATTGAGAGAGACATGAAGATAAAATAGAAGGAATTGATTAGTGCACAATTAAGGCGTGAACTAAGGGATGAAAAGGTGAAGGTGTGCGAAGTCCACAAGAAGATAGAGGCAATTTTAGATGTCACTATCTTAAATCACCTGGACTTGACCCCTCTTGATAAAAATACAAGTCAACCATGCATTTCTTGGAAGACTTAGCGTGCATACTCACCATGGAGAGGTAGCCACTTTCATTAGAATCAGTGAAAGAAGTAATGGTGTGCTAGAAGAAGGAAGAAAAGTTGAAGACTAGGGAGATACTAACTCGATACTCGAGCTCCTTACCTTAGTAAAGACCATGACGTAAATGGAAGAAGTTGTATATGACAACTGTGGTGATAGGGATAGAGTAGCAAGCATATTAGTTGTTAGCCATGAAGTAGATTTGAAAGAATTTCAAGAGAAAAATAAGGAAATAGGGTGGAGTGGGACAGGATATTGTCAAGGTAGAGAATAAATCAGAGGCGATCGAAACCTTAAGGGTTTTGATTAAAATTAAACTGAAAGAGTTGTACCCCCAAATCACTCGCGGGATAAACGAGCGAGATGTAAAACATTGAATATACACTTTGAAGGCTAAGGGGGATGAGATGCATTTTGATGAAGTTAGCATGATGGTGGGTGATTTACTTCAGCAGGTGTAGAGTGAGGTGGATGTTTGGGTTAAGATTGAAGCCCCCATGAAAACATATTTCCCACTTCTCATGTAGCAGTAGAAGACGATTCTTCCATTCTTTATTCAATCACAGATTATTTCATTTTCCTTATTCTTTATTCTTTAGTGGAAGGGAAGAGTGTTTCCGAGGACGAACAACATGCATAGTGAGGGGTAAAGAAGGAAGGTGCTTAGGAAAAAGTGCACAAGGGAAAGGCACGTGGTAGAAGAGTTTGGCATGCACGGGAGTAGGAAGGTTTAGGGACTTAGCCATATTTTGAAGGAGTTGTCGTAGGAGAAACATGTGAAAATCCCGAGTGGGCATGCTGAATGGATAAGGTGACAATCTAGATCCTTAGAGGTTAAGAAAAGAATATTCCACATAAGGGATATTCCCAGGATGATCATTATAGGTAGTGGAGGCATTTGCAAGCTGGCATAGGCATTCGACCATGGAGGACCACACTTCCACTTGGCATGTGATATGTTCATGAAGGAAACCAAGGTGGTGCATCTAGATCCTATTTAAAGGAGTGCTTGGGTCTGAAATAGAGGAGGAGAGTAACAATGAAGTGCTAAGGAAATGAAGGGTTAAAGAGGGTTTTAAGTAGTAACAAGGTGTTACAGAAATACTTGCAAGGATTTTATTGAGCATATATGCATGGGTTTGGGTATGAAAAAAATTTTGTAATGGGTAGAATAGCTAAGAAATCTCTCTACAAAGTATTTTTGGAGGGTTTAAGATAATATTCCTTGATGTATTCGGTCTATATGACCCTTATGATGTAATGAGGCCACTGTAAATGTTTATAAATCAATATATGTGTGTGATTCTAGTTATTCATGTTCTTAAGTGTAAACCCTTGTGTTCTTCATATTATTCTAGGTCAAATCTAGTTTCATTATGCTTATTTACAATGTTCATTTCCATTTATGATGCATTTGTGTATAGATCTATTATCTGTATCTTCTGTTGTTGAGTGAATGTCTATATTTCCATTTTTGTAATTCATTATCCACCAATGGCAGACCATCCTTGTGAAGCTCACATAAAGGAGGGGCTCGGTGCCCACGCGTGCCTCAGGTGAGCGCCCAATGCATGTTGGGTGATAGGTCAACACACTTGGGGTAGAAAGAAGGTATATGAAGAAATGGCTGCATTGTTTGATTTTATTTGAATAATTTGGTCCCCATATACTTCCTGCAAATCAGCTTGCATCTTTGAAGAGAATTCTACCTCATTTTGAATGAACTGCACAATTTTTCATTGTTTTCAAATACCTACCAACATGCCTAATTATCTGGAATAGATTTCCTAATCACCATTTTGATATGTTGAGAATTCCCTTTGATCAAATTCTCAGCAGGTGAAAATTGAGAACCAAGGGCCACCATTTGGTCTTCATATTTTTTTAGCTTCATGACACAACTTGTAGGTTAATAGTGTCAAATCTCTCTAGTAAATCCCAAACTTTGTGTTTATAGCGTTTCATTAGCTTGTTATTTATTGCACACCTTTCGCGGACTTGTGAATGACCAATTCAGTGTCTCCAAAGATTTGCAACTTCTTGATTTTCCTCTTTTCCATGATCAATAGACCATGGACTAATGCTTCATACTCTGCTACATTATTGGAGCATGCAAATTATAGTCTATGAGAAAAGAAGAACTTTTCATTTTCTAGAGAGATGAGCACAACACCCCCAACTCCATTTCTGCTTCTAGAACCATCAAAGAACATCTTCCATAGTCCAGAAGCATCTTCTTTTTCTTGTTTGAATGTCACGGGTATCACATATTCTTCTTGGAGAATGCAATAAGTTCCTAGACCAGTCTCAAAAGTTTTGAGCTCTTCATCATAAGGATCAAACTTATGATTTCTCTCAGCCCATTCATCTAGTAGTAAATCGGGCATGGAAAGAGGAATGACCTGTTCATCTAGAATTGAATTTTCTCATGTTCATCTTGTACAAGGAAAAATGATTGGATAGGAGTGGGGTCAAATGGCTCAATATGGTAGGAAAATATGGGCTCATCTTGTATTGTGAATCTAGTGCCATATCTGGTTTTTAGAAGCATATGAGTCCAATCTGATGATAAATAGCCACCTACCTTAGCAGTGAAATCTCTAGACAAACAAATGGAAAACATGGGGGAAGGTCAATGACTGAAATTTCATGGGTTATGGTGAGGCTTGGGTAGGCATGAAGTGTCAACTCAAGGTATTTTATTACGCCCAAGACATTTACAATTTACCCATCAAGTTGTAAAACACCCTAGACACAGGACTATATTTGAAACCTATGATATCAACAATTTTCTTGGGCATTACAGAGGTACCAGCCCCTGAATCAATCATACAACTATGAACTAGGTACTTTCCAATAATTATTGACTTGTAAAAGGGTGGGGTTTTGAAAATTTTACTTACTTGATCATTCCTTTCTGATGCAGGACATGAACCGCGGCATGATCCTTAAGCGTTATGGGATCCACGGGAGGTAATTGCTTGAGGGCTTAACACATGATATCCCGATGTGATGGAATAGCTAGTGCATCCCACATTTTACATTAAGATTGGTCTTCTTCATTTTCTCTAAATGTTGAATGGAAGACTCACATGACCTTTTGCATGTGCGGTATGTTATTTTCTTTCTTTTGTTGCGGCATTGTTTGGATGGACAACTTTGGTAGAATAACAACCTCTTTTTCCATGGAATATTTATTAGGTACCATAGGTGGTTTTGACATGTTTTCTACTTCACTCTGTGGTTTCTCATGGTTCCTCATTTCTACTTTAGTCCGCGGATTTTCCATTTTTATTCCAATCTCCACTCCTTTAGCTATGATATTGCTCGACCAAAGGGAGATGCAAACCGAACCTACAACATCTCGCTTCTTGTGCCACATATTATCATCTACACTTGTTTGGGTTTGGTTGGAGCTACGACACTTAATTGAGTGCATAAAATTCTTCATCTACGAAGAACATAAGGTTCGCATCAATCGCAACTTGTTGAATTTCTTCCACACTGTGATTTGGTGCTTCAATAAGTGGTTCTTGCTGACTAGAAGTGCCTTGAATCATGTATGCTTGAAGATGCATTTCCCTTTCACAACCGAGTTGGTCGGGGGTGAATTGCATGGAAAGCACCATTCGATTTCTGCACCATGTTATTTTGTACTAGAACTAAATCTTGACTTGAACTAGAGCAGGAAGTGCTTGTGAAGGAAGAATTGTTTCAGTGGAAGGGGAGTAATTTGATTTTTTCCATCTATTACCCTATTGATTTTTGCATATCTTTGGTTAGACTGTTGGTTTCTATATGGTTAATATCCCCGATTAGAAGATTTCCCTTGATTTTGATAATTCTTATAAGATTGGGCTTTTTTTTTTCTCTAGGGATATAACTTTGTTTATCAAATTTATAATCAAGTCCTTCATTTCTTCATCTTCCTTTTATTGGGAAGGAGTTTGAGAGGTGGAAACAACATGTTGTGGATTTGGCTTAGGAATCGAGGTAATAGAAATTTGGGTAGCTTTAGGTAATTCTGGATACAATGACATGGGTGGTCTAGGAGCTAATTTCCCAACTTGTATTAAACTATTTTCAGCTTTGATTGCAATTACATAAGAAGCTGGTAAAGTTGTTCCTCCCATAGATTGTATCATAACAAATATATCATAATTGATATCTTTTTAAAAATAAAGAAAAACACCTTCTACTACAGGTCTTACAGGAACTAGAATTTTGTCCCAAGTTCTCTGAAATCTGAAGTTGAAATCCACCATTTTCTCATTAGGTGCTCTCTTGATTGTGGTTAATTGCTCTAAAATAGAAATATTATCTACTCTTTCACCAAACTGGTTATAAAGGGTTGTACACAATTGATCCTAGTTTTGAATTTTTCATGTTCCTAAACTTCGAACCATTGTAGAGATTTTCCTTTAAGTGATGAAGCCAAGATTTTCCATTGCATAGACATTGGTAATATCTTAAATGTGGTCACTGGAGTAGTGTGATTTTCTCTAGTAAAATATGGAATATTCTTTAAGGCAGCAACTGGAATAGGATTTTGAGCATTCAAAGCAAGCGGGAAGCTACCTATGAAGTTCACAAATGGATTTTTTTGTGGCGGTTGCTGTTGATGAGCCATTCTAATATGTCTGAAAACTCTTGTTGATTGCAAGAAGGGCCTACCAAGTGGAGGTGTTGAGAGAGTTTGATTTGGAGGAGATAGATATCTTTGAATGTCTTCCTCTTCTGTCTCTACCTGGGGATAACTGTAAGTACTCAAGCACACCTTCTTCTCTTGTTCTTGACCATGTTTGGATCCTTCTCATGAATGAAAGACACTTATATCAACAGTACTGCTAAGACAAGTTGATATTTTGAATAGAGACATCAAATGTGTTACTCCAAAGCCTCCAAAGGCTAGAGTTTCACCAAGATACACATCAAAACTTGATAAAACTGGGAATATTAATTTCAAATGTTCCATCGGGCATGCCAAAAATGTTAGAGCTCAAATTTACACCCATGGTCAAATCATAGACAATTTAGGATTTGAGTCAACATGGAACTATCTCCAAGTTGTGGGACTCGAATTGAGATAGACCTCCAGAGAAGGTCAACTTCCTCTACTTACCTATAATGCTAAACTACTCCTAGGAATTGAAATGTAACTATCTATCTCTAATATAACTTTCCAACAAACCACAATGAGAAGGAGATGCATAAAACATAAACCTAAACTAAAATAGGTAATATTATCAAAAGAAAGGGGATGAATACTTAGATAAGAGAGAAAATGGAAGAAAACAACGATGAGGGGGACCTGAAACGATAGCCATAGATCAAAATCGTGTCTCGAGTTCCACCTTCATGATGCACAATAAACACAGATTTCTGAAATAATGCATACAACACACCTACGAGTGAATGAGAGGCAAGAGAGTGCAATAAAATAATAGCTAAGGTCGAGATAAGCCACAAAACCAAATATTTTATTGCTAAGAGATCATGCACAGATCATCACAATATAGGAGGAAGATGCAAAACATTTAGAATCCAAATCCAAGGCATGCGACCCTTAGAATACTAGTGTAGTATAAAATTGATGCCTTTGTATTCTTAAAGCATCCAACATTAAAATTGGGCATCATTTTACAATATATAGAAAAATGAAAGAAGAGGGAGAGAGGAAAGAGAGGGAAAATTTGAATTCTCTTTCCACTAGTGACCATCTTTATTTAATTTGTCTGCATGCTCTGAAAAAGGGACTGAACACCTTTTAAAATCCATTTCCACATGCTATACCATGTAAGAGAAGGAGTGAGTGCCCATAATTCATAAAATGCAGGTGATTGAGCCAACTAAAACAACCTCTTTGTGTGTTGGAGACATTTTTCTTCACTTCCGCTACAAACATTTAATCCATGAAATTTGATTCCCTTCGCATGGAGAAGGCTAAGATTCCTTCAAATAATATCATATTTGCAATGATCAAATCAGATTCATGTTCATTTAGAAATCCATGGAAAATTATTGTTCTCCTTCAGTACACAACTTTCTTGTTTCAGTCCTGCGTGAATTTTGGCTTCCATGGTTCTCCTTTTGTACCACGGCATTGTATTTTTCATTATACGGCTTTTCTTCCTTTCCGCTTACTGCGAGTGTTTCACGATTCTAGATCATTTCTTCAAATGTTCACGAAATAGATAAGGGTAAAGGGGTAGGAGGAATACCTATTAATATGTTGGTTGTAGGTTGTTGTGCATGTATGACTTCTGAATCCACAGCTGATCGTGAGAGATTCCTTTTTGCTTGGAGGAACTACCATTTGTCTGAGCTTGATGTCAGATTAGCAATGGTGGGTGATAAAATGGAAGGAACTTGGTGTGGTGATGACGCTTCCTTGGATGCTCTGTGAAGGCAAATGGCTTTGTGGTTGCTTCAGGTGTTGGCTATGGATGCTTTGATGCATGTACGAATGTTGGTTCTTCTTGCATGCAGCTCTAGTTTTGTCACTTGTTCTCAGAAGATGTACCAACCTCTAAACAATGTGCTAACCTCAAAATAAGGTTGTTTGGGGGTTAAATGGTAACCGAAGGAAATTCAGGCTTAACCGGCAGTGGTTTAGGGTAACCGGCATCAGTCAGGGCAGGATTTCCTAGGTTCACTAAACTAGGCAGATCCCCTAGATTTTATGGGATCTCCTTCATTTTGCTCCGTGGATTAATGGAAGCTTCTTTCTAACATGTGGGAATGTGGTTAAAGGGAATGTAGGCTTTGATTTTTAAGGTTTGGGTAGGTCTTAGTTAGTTATGGCAACTTACTAAGAATAGGTCTTAGGGTGAGGTGGCTAGATGAGGTGGATATGTGGGCATTATCTCAATTAGGATATTTAAATAATAAATATTGTGAGGATAATGAATTAATTTAATTAAATTAATATTAGAGTGGGATGAAAGGGGCCATGGTTAGGTGAATGTGTTCAAGGTGTTTATTTGACGAGGGACCAAGGGGAGTGTGACCTAATTTTAGTGTCTACATTTTACCCCTTTTGTTGTGTAGCTTGTATTGGTAAGCAACACTAATAAAAATAAGATGTGGTTGCCCATGTGTGGGTGAAGGTGATCCCCCTCTAACCAAGAACTGATGAGGCAGAAGGAAAAATTGGTGAGTGGTTTGATAAAAGGTGAATGTGATGAAGAGGAAGGTGGGAAATGTGGGTAAAAAGGGAAAAAGGTCCACTCGGGTAATCTAGGTAATGGGTCAGGGTCAAAGGTAGTAATAGTCAAACGCACGCACACATATAAACTACAGCATGGTACTAGGTTGAAGAGTAGGAAAACTCTACATTGTCTAAGGTCGATAGGTTTATCTAAACAAGGTTAAAGTGATTCCAATATCCAAGGTATAGGATATGGTCAGGAAACACGACATAGGTCAGGTGCAGGAATGTTTAGGTATGTTCTGGTACACCAAGGGTTGGGTCAGGATAAGCAGTCATGGTAAGAGGCAAGGTAAGGTCAGAATTTCCATCAACATAGGTAATAGTGCCGCAAGGTATAGTGAACACATGAGGTCAAAGGTCACTAGCGATGTTCCAGTCTAAGTATCTAGGTCATGGCACGAGTAGGGCCGAGGTATGGGAAAAATAATGAGTCCCCGAATGAGGACGAGGTGAGAGGGTAAATGATAAGGTCAAGAGGATACAAGTGAAGTGTCCAAGGGAGGTGTGGGTGAAGTAAAAAAAGGATTTAGGTCAAAAATTTAGGGTAGGGGGTAGGAAAAAGACTAAGCAGTGTAACCGATGACGGTTTTAAGTAACTGATGTTGGTCAAGATGGACCAACCACGGTAAGCTAGGGCACAGGACCGATGTCAATTAAGGTGAAATCACACCGGTCTATTGGTTGGATATTTTGTCAATCCAAAATATGAAGTTCAACCACAGTACATGGGATTAAATCCCTCCTCAAAGACAGGTGAGGCTACCTGTTTATTACTAATCTAAAACACAACATAAATAATATATACAGTATTCACACTAATCTAACCATTGGTGTTGGGATAGAATCCGAAATCCATATCCACACGATGCGAAGATGTTGTTTTTGTAAATGGACTGGGTAGGAAATTATTACAATGAAAGAAGCACAATGGAAAGGAAATGAGAGGAACGTATTTTCTTTCGAGTAAACACAGAGCACGAAATAATCATACGAGCTTTAGATCACAAATATAATGTTTGAAATTATTAGGATTGTCAAGATGCTAAACAAAGAATAGCCTAAGATCATGAACATAAGAACAATATCTTAAGAAAAACACATCTCACAACACAAAGTTTGTGAAAATAGTATCAGTTTCTATTCCTCGAATGATTAAAAGAAAACACAAAGTTTTTCTTCTTCACAATAGCTCCCAATGTTCCAAAAATATCCACCCTTTGGAATGCATAAACATCCCTTATTTATAATAAAAAGAGTCGAGAGAAAATAGGACAAACCCTATAAAACAGTCTTTTTAAAAAGAGTCCTATTTTGCTTGGCTCTCACGTAGGAGACCAAGTCACAATATGATTCAAAAATGTGATGAAATAGAAATGAAAAAGACATGTCAATTTCAAGATTGAAATGACATGTCACATCGAGACTTAATCTGAATTGTCATCTTTTGCTTCTTCATCTTTCTCTTCCTCCAGCTGACCCTGTTTGTTCTGAAATTCTTGGAACTTCCAGATTATGCCTTGCATTTTGTTTTCATCAGGCGCAGTGGAATGATCACTCAAAACTTTGCAGGTTTCATGAGTGTCACTGGCACTACTAGGAAGTTTCCTCAATCTTTTGTTGAGTCTTCTCAAGGCCTCCAAAGAATGTTCAAGATTTACAAACTGTCAAAAATTTCAATACCAAATCCGTGAGTTGGTTCATGCTGAACAGACTCTTGGACTTGTTTGAAAAGATCGTCAGCTGATAGGATGCCCGAATTTCCAACTGACACTTTTGCACAAATTTTCAGCAATTCTTCTTCTAGGTCGCTTTTGCCATCAATTAATTGATCCCTTGATTCTCTCAATTTACCACAGGCTTCGTTGAGAATCTTTACCCTGAACCTGATGGCTTTGGTCAGCTGGAAATGCTTATCCACATGTGGGATGATGCCTTCTTCTACCAAGAGGTGTGATGGTATTTGCTTTAATGCCTGGAGAGCTTCGAAAGTCAAATCAAGATGTCCAATTTATTGGAAGAAATCATCATCCATCTTTTCCCCATCAATCTGAATATTCCCAAATATTGATAGACTTCCACGACATCTTGAATCACTTCCTTCCCCTGTTGGAGCAGCCTTTGGATCCATTCATCGAACACCCTTCCTTTTTTATTAATCTTCTTAATCATAGGCGATGAGAAATCGAATCCGACAGGGACAGAGGAAGATGATATGGATTCAAGGGGTTTGGAGAGCTTAAGCAATACCTCAGTCAACTGCTCCACCTTTCCTTTAAGTTCATCTTTGCTGTCTTTTGTTTCCTTCAACTTCTGGCACAGCACATTTGTAGCATCCCGTGCATCCTGTTGTGCCCCTTCTGTTGTCACTTTTCCTAGAGCCACCCTGGTTATCTGATAGTCAGAGGCTGTGTCCTCTTTGGTTTTGTCAGTCGCAGGAGTGGCGATCTCTGCAAACTTATGCACTGAAGCATCCACCAAAACCCTTGAAACTATTTTGGGTTTCTTGGTTGATTTAGAAGTAGAAGCCTTAAGTGAGCTAAAGTCAAAGGCTGGTATGGGTACAATCACCTTCCTCTTCCTCGGAGTTTTCTCGAGTAGCCATTGAGGCATGTCAGAGGGAGTTGCCACTATTGTAGAAGTTGGTATCACACTTTCAGGGGGAGAGGGATCCATTAGCGGAGGGGAAACAGTTACCAATGTGGTAGCAGATTCAATAAAAAGAGGCACAGGAGGGGGCGTGTTGGTGATTACTTTGGTCCCAACAGAGAGGGGTGAGAGTCCAAAGAAAATACTGGCCATGACCGAAGAAGTAGATGGGGAAAGAGGAGGCGAAGTGGTTGTGAAGGAGGAAGTGCAGATCCGACTCCAAAGCCTAGGATGCAAGAGATAAGGTCCCTTCAGTTGGGACATCAACAAATGATGAGAACTAGCGGCTGGTTTACTTCTCCTTCCAAAGAAATTTCTCCTATTTCTAGTGGTGTTGGTGATTCTGGCACATTCACCATTTCAACTGGAGAAACAATGGAAGAGATTTCTCGTTCTCTTCTCTTCTTGACAAACTTGACCTTTATAGGTCCTTTAGAAGATCTTTTGTCCTTTCCCTTTTGGATGGCCCCACCTCTCGCAAAGAATAACCAACTTTGAAAAATTATCATCTTTAAAACTCATTCCCCAAGAGGTGAGCCATGCTTTGGTGCGTGCAAGAATCAAGGTTGATCTATCCGTAATGGAGGCTTTTTCACTGATGGACCAATCAATAGGTGGGAAAACATATCGATCTTCATTCAATCCATCATAGGAAGGATCCAGAACACTTTCATTATCACTAGCACCATCTGGTATGTTAGCGAGCTCAAGTGTTTGAATCTCAGCAAGTGTCAATCTGCTATGATCTTTTCTTCAGACAATGAACCTCATCACGTAAATCAATCCAGATGTCCTCTATGCTTGGTATGTGTAGGTGCAGAGTTCCATATGCCTTGAGGACTCCTCGAAAATCAAACCCATCTCGGGGCTTCATGTGCTTCTTCAACTTATCTTGAAGCTCATGGACAACATTCTTGGCTTTCACCACTATCGAACAAGTATACCTTCCAATAGAAATTGGGAAAGATACAACGGCCTTGTGTTTACTCTGTTGGAACTTGTGAAAATCCAACAATTGCCTAACCAACTCCATCAAGATTAGTTTGTCCCCTGGATATCTGGGCAAATGGAAAGGATCCCCTGGGTACATGACTACTCGAAGATATGTGAACTTCTTAAATTACAAGAAGACACAACCCCATTTTGAAACTTCAGCCCATGCCTCATCTGAGACTCTCGTTTTCCTTAATTCAGGGTTTAACCTGCAGATGTTCTCGTAAAAGAAGGCGTCATTTACCCTTCTGAATTGATCTTCGGACCCTTTTCTTGTCAGCTGAGGAAAATACTGATAAACATGGTCCACTGTCTTGTTCCCCTTGGTGTCCAACCTGGGATAGTTTCTCATGCCGGCCGCTGCATAGGTGACATACGAGGACATATAAAACTTTCCCATAGATAGGATTGTTGTCATTTGAGAATCTATCTCATTACTGATAAGAGTACCCCAATCAATTCCCTATTGATTCTTCTTAATAATGATCATGAACTGATACATCCATCCTTGGAAAACATTTGATTTGGGAAAACCAAAAACCCGACTCAACAGAGTAATGATATCATTGATTTCTGAATGAAATCACTTCTGGGAACAAGTCTTGGGAACCTAGAAACAACCGGTTTGGCTTTGATTAGGAACTTCTTATTCACGTGCTTAATGCAATCTTCCTGATCATTGTCCCAAGATTTTTGAGCTGACTTGATATCCACCTCTCCATATTCCTCAAAATTAGGCAGCTTGAGAAGGTCATCGAAGTAACCTCTGTCCAACTTGATTACAACTTCTCCCACCTGGTTTTTCACAGAACGAGAAGCAGAGTCATAATTCGAAGCACAGGCTAAGATGAACTCGGGGCACTGAGTGGACATAGGGAAACCTACTGCAAGAGGTAGACCACTGTCAACTATTGATTTCATCCATGGAGTTTGAGAAGAGCTCTTGACCCTATTCCAAAAATCCTCCATATCTATGTTTCCGAGCTCTGTATCCCGGATGTCGTAATTACAGTCAATGTAGGAGGGAGACTCCACCTTCCTGAACTTGTACTTCATCCTCCCTAATTTTTCAGTCTTATCTTGTGATGGACCAGGGTCCGACATGAGGAATTTCAGAGGAGAGTGTCAGAGATCAGAAGATGTTGAACACTTCGGAAAACCCGACACACTTTGGAGATGCCAGAGACTTCGGAAAACCCGACACACTGGAGATCGTTGGAGAGTTGAAATAACCCGACACACTGGGAGGATGCCGGAGACTTCAGAAAACCCGACACTTTAAACTTTCCGATATACTGCGGGTTTTGAACACTGCAAAGCACCCTGCGAAACCCGAGAAGAGGGAATAGGGTATTTGTTGAGTTGAAACATGCAAGTTTTTCCTTCACTGTTGATATCCCCAATATATTTTTAATTACAATGACATCTTTAAGGAATAAACAAAGTGATAATTCCAAAAGGGGTAACCCTAAAACACAAACCTAATTTTAGAAAACAACCCCCAAAATGGAAAAGATAAAACCTCAACAACCCTGATAAGAAACTTGGAAGAATTCCTTACACAATTATTCCACAAAAACCATAAACAAAGAATGAAGAAAAATACCTTCAATCAGAACAAGAAATGATCAAAAATGAGCAATGCAATCGGGCACAGAGGCGAGTCGGGTTTCTGGGTCGAAGATGCATTCGCGAAAATCCACGAGGTAAAAAGTACATCTGGTAAAAATGATGTGGAAATCCAAATATATATAAGAAAATCTGCATTTAATACACTTCAGTCGACACGTGCCAACTACCCGACAACTCGGCATAAATGCCATGTCAGCATGCTTAGGATATTCGGAAACCCGACACAAAGGATTTTAGAGCAATTCGGGTTTTGGGTTGGGAAACATGCGACATGAAGCATCATGTTTGATGACCCAGAAACCCGAAACAAAGGAGTAAATCGGGCTTCGGGGATCGGAAGACATGCGACATGAAGCATGTTTTGATGAAGGCATGTTCGATGCTTGGAAGGTCCACAAACCCGACTCGCTTTACTTGATGCGGGTTTCGGGTTTCGAGGAACACACGACATGAAGCACCCAAAACACATGTTGTCTTGCTTGTGAAACCCGAAAACCCGATTATCTCTCTCTGAGAGGTGATCCTTAGAAAATCAGCTCCAAAAATTTCTTAGGGTTATCTCATTTTTGGCGTAAACTCAAAAATGGGATAACACGGTCGGATCGGGTAGGTTATAAAAAGAAAAATTACCACATTTTTCAAATAATTTGTCTTATAGCGAATTGGGAAAACGACAAGAGAGAGAGAGAGAAGGTGGAAAGTGACAGAGTGAGGCTGAGGATTGAGTTGGTGAGCCACATGGCTAGTGAGAGTTGGTTGATAGGTGGATCCACGAGCTAGGTTGGATTGATTTGATTGGATTGAGTGATTGGAGAGCGAGCGGTCATTTGGTGATGGCAAAGGTAGGAGAGGGATCGGGGGGACCACCAAAGATCTGATGACTCGAGAGGTGCCACCATGTAGATGGTAGCACAATGAGGTAGGATTAAATCTAGCTCGTTGTTTTATTTGTTAGGGTGAATTAAAGGTTAGGTGGGTGAAAACAGTTTTTTCTTTTTTTGGGGGAAAAATAAATTTTGAATTATCGAGGGGAATCAAGTAAAATAGGAATGGGGAGGGAGGGGAATGGGTGGAGAAGGGGTGGGAAAGGGTTTAGGGGTGATTTGGATAGGATTAGGTGGGTAGAAGGGAGTAAAAGGGAATTTGAAGAAAAAATGGGGGTTTGGGTGTTGCAAAGTTTTGACGCGGCATGATGACCTGGCGTCGGTTGAAGGGTAGCCGACATCGGTGTTAGTGCGCCATTATCGGTCCACGAAGCGGTGGTAAATCGATTAGTTAAAGGGGGACCGGGGTCGGTTAGGGGTAACCGGTACTGGTCGTAATTGGGGGAAAAAGGGGCCAAAAGGTGTCAAGGTTGGGTGGGTGAGGTAGATAGGGGTGAGAAAAGTGGTTTTGGTGAAAATCATAACATAGGTAAGGGGTAAAAATAGGTAAGGGTGGAGTTGTTAGGGAAAAATATATAGATGTGTAGGAAAAAGGTAAGGTTGGGGAGTGGGTAAAAATGGAATTAGGTGAGGGGTCGGGGTGTGTGGTTTAATAGGTGAGGTGATATTAGGTTGGGTAGGGTTAGGGTAGGTAGGTCGGGTAAGTAGGGAGGTACATGGGATAAACGGGTAAAAGTTGAAGTAAAAGAGGTAGGGTGATGGGCATGGGTATGGGTGAATGTAGATATGGTCTTGTTTTAATAATGTGATTTTTGTGTTAGGTGTAGGCGAGAGATCAGTGAGCATGCGAGACAGTGGTGCCACACTTGCTCGTGATAGTTTGAGGCATAGTGACATGCCCGAGGAGTTACGACATGTTGAGGAGGTGGGCCTGAGTGGGGTCCGACACTACCGACATACAATCCGGCAGTGAGTCTAATGGTCACCCTCATCGATAGATGGGATGTCGTAGCCAACACATTCCACCTACCGATGGGTGAGATGAAAGTCACCCTAGAGGACATGTACAGGATCTTGCAGTTACCCATATTGGGGATGTAGGTATATTCAATCTCCTTAGAGGCATCAGAGGAGTTGATGTTGACAATATTTGGGGAGGGGATGGCAGAGCTAACATTCCACAATGCCAGCCTGAGCTATGGAGAGATGTACCTAGCCCATCCAGAGGAGACGAGGCTAGTAGTATTACTGATGGAGGTAGTCTACTATTTTTCACTGCCGGATGCAGAGGGTGGGAGATTCCCATGATCACTGATGGGAGTGTTACATGACATGATGATGGAGAGGACCTAATTTTCTTGGGTGTCAGTATTCTAGTACTGACTATATAGAGAGATATGGGCGTATGGGTGGCTCCATGAGTTTAGTCATCTTGCACTTTTATTCTACACTTTGTTGGGCCTATGAGAACATGTATGTGTGCATCTAGTGGGTATGCCCGGGTAGATGCTTTTGAGTCAGGTTTTGTGCGGGTGGGGTACAAGTGATGGGTGCCTATTATTGGAGAGTGGTGATCAGACAGGGTTACGCATGATGTAGCCTATTACCGGAAGCTATTGGAGGGATTATCCAGGGTAGATATTATATGGAGACCGTATGTGGGTTATCCCTCATACAGACAGATGGCTAAGGAGTTAGCTGGCCTTGCCTACTCAGATGGATAGAGGGGCACCGTGTAGGAGAGCACGAGATGATCCCTATTGTGTGGTCGACGACAATTTGGATTACTATAGGATATACCACCACCCTTCCCATAGTACTAGAGGGATGATGTGGAGAGACCACTGCCACTTTCACAAGCGGTGCCTTGAAGGGAGGAGGAGAAGGTGATAGACCGGCGGATCGATGATGCTAGAGTGACAGATAGATACAAACAATGGTATGTGGCCCATCTATGAGCAGTACCTCCTAGGCTCAGGAAGCCATATTTAGCCACCATCATTGTGCAGAGAGACGCCCTGCAGGGGTAAGTGGCGACACTGATTACGTAGTTGGGGATGGTATAGGGGCAGCTAGCAGCGTTAGAGGCAGAGGTGGCCACATTGCATGCTTGCAAGTTGCGAGTCACAGCCCAGATGGCCCAAGGTGGAGACAGAGAGGATGATGATCAGTAGGTAGCTGCCCTATAGGCATAGGTTATAGGTTTGTAGGGCCATTTGGCCACTACGAGCACGATTCGGGAATTACACAGCGGTATAGGCACAGGGTGGAAGGTCGATGGCACCTCCACAGGCACCGGGATAGGGTCCCGAGTTCACAGCAGCGGGGACGGGACAATGTCCCACATGATAGGTATAGGGCCAAGGCCTATGGGGCCACCACAGACCGTACCCATATCTAGGTTACGGGAGGCCCTAGGTGAGGCCAAATACTACCAAGATCGATTAATGGTGACCGGGATAGATTTTCTATCCTATGGAGAGTACAAGGCACAACATGCCTCGAGTGAGAGGACTAGATCCTGGACTCATAAAGCATGGAGAGCACGAGGGGGCCATTGAGCTCGATATGGGATCGGGGAGAGGCCACCGGCTCACGGGAGGCCAACTCTAGGTGATGTACCAAAGAGGCCCCTACCACGACCTATGGTAGGTGGTGAGATGTTATCAGCCGTCGGAAAGGAGCCGAGGAGGATACATGAGATACCGACATGGAGGATGTCCGACAAGATGATATCGATGCTCATCCTTGTATTTTGATGTATTTTAGTTATTTTTTTTATATATATAGGCCTGCGTGTTGAATAAGTGAGGATGTACGAGAGTTTTGAGAGATTGGATTATATACTCGGCATGCGTGCAAAGACATTTGATAGTTATGGATATGGATACACATGTTTGGATATTTTATTTATAGAGATGATGATGATTATGGTCATTATGTGTTTGTGTTGATAACATTTTATTATTATGCAAAGATGGAGTCATGATATGTGTGTTAGGCATGGATTGAGTCGGGTTGTGGTGTTAGGCGTGATGGAGTCGAGAGTCAACGGAATGGATAGAGTCGGGTCATAGGCATGGTGGAGTTAGGTCATAGGCATGGATTGAGTCAAAATTGGTTGAGTTTGTAATTCATTAATTTGTGTAATTAATGATGATATGGGTCATGTTTAAGATGTTTTATAATACATGTATGATGATGGTAAAGAAATGGTAGTCATAATAAATGTATGTTTGATGATGATAAAGGTGGAAAGTAATTTATTGTTTATTTGGTTTAATTTCCAATTTTTGATATAAAAAGGAAACTAAGTAGGGTAGAATGTGATTTAGGAAAATGAAAGATGAATTGGTTAGGGTAGAGAGTGGCTGAGCTAACCTCCAAGGGCCCCATGCCCTCGGAGTGCTTGCCTACATAGTCCGGTGAAAAGGGACCTCAGGCCAATGTAGTTCTCCCATAAGCTAGGGAAGAATGTGAGGAGGTATGAGAATGAGTTGGTAGGTTTTAGGCATGATTGAGTCTAGGTTTGTTAGGTATGGGTGAGTTGTGGGAAAATTGGTATAGGTGATTTTGATTGTGGTGGAAGAAGAATATTACCCAAAGGTAAGCGTCGAGGACCAAGTCCTATATAAGGTAATCAATACGTAATAGAGAAGGTTAAAAGATAAGAGGAGGCAAGAAAGCCACCTAATTGGTTAGGATCATAATGAGTAGGTCATACCTTAGAGGGACTGATGAACGTAAGACCCTAAAGACATTGCATGGTTGATTTTTCTAAGGGTGAAAAGTAGTCACATGATCACCAAATGTCACTGTTCCAAAGAGGTCCTCGAGGTAGTAAACAAAGAAAGTGTGAATGTGAGAGGGTGAAAATTGGTAGTTTATATGGTAGTAGGTATCATACCTTTTGGCAAGAGATCCAAGGTCACAATGGGCAAGTCCATGATGAAAAAGTGTTTATTTGACTTATATTCGAGATAGACTGATCAATGCGGGAAGTCTATATGGGATGAGGAAATTAACTCCTTGAGGTCTTCGTGAAGTTGATCGATGCGGAAAGCTTCAGATTCTTGTATCACTTTTTTTTTTTAAAGAGCTTTACATAGTTGTCCTTTGAGGGAGCAATCTATTTATAACATTGATTGTAGAGAGAAAGATGTCCTTTTGAGGGGGTCATTTTTTTATTGGAAGTTTGACTCAAGGAGTTGGGTCCCATGTGAGGGCTTTTAAGTCATGGACAAGACTAAGGTGAAGAATAGGATTCTTGTTTAGAAAACGGGGTGACATAACCATGGGATCTCATCTAAAAGCAGACGAAAAGTATCCATGAGAATCATGCTATGTGTGCCGTGGTACACATATTCAAGAGAAGATAAAAAGTGACAGTACGCACATAATTCTTGTTTAATCGTTGGTGAGGTGTAAGAAGTGGATAGTGCTCAAGGGACGAGCATGGAAAGAGGCAGAAGATGAGGTAGGACTAAAATTCAATAATAGAATGGTCGAAGATGTAAGGCATTAAGGGGCTTAGGTTCGGGTTTACCATCGAGTGAAGATAAACGATAAGCACCTGATCCATAAGTATGAGTCACGATGTATGGTCCAAGACAATTAGAAGCAAATTTTCCCCGTTTACTTTTTCTGCTTTGGTTACATGTTGATTTTCTTTCAGGACAAGGTCACCGACTTGGAAGGTTCATTCATGGACACATTTTTCATAGGCACGTTTGATACGTTTTTGGTAAACTTGAAGGTGGTCAAGAGCGTTAAGACGGTGTTCGTCTAATAACTCAAGTTGTGCTAAACAGTCCGACGAAAGTCATCATCATTGAGCATGTCATGGAGAGAAATTCAGAGTGAGGGAATCTGGACTTCAAGAGGCAGAATAGCCTCTGTACCGTAGACCAGAGAAAAAGGTGTGGTGGCAGTGGAAGTGTGAATACTAGTGCGGTATGCCCACAGTGAAAGGAATGTGCGTATGCTAGTCCTTCCCAGTATCGTTAACCACTTTCATGAGAATTTTGTTCAGGGTTTTGTTGGTGGATTTGGCTTGGCCATTGGTTTGTGGGTAATAAGGTGACAAGAAACTTAGCTAAATGCCGAAGGCGTCACAAATTTTTCACAAGGTTTTATTTTTGAATTGTTTGCTGTTATTAGTGATGAGGCGGTGTGGGACACAAAAGTGACAAATGATGTGATGATTGATGAACTCACATATTTTCTCACCTTTTTGGAGATGAGTGGTATGGCTTTAACCCATTTTATGTAGTATTTAGTAGTGGTGATGATCCATTAATGTCATTGGGAATAATGGGGATTGATCTCTCGACAAGATCCAAACCCGATTGAGAGAAGGGCCAAAGGTCACATGGTAACTTAGGTAAGGCATGACTGGGTGTATGATGAAGGTTGGCATGTTGTTGGCATTTTACACAATGCTTAACATAGTCGCAACAATCATGGTTGAGGGTCGGCTAGTAATAGCCTTGGCAAAGAATACGCTTAGCAACCGTGAGACCACTGAAGTTGCCTCCACATATGCCATCATGAACTTCCTTAATGGTATAAGGAATTTCAGAACTCATTAGGCACCGTAAGAGAATAACATTGAAGTCCTTCTTGTAGAGGAGGCCACCCATGATGATGTAACGAGATACCTTTTTAAGAAAAGTGTGTTGTCCATTATGGGTGAGGTCAGGAGGCAAGACGGAGAGAGAAAGATAGTCTAAGTATTATTTATACCAAAGGTCACTCGGGTCAAGGGCAGCGGTTCCGATAGAGTAAACTTCACGAGGTAAATAAGAGGGTGATTGGAGTCTTTGTACGATGACAAATATTTTTAGAATCGACGAAGTGAGCGGTATTTGAGAGGCCAAGCGAGGCCATGGTATTTGTAAATTTATTGGTTGAAGCAGGGGGATGGTTTGAAGGTCATAACGGTCAAAGGTGGTCAAAAGTATGTCCACATGATGTTTGTACTTTTGAAGTGTCTCATTATGACATTGGTATATACCATTGACTTAGTTTACGACCAATTGAGAATAATCAAGATGTTGATGGACTTGACATCCAAGGCATAGGTAGCTTGGAGACCTAATACGAGTGCTTCGTATTCATTAATATTGTTTGTACAATAAAAAATGAGTTTGAAAGACAAATGCATGGGTTCACCATCAAGCGGAATGAGGGTAATGCCAGCCCCACCCCCACATTGACATTTGGAACCATCAAATAAGAGTGTCATTTGGTAAACGGGTTCATGCGGGGAAAGGGTAGCAATTGACTCATTTAGGAAGTCAAAGTTAGAGGATTGTTCCCCATAAATAGGTCCGTCGGCCAATTGGTCAGTGATACTTGGCCTTGATGGACTTTTGGTGGGTAAATTCAAGGTCGAGGTCAGCCTGAAGCATAAGCCAAAGCATGTGGCGCGTTGATTTTGGTAAGGTTTGGCATACATGAAATGTAAGGGGTCGGTGTTGGTCACAACATAGGTTTTGTGGTTGAGTGGGTAATGGCGGAGTTTCGTGACAACAAAAACTAAGGCTAGGAAAAAATTTGGCATAGGTATATTGGGTTTCATAGTCTAAGAGAGTATGACTTATGTAATAAACCACCTACTCTATGTGTTGTTCATCGAAATGAGTGAGCATGGCATGGCCCCAAGGAGTGATCGGTATTTGAGATGTATAGGTAGAAGGGTTGATCATCTTTAGGTGGAATGAGTACGGGTGCTTGGAGAAGGTATTGTTTTAAGGCCTCGAAAGCTTTGTGGCGAGTCATCATCCCATTTAAAGGATACATCCTTCTTGAGAGATGATGAAATGGCTAACACCGATCGAGATAATTGTGAAATGAAGCGGTGGATAGATTGCAACTTACCTTGCAGGCTTGAGTTGTCTAAGGTTAGTGGGCAGAGGCATTTCCAGAATGGCCTTGACTTTAGTAAGGTTAAATTCTATACCACATAGGGAAATGATAAATCCCAGGAGCTTTCCTGAGAGAACCACGAAGACACACTTCTTGGGCTGAAGGCGAATGTAATATTTAATAAGGCGGTCAAAGATGGTTTTTAGGACGACGAGGTGCTCGGAGTGGTGTTTGGATTTGGAAAGGAGGTCGTCCATGTAATCTTCCAATATATGATGCATGATGTCATGGAAGATGTAAGTCATATCCCGTTGATATGTGGCACCAACATTTTTAAGGCCAAAAGGCATGACTCGATAGTAGAAGGTCCCCCAAGGGGTGATGAATGTGGTTTTATGTTGATCCTCTGGGGCAAGTAAGATTTGGTTATAACCCGAGAAGCCATCCATGAGTGATAGCATCTCGTGACTAGTAGTAAGGTCAACCAAGTTGGTCAATACCGGGTAAAGGAAAGTCATCTTTTGGGCAAGCTAGATTGAGGTCACAAAAATCTATGTAAATGTGGAGTCCCCCTGTCGCCTTAGTGACAGGGACAATGTTAGAAATCCAACAAGGATAATCAATGGGTAAGATGAAGAAACCGAAAGGAGGCGCTGAAGTTCTTCTTTGACTAAAAGGGCAATGCGAGGATGCATTTTCCTCAGATTTTGTTTCATGGGTTTGGCATCGGGAATGGTTAGGATATTGTGGATCACTATGGTGGGTTCAATACTAGGCATGTCTCTATGTAAGACCAAGCAAAAACGTGGTTATAGTTTTTGAGAAAAGAAGTGATGGCTTTGTTCAAGAGCATCTAAAGATTGACCAATCTTTAAGATGTGTGGGTAAATCTTGAGTATGAATGTTGATTTTGATAGTCAATTCTGTTCAACATGGTTTGTGTCTTAGATGGTAACAACCGATGAATATATGATTCTTTTGCACCAAGGTAGGTGATTATAGATTCATCATCCCGACATGAAGCAGCGTTAATGGAAGGTGTATCATCATCGATCATTTTAGGATACAAGAAGGGAATAGAGGAAGGAGCCTCGCCCTCACATTGATAAGTCAAAGGCCCCGAGGAGATGGTTTTATGAAAAAAATAGGAGGAATGGATTTTGGATCCATCGACTCCATCGGCGAAGGTGGTGATGAAGGTGGAGTGGGTGAAGAAGGTGGAGAAGGGTTGATGTCCTCAATGAGTTCAATGTGGGCCTTCTTGGTAGGTGGTTCAACAAAGCCGATACCACTACGGTCGTTATGCTTATGGGTAGTACATGGAATAACAAAGTATGGTGGAATTTCTCGTAAAATCCAAAACCAAAACCCTTCCACGCACATCGGTGCAGGAAGGTGTGGGCAAAACGGTGATTGGTGAGTGACTGGAAGTCAACGGAAAATGGGCGGGTTGGTGAAGGTGGTTTAGGTGTGTAAGTGGTAGTATCAAGTCCCCCATAGGTGAGATTGGTACGAAGGTGGGGAGGACCATAAAGGAGGTGCTCTCCTATATGGTGATCATAGTGAGGGTGTTGGTGAAGACTTTTGTACTCTTGTGGAGTAAGAAATGTGTTGACACTATATAGGTGATACTCCCCCAGAGTGAGGTGTTGAAAAATTCCTTCCAAGGGATCGGTGGTTGGTATGTGGGTAGCTGGAATAGATGATGTGTCAGAGGTCGATTGGAGGTGGGGCTAATGGATTGGGAGGCAAATGGTTCATTTGTAGAGGTTGTGGCATGCAGTAGGAATGGAGGAGGTATGTGCGGTGGAAGCAACGATGCACCTTTGGTGAGTGGAGGTGGAGGTGAAGAGGCAATGGTTGTGGAGGTAGATGCTTTAATGGGTATAAGCACGTCATTGGGTCGGTAAAGCATGTTGTAATTTTTGAAAGGTGATGGGTTAGCCGGAATGGTATAGGTGTGTCCTTCAAGCTCAAACTTTACACAACGATGTAAAGTGGAAGGAACATAACCCATGACACGAATCTAGGGTCTACCAAGTAACAAGTTATATTGAAATTCCCCCTCCAAGATGTAAAATAACTATGGAACAATACGGGGGCCCACGTGAACATGGAGGATGATGGTGCCAAGTGTAGAGGTGATAGTGTCATTGAATGAATGCAACATGATGGGATGTTTATGCATGCAATTGTCAGGTATGTGCATTTGAGCGAATGCATGGGAGGAGATGATATTAATGTTAGCACCCCCATCGATCATAACACATTGTACACGTATATCATCGATGTGGACAGAGATGAAGAGAGCTAGATCTAGGTCATCGGTTTGGTGCGGTGCGATCTCTTCATCTGAGAAGCTAAGGGAGGCTACTTGATGAGTAGGTGGAGGTGTAGATGACAAGGGTAATTTGGTGAGAGAAGCTACATGATGAGGTGTAATAATGGAGGCCACGGGTGTAGAATCATTGGGTAAGACCTCAATAGACTAAAGAACCTCCATGAGAGTTTGACGATGAGATTCCGAGGTTTGGATGAGGGCATATAGGGACATTTTGAGGGGGATTGGTGTAATTATTTGAGCATGGTGCGATGTGTAACCCCATTGGAAATAGGATATGTGGGGCAGCGAGATAGTGATTTTAGGTGTAGGTGCAGATGGTATGTTGGGTATAGAATTGGTTAGTGGGTTGGTTGCCTTTCCTTGCCTTTTTCCTTCTGAGCATAGGTAGTAACGTGGATCATGTTGATTTAAGGCGGGGAGGTAGGTGAAGTAGGTGAGCCATGAAAAGGTATAGCGACACGAAGGGCAGAAGCCCAGAGGTGGGAAAGAACCTTGTGAGATGAGTTGAGCACACCGACATTTGGGTGAAGGTTGGGTGAGTTCTCTAATGAGAACCATGTTAATTTTGAATCTTGGGGTGGCTCTAAGAGTTGTGGAGGTGGAGGTCTTGGTTGTTAAGTAGGAAACGAGGGAAGAACAATGGGAGTGGATGATGGTGAAATGGGGTCCTCATCAAGAAGGTCATCATCGTCAAAGTTTTCTTCAGGAGGACACAACCGGATACAAACGCTTTTAAAGCCCTTGCATTTCTCACGTCGTGCCCTAGCATAGGATGGTAGGCACAAATTTTGGTATCATCAAACCCTTTTGGTTTTGGTTTGAGAGGGTCATAAGGTTTGAGAGGTGGTAATGTGATGACAAAAGTTTCAAGGAGGTTGGTTAAGATTTTGGTATAGGACCCTGCTAGTGGATCGCAATGGGAAGTGAAGGTTTGGGTGTAGGTGTGGCTGACTGTAGAGGAACGGTCTTTGCATGAGGGGGAGTAGGTCGAGTCACGGTTTTAGGTCTTGGCGTGGTCTTAGGTATTGTTCATGTTTTCTTAGGTAGGGGTATGGTAGATGAACTAGCAAGAGGATGTGTGGTTGGTTTGACTACCTTAGCGGAGGGTAGCGTATTTTTGTCTTTGAGTTAAACCTTCTTAGGTAAAGGGGATATGGGCACATGAGATCTAGAGGGAAAATCGGATGGCGGAAGAGGACAAGTTACCACATGGGGATAACTAAGGTCTTTGTGAAGGTAGAGATAGCGCAGTCATGCAAGAGGTGTGAGGGCAAGAGAGGCGAAGTGTCATGGGTAATGAAGAAGTTACCGATGGTATGGGAGGTATGGGTGGTAAATTTGTTGTAAGTGTGGGTGGAAGTCGTGTCGGGCGCTTGGGTATGTTAGACGTCTGCATGAGGGAGGAATGGGCTATTGTGTTTTTGGTTCACCAACAAATGGAGGTTTCTTAACCGTGTTGGAAGGGTGAGGTCCTAAGATGGACGGAAAGGGTGAAGGTGATGGAGGTGTGATCGGCGAGGTTAGAGGATGAGATCTATGGGATTGGTTCTTCTGTTTGGGTTCGGAGTAGGTTTGGTGTTGGATTTGGAGGGTGTAGCTAAATCTAATTTGATGGGTGGATGAGTAAGGTTAGCAGTTGGGATGACTCCTAAGGTATTAATGGGTTTAGGCAATTAAGATGATGTAGGTGTAGGTTTGGATTTAGATGCATGTTGGGTTATGGGTAGGGGTGTGAGTTGTGCCATGATGGGTATCATGGATGAATTTGTGATAGTTGTGGGAGTGTTTGGTTCGATTGGCTGAAATATTTTTGGGTAGATAGTTGAAGTGTCGAAAGTGACATCCGCATTTGTGTTAAGACAGAAGCAAAAGACACCCCCAAAGTAAGGATCTATCCACATAATTTAGGTGATCGGCTAAGCATGAGAACGACACTGCTATAGGTGAGGTTGATGAGGATCCAATGGTGATTCCCATAAAATGTGTCTTAGAAATGGGGAATTTGCTAGCTTCAGCTTTTGTGGGTAAGAGAGCTGAAAGTAAGTCCATAGGATCTTGGGTAACTGATGGAGAATGGTCACCTAGAGGTAAAGGCATTTCTACTTGGATTTTCGATAGGTGGAGGAGATGATGGGTGCTCCTCTATGGGTGGAGGAGATGATGGGTGCTCCTCTGTGGGTGTAGGAGATAAACAAGCATCTTCCATGGGCTAGAGAGGTACTGCGGGTGACGGCTCTCTAGGTGGAGAAGCCAAAGGTGAGATAGTTTTGATGTTAATGGAAGGCTCCTCACGGGTGAGGAAGGAGGTGAAGGGTGTTCCTCTGTGGGTGGAGGAATAGGTGAGGTGGGTTCAAGTGTAGGTGGAGGACTTCGGGCTAGAATTTCCTCTATGGAAGGAATATGAGGTAATTGGGAAGTAATGGGTGCGTCACTGAAAATAGCATGGACCTCATGGGTATGGCTATCATGAGTTGAGGTCTCTTCGGTCTGATCAGAAGAAGGGGCATGATTAGGAAAGGGTTTCTTGAAGATGTGTAGGTTTTGATTGGTAGGTGCGTTAGGATTATCCAAGGTTAACTTGCCTTTCTCGAGCATTTCTTGGACAATGTTTTTGAAAGTGATGTAATTGCCATCACTATGACCCTTTACTCAATGATAGTTGCAAAAGTTTTGTTCTTTATACCACGCGGGTGTGCGGCAAGCAGGTCAAAACCATGTGTGTGGTTTCACGAGAGGAAGGGTGATGTCCCCAACTTTAATGAGCTTCTCTAAGACAAAAGAATAAGGTTCCCCAATTGGGGTGTATTTCCATTGTTCCCGTTTGAATTGAAAAGTTTGAATGGGTGAGAGATTAGATGAGGGGCTAGCCTGATTTGTGGATGGATGAGTCGGCTTTGAGTACCACTGCATTAGTGGTTCCCTTGGATTTTGAATAATTATTTTGTGGTTTCGAAGAAGAAGAGGTATCATTCAACTTGAATGTCGAGTTCTTATTGCGTAGTTGGATTTTATTTTCTTTGATGGCCCGAATCTCTAGTTTTTATGCCATGGTGAATGCTTCGTCAAAGGTTCAGAAATTCTAGACCTACAGAGGGTCGGCGAGATAATCTAGCACAAGCTCTCATGAAATTTCAATGAGTTCGGTTTGTGGTAGTTGGAATGTGAGTTAATTGATCGAAGCTACGCCAACAAGCTATAAAATCTGCGATAGATTCATCGTCATATTAACGCGTAGAATAGAGGTCATCATGGTAACCTTCTTAACAACATTAATGGAGAAGTGATCCAAGAAGGCTTGGGTTACTGGTTAAATGAGAAGATAGAGTGTCTAGGTAACCCACTATACTAATCTAATGCAGGCCCGATCGAGAGACATGGGAAGGTCCTCGAAGCAAAGCGTCATCATGAGCGATCGAGATAACACCCGTGTTTGAAAGAACACAAATGTTGTTTGCGGGTCTTCTTTGTTGTTGAAGAGGTTAAACTTAGGAATTTCCCAATGCATGGGATATTGACGGATAGGAATGGATGGGTGGATAGGCTCATTACAAATCTCATCGTACATGAGAGTATTACGGGAGCTAGAAACCGATGCCTCAATATGCATCTTGTCCATCATTAACTTGATTAGGTCGTTGGTAGGTTGTGATGGATGGGTGCCTCCTGTAGCATAAGAGGGTTGGTTTTGGGCATATGATAGGGGTGGCATTCCAAAGTAAATGGTGCTGCCATATAGGTAGATTGAGAAGGAGGAAGTGAGATAGGAGGTACATGTCTAGAATGAATCATAGATGAAACGAGAGGTCTGCGATAAGTACGTATATGGAGGTGGAAGGGTCATGGTGACCCTAGTGGCAATGGGGGCCAAGGATTGTGGAATAGAAAGAACAACATTTTGAAAAGGGGTAGGGATCACCGACACGAGAGGTGGTTGTGTAGGTACGGGTATATGTGAAATAATAGACACGCAGATGAGGTTATGTTCAGGTGGTTGGCGAGGTATAGTGGATGTGGCGGGTGCAACGAATGTGGCAGACGTGGGTCATAGCAGTATAGGGCCTAGCTACGAAACAACAAGAGGCAAGGAAGGTGCAGTAGCGTAGAACTAGAGGGGGTGACGGGAGTAGGAGTGAGAGTCGGGAATAAATACGGGCATGTTGTATATCAAATGACCCGAGGCATCTCAATTGGACAAGTGGGAAAGATAAAACCGCAAGGTGGCAGGATTTTGGTCAAGGATTCATGTGAACTCCTCATCTCAATAGTGATAGAGATAGGTTGGATAGGCTCCATGGCTGGTGATAGAATGGAAGGTGGTGAAAGATTAGGTAGGAGTGGTTGTGGTGGCATGGAATATGAGGGTGTTTGCTTATTGATGCATCAAAGCACCATGTGAATAAGTACTAACGTGGTAAGACCGTTTTCTATAAATGACACAAAAATACAAGAGAGATAGAATAAATAGGCAAAGTGGTAGGTGAATTGGGACTAAAATGTCAATTGGAAAGTTACACAAAGCTAACCGATGCCGATTAGGTTAAATCGACGTCGGTCATAGGTATTCTACAATCGGTCCACGTGGAAAGCAAAAAGTTGGTCAAAATAAGGTAAAAAGGCCAATAATTTTCTAGGTATGCAAGATGTTGATGGAATTACTGTAAGTGAATATGATGAGGGTGACGAAACCTTGATCAAAGAAAGAAGGTGAGCAGGTGTCCTTTTGGGTAGGTTGACCAAAAGAACACTAAATTGATGTCGAGGTAAAATCGATGACGGTGAGAGGGTAACCAATGACGGTCGTTGGACCGACATTAGTTCTTGTGTGAAATTGACACGTTGATGAAGAAAATGTGGTTTTGAGTTAAAATTTGATGTGGAATCAAACCCGACTCGAGAATGATGAGAATATCATCCGAGGCACACTCGAGATGAAGCTAGAATACACCAACTATGATGAGGAGCATGCAAAGGGAAATAAGAAAATGATGAATGAAAATCCTCTCACCTCAAAATGCAAGCCAAGCAAAAACACTAAGAAAAATACGATCATAAGAGTGCTTTTTCTATTAATGTTTGTTTAGCTTATGTTATTTAAGGACTGACTCGTGAACTTTAGAATAGAGTTTTTGGTGAGGATGGCTTCTCCTACGAAGAATTATATCTACAAGGAGAGGTTTTAGGTATGTTATGGTGGGGGCGGGCTTTTCTCTCAAGTATGACTCGCAAGCAACAGATGAGTGGGTGCCCACTGTGCCATGATCGTGTGATCACCTCTGCCTTCTTCGGGAGGGATGTTGTTTAAGAATGTGTATACTTTCAATTTTGTGGTGTTTGGATACGACTCAAAGAGAGAGAAAGAGAAAGAAAGTGCTTTCTATAATTCGTTTGTCAACCATTAGTTGTGAATGACTTCCAAAGCATATAGGTTGCCCTCAATTAATGTGAGCTAATGTAGAAAAGCAGAATGAAATGAAATGATTTTTAAACCCAAATGGAAATGTAGAATTTGATGTCACAAATAGATGAACAGGAGAAGGGATGCTCTTTCACTAATTGGTAGTAATGAAAGGGGAGAAATGTTTGTTTTAAGCACCAAAATACGATTGCTTTTAGACAATAGAAGAGGAGAAGGTTCTAGGGGAGAAAGTTTAATGTAAGAACTATTATCCAAAATTCACCCCTCAAGGTAATTTTGATAACATGCATCAAATTCTTTAGTCCCAAGCAATTATATTGATTCAAGGCAAAAAATCATGTTTCTGGGGTCCCCTCGGGTTCTTTCTAACTCTTCTATCCAAGAAGAAAACCCAGCAAGTTTTAAAAATGTAAAAAAATTGCAAAAACAAGCTCGGGCCAGAAAAAATCACAAAAATGGCTAAGTCCTAGTCCAGGCGGTCCTTGGGACAGTTGGGACGTCTGGGCGTGAACCGGCCGAAAGGCCGCCAGGTGGTCTACGCAGCATTTGGGACAAGTGGGACGTTGGGACGCGCGGGACGCGGAAATCCGAACTGGCCGAAAAATGAGAAAATTGACTAACTGTTGAAACAGGCAGTCTGGGACATCTGGGCAATTAGTACGCGGAGGACGCAAGTCGGCCGAAAAGACTTAAGGCAGCCCGGAACAGTTGGGCCGAAGGTACGTGAAGTACGTGAACTGGCCGGATCGGCGAAATGAGAACTTTCGTACCGGGACAGTTGGGACAAAAGTACGCGAACCGGCCGAACCGGGTGAATCGGGAAAATTTGTCCCAAACAGTCCGGGACAAGCGGGACAAGAGTACGCGGCGCGACGCGAACCGCGGTTCGGCCGAAACAGGACTTTCATACTAGGACATCCAGGCCAAAGGGACGCGTGGGACGTGAAAAGCCGAAGCGGCCGACAACAAGGAAGAAAAGTCAACATTTGGTCTGGAAACTTCAAACGGCCATAACTTTTGACTCCGAGCTCCGATTTTCACAAAATTGGACTTTCTGGAACGAGCACGACATCCTCTACGCCACAAAAACTAGATTTCTTATTTTTAATGAGGGTAGATATATTTAAATAAAAGAAACATATTCGGCTCCAGTCAGTTAATGCTCATTCCCGTCAAATGACAGAAAACACCTGCCAGACCCAAAATAACTACCCGCACTCAGAAGGCCATAACTTTCGCATTTCTCAACGAAATCACACAAAGTTGGTACCATTGGAATCGTGGCTCTAAGCCCAATGCACAACAATCAAGAAATTTCAGATTTGATGAGATATTGATCAAGTTTTTTAACAAAACGTGGCCGGGTTCATAACAGTGTTTTATTTGGTAGCTGGGAGTGCAATTAAGAGGCATGGTCATCATTCTTTCTCTGCTGCAGCACATGGGATAGTATGGGGAGCCTTTTGCAAGTAATTTACAATCATTTCACTCCATTTAATACCTCTTATAGGTGGTTGAAGGACAGATTTCAGGATTTCCATTTTCCCTTCTCTTTTCCTTCTCATTTTTCTATAAATTGGAGTGTTGGGCTCATTGTAAAGGAGAGAGTTTTTGGGTAGCAAAGCTCTACCAAAATTGCTTTGTGAAGCCAGTGTGTTGCAGGCCCTTGTAGTGGACTCCTTGCATGGTGATCCAGGCCCTTATCTTGTAATAGACTGACGAATGTGTATATCATGAAATGAAGCAATAAAATATCGGTTTGTGGATGTATCCTCCCCTGCCGTGTTTTCTTGCATTCTTCGCCCCTTTAATCTTTCTACAAGGATATTGTGTCTCTTATTATGTTCTTACAGGGGATCCATTATCATTGTGTATGCTTGGAATATTGTTGTGAATGCATTTTGCTAGATTATGGAGAAGCTGTCATCACCTCTTCTAGTGTGTACTTTGTACGTATTTCACACATTTGGATACTACTCTCACACCCTCCTTTTCGGTGTATCACCGCTTTAGTGTAGGCTTTCATTTTATGCATTCTCTCTCCCTAGTCCCTCGGAAATTTAGATTAGAACAGTTAGCTTATCATGTATTAGAGTAGATTGTGGCGGGTAGTTTAGGAGCAAGAACCGGCTTTCTCGGAGGTCTATCTCAAGTAGCAAGTCCCACAACTTGGAGATAGTACTCATGTTATCCAATCACACCGTGAGTTCAAGTATATGCACTTGTATAAACACAAGGGTGTGCTTTGTGATCCGGTGATAACAAGAACTTTTAAAAAAACAAACATACAATGTTTTCACCTAGAAATGAAAGAATGCAAAGAACCCCGAATGGGTCCCACCAGGCGTGCCAAAATGTTTCACCTGATTCTAGATCGTTTCTTCAAATGTTGATGAAACAGATAAAGGTAAAGGGCTAGGAGGAATACCTGTTAAGATGTTGGTTGTAGGTTGTTGCGCGCATATGACTTCTGAATCCATAGTTGATCGTGAGAGCTTCATTTTTACTTGGAGGAACTACCTGAAATGGAAAACAAGACCACCAAAATGAAAGTTAAACAAGTATATGTAGTGGACTACGTAGCGTGTGCTAGATTTGGGAAGTGTGATACTTCCGAGAAGGCTATCAATCCACTGTTTAAAAAAACTTAATGCTAATAATAAAGGAAATCCTACCGTACTTAAAAATGATTTAGGTATCTCATTCATCTACAATGAGAAAATTCATTCACAACAAAGCTAAGCTATATGTCGAATCAAGGTCAAGATCTTTGTCAGAGTACTGGTATTGGTCGGGGTCGGGTTCGGGCTGGTTTAGGTATTTGGTGGAGGTTTTAAGATCTATTCTTGGTTTCTAGTCAAAAACATAGAGACCGACGTCGGTTTGGTATGACCGATGTCGGTTTAGGTTAACCGGTGATGGTATGGTTAGGGTATAGGAAATTCAATAAAAACTTGGCAAGGTGATAGATCTGAGGCTAGATGAAAAGGGAAGGGCAATGACAAGGTTTATGTGGATCCTGGATATGCACAGGGATGATTAAAGTATGAGTATAGGCAGTTCAAGGGTGTGGGTGAAGGGATGGTCAAGTTTGCATGGAGGTAAAATGGTGGGGAATGGGAATGAGAACATAAACTAACAATGAGACGTAAAAGGATCTCGCTCAAATGATAATGAACTAGTGCAGGTTAACAAAAATTTACCGTTGTCTGAGCTTGATGTCTAGTTGGCAATGGTGGGTGATCAAATGGAAGGAACTCGGTGTGGTGTTGGCACTTCTCCGGATTCTCCGTGAAGGAAAATGGCTCGTGGTTGCTTCAAAGTGCTAGTGTGGATGCTCGATGCATGTACGGATGTTGGTTCTACTTGCTTGTAACTCTGGTTTTTTCACTTGTTCTCATAAGATGTACCCACCTCTAAACAATGTGTCAACCTCGAAATAAGGTTGTTTTGGGGGTTAAATGGTAATCGAAGGCAATTACTCAGCTTAACCGGTGGTGGTTTAGGGTGTAGGTGTCTGTGGCTGGATTTCCTAGGTTCACTAAACTAGGTAGATCCCCTTGATTTTATGGGATCTCATTCATTTCGCTCTGTGGATTAGAATGGAAGCTTCCTTCTAACATGTGAGAATGTGATTAAAGGGAATGTAGGCTTTGATTTTTAAGGTTTGGGTAGGTCTTAGTTAGTTATGGCAACTTATTAAGAATAGGTCTTAGGGTGAGGTGGCTAGATGAGGTGGATATGTGGGCATTATCTCAATTAGGATATTTAAATAATAAATATTGTGAGGATAATGAATTAATTTAATTAAATTAATATTAGAGTGGGATGAAAGGGGCCATGGTTAGGTGAATGTGTTCAAGGTGTTTATTTGATGAAGGACCAAAGGGGAGTGTGACCTAATTTTAGTGTCTACACGCGGCTTATTTATGTGGCATAACCTCATGTTGATTTCCACAGACTAACTATTATTTACCCCACGAATTTTTTATTTTCTTTGTTCCGTAGTTTTAGACCTTCGCGGTTCCTCGAGTTTTATCCCCCACTTTGTAGAATTCACTCCTTACTCGTGTCATTACCTTTCAATCCGTTCCATCCCTAAACACTACCGCGGCCAATTAATCCGAGTCCGCGGTAAACCAAGTTGCTCTATTTTTCAAGGGGTACAAAAATAGACAACAAAAACCACATAAATATAAAGTTATGAGACCATAATGATGGACCAAACACTAAGCACTTATTATCATCACCTAAGGTTACATCCATCCAAGGCATTTAGAGCTTCATTTGCATCCATCTAGCTCCATCACAAGGGACAAGGCTGGTTCATCTGCATCACACTTCATAGGAGGGAAGTTTATTCTATCTCATCCACCATCTCTTTACATTTCTACATCTATTTTATGTTCGCTACTTCACAAAGTGCGACTAGCACAAGAACAACTAGAACTACATTTGGGTCTGAAATGTAGTGCAACACTCAATTAGTAATTCCACTATTTTGGCCGCTGAGGACATTCCAACCCCTTCATATGCATCTTTATTTTTAGGGTTTTGATGCTTGGCTTAGGGTCTTACATGTCTCTCCTTCATCTCGATTACCAATGACATCCAACGCAGATTTAAGCGACATACACACAATAGGAAACAAATGCTTCGCATCATTTAACGACTCTGCAAATTTGGTTTCTGGACCTCTTGCACAGACTAGGGCACCTAGATCTCAGACAATGCACCCGGTGCCCCCATCCTTATCCATGTGCCCCGAGCTTGCTTAGAAATCTCAAAACTAAACTTTCCAAAGATCTTGTGTGGTCGTTTTTGCATTCTGTTTATCCAGTCTTCACATGACACACGATCCCCAAATAGTCATTGAATCAGCTATGCTCTTCCTAATCCTCTTTGTTCATTACGGTTTTACATTTCTATTTACTTAGTTGTTTGGGTCACTTTACTTATTTAGTTAGTTGTTATTTACTACTTTGCATAGCATTAAATTAAACTAAATTAGATCCCCATTATTTCCATTTTAGTTTAATCATTTTGGTGAACACATACTTGATCTTTACACTTATAGGATCCTCATTCATTGCTTATCATCCTAGAGTCTAATCATCATAATTATCCCAATCAATGATTACCCACTTGCAAATCATGATTTAAGGCATAGAGTCCAACATCTTCTTGTTACTACTCACATTTGTGTTGATATGCATCCTGACTCGATATACCAAACTTTTGTAGATGCATTTTATCAACACATAGCATTCAAATCTAATCCTCCTATTGATGTTAACACTTTTGAAAATGACCCACCTTTGCATATCATGTGTCATATTCAGAATGTAGGTGTCAAACACACTTTAATTGATAATGGATCTGAGCTCAACTTATGTCCCATGTCATTACTTGAGAAGCTAGGGCTTCGATCATGATGTTAGTCCATCTTGTCTTTCACTACATGTATATGATGGTTTTGTTCATCCATGTGTTGGTCACATTACATTACCTATCACTATAGGACCAAAACTATCAACATTGTGTTCTTTTCATCATTGACTTCTTAGTCTCATATAATTGTTTGCTTGGTAGGCCATGGCTTCATGCCATGCAAGTTGTCGCTTCTATTGTACATCATTGTGTTAAATTCCTCCATAAAGACATTGAATATATTATTTTCTATGACCACAATCCATTCTAATATTGTGACTGAGCTCCTATACTAGTCTTCATATTCCATGCATTGACACTACACATGATCCTCAACCTATGGACAAACCACCTCATCTACCACCACTCAAAGGTGTTATTTGTGTGATAGATGTAGTCCCTTCTACGCCACCTGCTACTACTACTGCTATGATTCTTTATCAAGGGCTTGTCTAGTCTATGGACATCGCTCTATCACCTACACCTTCACATGTACCACCTACATTAGCACACCCACCATTTACTTGCACGCTTTTCATGAATGATTCATATTGGGACCATATTCCATTTGATCCTACTTACGATGACACTATATGTACACATGAGGGTTTGATTGACTAGGCTTTTCTTTTGAGGACCTCTATCCTCCACCGCATGCTCCTCATCTCTATCATGGGTTTGTTCACATCACTGCCGCTTATGGCCTTTACATCTTTCACCTCATGGTCTTCCTTGCACATGATCCTCGATCTACACCACTTACATTAGGGAAATCATGGATTGATTACATTGGGGTTACTCTAGATCCTAATCATACAAACATATATTTTCCCATGCCTTTTGGTCGTATCTTTATTTGTAATAGTTCCTTTCTTGGCTATACGAAAAATCTCACTCATTGGTATGCGCACGGTTTCCACTTCCTCCATTACTGATGAGGAATATGCCATGGGTATGTATAATTTACGCCTCAATGGCTCATTACGGGATCAACTAGACACTATTGCTTATCAAGTAACCAATGCTTATCCATTGACTATGACCCTGAAAGTGACGACCTTCTAGATGACATTACATGATTACATTCCTTCATCTCATGCACTTGGGGGCATAACATTCACACATACCCCCCCCCATCTTAGCATCAACACACCTCTCATATTCACATTATCATACATAAATCTCATCACATAGGCATATTCATCTACACATTGTAACATCATCATTTCCTAATGAAACACTCTTGTGCTTTGGTTCACACTTGACTATTGAGGGCATACTACACATGAACCCCACACACTACACGATAGGTACTACACATTGTGTATTTTCACACATTCTATGGTACATCTCGCATCTTGCATACTACATTTGGTGTTTACTCTACATCATTTGAATTTTGACCTTGGTGCATCTACATATCTACACACCATACTATTATTCATCATACATGTCTCACACTCCTATTGTCTACGAGTCTAGCATTACATACTATTCATCCTACATACTACGTGCATGCACACACTTCACACTATTAGTCTATCTACACATCTTGCATTGCATTCTACACATCACATATTTACACATTTTTCTCATCACATGGTCGTCTCTCATCATCGCATATACTACATCTCCTCATCATGCATTGCACTCACTACCCTATGACACACTCTAGTTCCTCATGGTCCATACTCGACTACCGAGGGTTTACAAATCAAATGGACCTTATCATGCTCACATGGTCATCATCCATCCTTCTATCATGCGACATTCCTAGGTTAGTGACATACATTATAGGCTAAATGGTCACCTATCACATCATTTTGTAGTGGTATATGCTTTAGGCTACATCACCACTCCCTCTATTCATCTTGTAGTGATATACGCTTTAGGATAAATCATCACTCCTTTGATCATCTTGTCATGATATATGCTTTGGCTATAGGGTCACGCACACATCATTTCTAGGTCGTTACACATCATCACACACAGTTACACACTCATCATGCAGTGAGTTACACACAACACACTTTTCGACCATTTCCCGATGACGCACTCTCATTTACGGTTCATTCTTGACTTATGAGGGGAAAACAAATGAACCTCACTGCATACAATTCCATTCACTCGGGGGCACATGGATCCTATCATCCATCTTGCATTCCATTCCATCCATCCACAACATGTTGCATATCTTGGTTGCTTTTACTCTTTCTTACATTTGCTTATTCATGTTCGCTTTATTACACATACTAGATAGATCTCTTATATTTCATTATCTTTACCATACACACATGTGTGTTCACATCTTTTCTAGTTTTGATCACAAATACGGGTCTCTTACATGCAACATGGATGCTTGGCTACTACCAGTCCCACAATGGTTATTGGGGCATCCACATTCATACACTACAAGTGTTATTGTTTCATTTTTATACTTAGCACACTACATTACTTGGTTATACACGCTTTTGACATATGGGTTATCTTTCTAACATGCTAATGGGTGCTTCATGTGTAGCATTTGTTTTGTAGGATTACTTCACTTCCATGGCTATCTGTTGTTTGTTTTTTTTGTCTTATTTTCTATTTATATGTGGACCTTGCCCTTTGTTTGGTGTGCACACTTGTTTGTTTGTATGCATGCCATTATGGCCTTGAGTTTCTTGCGACATCGTGAGTGATGTCCCATGTTTGCAACCCACTTTTTGCGGTCTATGATTGTCTTCTTGTGTGTTTATTTGCTTTCTAGCTTACACATTGTTTGTGTAGCTTACACTTATTTTCTACATGCATGCTTTTTCATACTAACACTTGTTTTTCTAGCCACTTGTTTGTGTGTGCCTTGGTTTCTACCAAGCGCATTCCCTTCCCCCTATAGGGCACAATTTTACATGGCCGGTCCTCTTTTGGGGTTGCATCCTCCTATCTATGACGTTGTCATGTGCCCCCAAAGAGGGGGCATCATTTGGGGTTTACACACTACACAATGCTGCTCTACATCGATACAATTCAGTTCAATTTTCCATCCTTGACATAGTGGGTTATACAACGAGTGGGTTCAGACCAATCTACGAACCCCATACACAGTGGATTTTATAGAACAAGTTGTCCTTAGCATTTTGGGGGAAGTTACTAGGTTGGAGGATACATCGGACTTTCCTCCCTACACTACTTTGGTGAGCAGCGTCGGATCGCCCAAAAAACTAGGCAATATAGAGATCTCTTCATATTCTCAAAGAAGCAATTATAGGTTGGAGAATAACACAACTTTCTCCCTACACTTCTTCAACCACGTGGTCGTGAGATCTCCCAAAAAACTTGCACTTCACTAACAGTTACATGATATCCTTTCTACACCTTTTCTCTCATCACGGATCAGTGCACATGTTCCTTTTTTATTTTTGCATTTTCATACTTCCATTTACAATATTTTTACTATATACATACAATTTTTACACATATACATGCGTATTTGACTACTTGATCATCTTCTCCTTTTGCAAGTCCATCATGTATAAGAAGCAGCAACAACAACAACAAATGTGTCAACAACAACATCAACAACAACGTCATTCGGTCAGCACACACCTCATACTAACATGTAGGTACCTCACACACATCGACATCTACACATGCGTTTCCACCCTAGGTTCACTCTCATCACTTTTTACACTTTTGCATCTTTAGTCTCCACGTTCCATCTTTTTGTCACTCCACACTTTGTCTAGTCCATCGACATGCTTTCTACATCACTCTACATGGACATCAGGTATGCATCTCTATCTACTTTATGTTACCGAGCGTTCCGCTCACCAACATAAAGTGGGGAAATGTAGACACAAAATCATGCACTTTGGGTATTATTTAGTCTCGAGTCTCATACTACTATTCATATGGTTTTGAGTGAAGAAATTACTAATTAACCCATGTCCTTTGGCCATTTTATTTTGCTTTTTGTCATCACTTTCGACCTTCTGCATGTACTTGACCAGTTTGTTTTGTCACTTTGCATCATTCCTATCCCCATTGCGGTGCCCAACCCATTCTTTGGGTGCCCCAAGTGCCCTGGTCCCATTTAGGGTGCCCTGATCCTCTTTACACTTTACTCTCATCTTTTGGGCACTTTCTAGCCATTTGAGCTTTCCATATTTTTAGTGGTCGGCCTTTTGGGGTTAATTATGAAATTAGAACAAGAGAACCATATAAATATAAAGTTATGAGACCATAATGAGGGACCAAACACTAAGCACTTACTATCACCACCTAAGGTTGCATCCATCTAAGGCATCTAGAGCTTCATTTACATCCATCTAGCTCCATCACAAGGGACAAGGTTGGTTCATCTACATCACACTTCATAGGAGGGAGTTTATTTTATTCCATCCACCATCTATTTACATTTCTACATCTAGTTATTGCTCACTACTTCACAAAGTGCGACTAGCACAAGAGCACTTAGGGCACGATTCACACACACACACACACACACACACCTAGAACTACATTTGGGTTTGAAATGTAGTGCAACACTCAATTAGTAAGTCCACCATTATGGCACTAAGGACAATCTGACCCCTTCATATGCATCTTTCTTTTTAGGTTTTGATGCTTGGCTTGGGGTCTTGTAGTCTCTTCTTCATCTCGATTATCAACGACATCAAATAAGCATTCAACGGCATAAATGTGAAAGGAAACGAAGGATTTGCATCATTTAACGACTCTGTAAATTTGGTTTCTGGACCTCTACACAGACCGGGATGCCTAGATCTCGAGATCAGGGGCACCCCAGAGAGCCCCCATCCTTCTCTAGGTGACCCAATCTGCTTAGCGGTTTAGATTTGAACTTTTCGGAGCTCTATGTGGTCCTTTCTACATTTTGTTTATCAATCTTCACATGCGACATAGTCCCGAACAATCGTTGAATCAACTAGGCTCTTCCTAATCCTCTTTGCTCATTAGGGTTTTACATTTCTCTTTACTTAGTTGCTTGGGTCAATTTCCTTATTTAGTTAGTTCTTATTTACTACTTTGCATATCATTATATTAAACTAAATTAAATCCCCATTATTTCCATTTTAGTTTAATCATTTGTATTATGAGTGGAAGGATAGGTGCAAGAAGAACAAGTAGATGAAAGTGTGAACAAGATTGAAGAGCATAGTATAAAGCGATCTAATTGGACCAATGTCTATGTTGGAAGAAGGATATGATATGTGTGTATGAAGAGAATGATTGAATTTCCATCATAAGGTTGAAGAAGCAACTACAAAAGGTGGATTTGTGTATTATTGAGGTCGGTGCCTCACAATTTGGGGATTGGTGTCTTCAGTGGGTTGGTTCCCACGAATTAGCTAAGTTGGTGCTTGGCATTGTGGATTGGTGTCTCCGGTGAGTTAACGCTCGGTATTGGGGATTTGTGTCTCTAGTAAGTTGATGCTCACAAATTAGCCGAGTTCTTGCTGCTCAACATTAGTGATTTATGTCTCTAGTAGGTTGGTGCCTACAAATGTATATTGAGATATTTTTGGTTGGATTTGGATAGTAGATCCAAGTAGTCTTTTCTCTGTGGTTTTCTCCGAAAGGGTTTCCACATAAATCTTGTGTTCTATGGTTGTAATTGTTATATCTTATGTGATTGTTGTTGTTATGGATGTTATTTTTTAAATAAGTAAAAGTTTGTATGATAATATTGATTCACTCCCCTCTTAGTATTAGTGTGTGTTCAACACATCATTTCCAATGCAGATTCCCATCTCTGACATCCCATGGATTTGTCAAAGGTCGTCAAATTGTCTTGTGAGATGACATCTCCATTTCATGTTGTTTTGTGTCACTCAAATATTAATTAGTGTTGTCCCCTATAATATGTGGGTCCTTTGTTTCCCTATGCCTACTTTGACATCCTTGATTCCTTAGATTGGAAGCATGGTGCATGGAAGCGGTGGAAGGGGAGTTGGACAAAGAAGTGGATGATGGAGAAAATTAGAAGGCATTGCTTGAGGCGATTGGAAGTAACATTGAAGAGAAAATTATGAAATCCATGACCCTTCTCACAACTAATAGGCTATTCAACTTTAACACGCAAGACAAAAGCATAATTCTACACATTCCCTTTCCCTATTCATATGCTTCTTGCAACAATGGTCTTTGCAAGCTCGGGGTTTACGTGCCTCTATTATCCATGACCAAAAATAAGGATAAACATTCTAGTGCATCTTACAAGCTTCCCTATTTGAAGGAGGTGGTGAAGGAGACTATGAATGCATTCATCGTGGGCCTACCTCTCCACCTAGGTCACCAACGTAACTTATGAATGTTTTGTGGTTTGAGGAGCAACACCACCATGGTCAACATGTGGCATCTCCACTTCATGTTGTTCCACCTCAAAACAATGCCACTCAAAGACTAATTAAGGTTATCCTCTATTTTGATTTTTTATATGTACATCCCTTTATTGTTTGTCTAAAACAATAGTTATGTAAGTTCTTGGGATGATGAACATGTGTACACATGTTTTTCCTATTGAATCTTTGAATGACATTATAGATGATTTTTTAAAATATTGCTCGAGCATTTTGGCTTTTGTAATAACCAAAACATTTTTATTGATTATGTGTCGAGAGTTAATGTCCACTATGCTCCAATGTACTTGACGTATATTTTATAAATAATATTTAAAATTATTGCATTTGTTGTGACCCTTACAATGCGTATTGAATTTTATTCTTAATATACCATATATATATTTTTATGAATATTTTTCTATTTTCACCGTGTTTACAGCTTTTTTTTTGTATTAGTTTAACGTTTGTGTTATTAAAACACATGCTAATGTAATTGCAACAATCCTACAAAGTTACAAATCCATTAAAAAGCAAGGTTGTATAGGTTGGTGGTTGTTAAGATAAACAACAAACATTGCATTAAAATAAGACAACCATTTGTATCGATGGTTACGAATTAATTTTAATATAAATATTAGTGTACACAAGAGATCAAGAATTTCCATCTCGAATGGAAATCAATTAGTTCATGCTAATCCATAAGTCTAGGCGAGAAGTTTTTCTTTTCTTTTTGGACTTGATCTTATACTTTTGACAATATTTGATGCTTTTGATCGTCAAAACTCATGCATAAGGTTGAGTGGCCATTAAAATAAAATTTATATTTAAGTTTATTATAAGACGATGCATCGATGGTAATAATTAAGTCTTTTCCTTGTCCACCTTACCAAGTTATATCTATTGTCGATAAAATTGACACAAACCACCCTGACTTGCCACGTTATATGGTTATCAAATTCAACAACTACGTCAACTCAACATAGGATGCCAAGTCCCCTCGGCATGTCCATATCTTTGCAATTTCCCACAAAAGTGTAAGGGAATTCACCTCAAAATGGCACGGCCCCTAACTATCCACAAAACATAAGCATTGACATTGTAAAAGCAAATGTTGACATTGGGAGTATTGATGACAATTGCTTACTTTGACATCTATCCCTAGAGTACATTTCCTCAAGGATTGGTGATCAGTATTTAGCACCCACAAACCTAGATGGGCCCACGCTCTACTCCAAGAAAAAAATCAATACTAAAAAGTGCTAAACATTATTAATTTTTTGATTGGTGAAGAGACGTGGGCCCCACGAATTTGTGAGTGCTAGATAAGGATTGCCTGAGGATATTTACATCAATACCCTTTTCTCCTTAGGGCAATTTGCAAAAATAAAATGTGGTCCATATGTGACTTGTCGGAAGAAAGAAGAGGATCACCTATGTTCTCCCAATAGTTTTCCTACCCCTAAAATTCTCCTCCCCCAATTCCCTTCTTCATTGCTCCTCTCCCTTTTCACCTTCACTCTTTCACTCTTTCAACTTCAACTTTTTCATCGCCTCCCTATCGATAACTCCATTGCACCACTCGGATGTGATTGCTAGCATAAACTACCATAGAAGCTAAAGCACCGCCATGACAACATTAAATAAACGATATCATAGAGATCCTTTTTGTTTATCTTCTTTTTTTTATTATGAGGAATCATTACGTTTTACATTTTAAGCTCAATCTCCTAGCCTCGGTAAACTTTACCCTGGTGTGAGGAAGGGACCTACAGGTGCACAAGTTGCATCTTTGCCTTCGTACAATTGGAGCCTATCTTCCATACCGCCTTAAATGCAGTGGTGCACACTTAGGGACGTTGGTCGGACTACTTCCGCAACACGTAGGGACTCCGGTCAGATTACTCCTCACGCTCGGGCATGCCAATGGGGTTTGAACCTTGGACCTCCTCTTAGTAAACGTCCAGCCTTTACCAATCAGCCAAGACCCCATTGGCGAAAAAGGGTTTTGGTAAACTATGGTGAGAGTCGAACCAGAGACGTATACCGGGATCATAAGCCTAACACTACGCCTTCGTCACCAACTTGGCTATCCTCCACGCTCATCCTTTTTCTATTTATCATTGGTTACCCAATTGAATTTTAGATACTAGGTTAGCATACCATATGAGAACTTGTGAATTGTTTGTAATTTGACCAAACTCTGAAATGTGCCCAACCCCAGGGTTAACAAATCCACATGTGGTTTGCAACATGCACACTCGTTAACCTGACAGTTCAAGACATTAAGCACGAGTAGGCATCCACTTGATTGTCATCTCGGCAAATTTAGCATCTATATATATCATTGTCCTACCCACAAGCAGACTACAGAAGTCGGAGGTTTGATGGAGTACGGGTGTTATATATATTGAATATATGTCAACATTCCTGCAGTATTGCATATTTTATTCTGCGATTGATCTCACGAAACAAGATGATCTTGTAAGGCATCAAAATAATTACAGACGCGTCAGAGATCCTGCAATTTTCACCTTATTTTAATTCTTATGTTATCGAACTTGTATGCCCATTTTACTGTTTGTGCTCTCTATTTTATCTGTAATTGATGTGGGTATTGCTCTTTACTGCGGATCTTGAGAAAAATCTATGACTCGGAATATTTACACCAGGCCCGCATACTAAATACAGTGAGCTCATTGGGCCTGGATATATATACATTGAATATAGAACCGGATATATATACATTGAATATGTATTTTTAACACTTCCCAAGGAGATATAAAGTGCTGGTTGTGTGTTCAGTGGATACCCATTTGGGGGAAGAGATCAGAAAAGCTTTTACCGTCCGGCTCTATCTCAAAAGCAGTGCAGAGAGTATTCTATTATAAGAAAAAGAGTTTTTTTGGGAGAAGTTCAAATTGACTTCGGTAAGCATATCTCTCGTCCAGTGTGTATATCTCTGTTTCGTTTTTTATTGTTTGTTATTCCGTTTGGAAAATTAGGCATGCTGCATATGCACGTTACTGGGAGGAGGGGAAAAGGTTAAATTTTGCTATTTGCATTCTTTTATGTATGTGTTGTCGCTTTCCTGAACAGATGGCCCAGGTGGGCACTTTCCTTACCTTAAAAATCCAGGCCTTGTTCACTGTGCTGGTCATTCTTTCCATTTGCATTTTTAAGTTGGTTTTATCCCTTTGTAGTGCCCCTCAGTGGGGTTTCATATAATAATTTTTAGTCCCCTGGTCACATCTCCTGATGTCTACCCTAGTAGTCCTAGCAGTAGCAGCAACTGATCCTTGTTCTTGATAAATAATTCAAACAAGATACATGTTAAAATGCCCTGATCACTTGTGTCTTGGATTCTCCCTTGGATTAGCATTGCACAATTGTTTCATTGTTTTTATATATAACATTTATTAGTAGTGGTCACTTATATGGAGGCCATCTTGATAGTCCTAGCAATAATTGTACTAAGTTTTTTCCCAAGACAAAGAAGAAGTGTTAGAATATTGTCTTTGTTATATATTTTTGTTGATCATTTTGTAAATGGGAAACTGTTTGAACTATTGAAATCAATTGTAAGGTCTTATCTTAAAAATTTAGGTTCCTCGTCATTTGTTTTTGGGTCTATTTTTGTGATCTTATTTGCAGTTATTCCCTTTCCATAGATTAAGTAGTGTTAGGAGTCATTTAAGATAGGACACTGTTTGAACTATATCAGTCAGAAATGAATTCTTTTATATATATTTTTAGTTCAATTGTTTGAACTACAACACCTTACAATGAGTTTTCATTTATAAGTTTTAGTTTAATTGTTTGAATTACAACACCTTAAGATGAGTCCTTATGTAAAAATTTTAGTTTGATGGATCAACTACAACACCTTGAGATGAGTCTTTATATAACTTTTAGTTCAAATAATGAGTCTTTTATATATTACTTCTAATTCCTTATTTGTTTTCAGAGTGTACCTATCATAATAATATCAGTTATCTTAAGTTACTTTGTCTAGAAAAATCTGATAATTCCCATGTTTTGGAGTAGATCACCATGTATAGAATTGGTCTGCCACATTGTTTGAACTGTAATACCTTATAACCATCACTTAATTATTTGTCCACCCTATAATCTTAACAGCAGCTGCTCCTATTCTTTAACAATTTTTTTATTAGAATGTTTAGTCCAACATAACTTAGGTTTGCTCTTATAATCATAACCACCTAATTGAGTGTTTTAATATAAATTTTGTTTACAAACTAAATGATGTAAATTCTCCTTGCTAGTGACATCCATCCTAATCACCCTAACAACAGCTGCTTCTCTTCTTAAGAAAGTATTAAGATGCCTTTTTGCAAGAAGGGGAGCTGCTGATATAATGGACTGCCAGACTGAGTTCAAGATCCATGTGACCAGGGCGCTAAAAGTCACCATGTTTGACTAAGCAGGGCGCTATATAGTCCAATACACAGTGTTACACGGTAGTTACAACAATGACGTGTCACCAAGTTGTGGGGAGAGCTTTTGTGGGTCAGTCTGAATGGGGTTTTATCCCGTTAGACTAAAAATAAATGTTTTATGATTTTAAAATGTGGGGTTTCACCTTTTGTGGGTCACTGTGAATGCAGTTTTATCCCGTTATACTAAAAATAATGTTTTAAGATTTTAAAATTTGGGCACCGCCAGAGTTTTGTTTCCTAAGTGTCCTTTGTTATTTATTTTACTATATATATTGCCTTAGGGAGGATGTGGCTGAATTATGACCTTGTCTTGTAACATCTGTGTGCATGCAGGTTTTGTTAAAGGCTTGTTCTCTCTCTCAATCAAAGAAGAAGAATTGAAATGGGTTTGTCAAGCTTCCCCAACACGGTATCAGAAGGTGTTTTGCCAATTCTGATTGTGAACACTGCTCTGTCATTTTCCATTATCAAAGACATCCTTAGATCCATTCTCCAGATTGTAGGCCTTTCTCCACACACTGAACCTGAATCCATTGACCCATGGCCTGAGAGTAACAGCACCGCTGATATGAACTCTGCACACCCAGAAGTGCAGCTCATTGCAGAAGAAATCAGACAGAGCCTACCCATCAAGAGATTCCAATCTGAATATGAGTTTGCCAGTGAAAATGATGATGCCCATGTTGAGTGTACAGTCTGTTTATCCAAGTTTGAGAACGGGGATGAGATTAGGCAGCTGCCATGTCGCCACTTTTTCCACAAACCTTGCCTTGATAAGTGGCTTGACCACCAGCAGATCACCTGCCCCCTGTGTAGATCATGTCTGCTAACTGAGGGTGCAGCACATAATATCCGGCTTAGGGAACAGGAGCTTACAGATGAACTCGTATTCTGGTCCTATTCCATCCAAGAAGTTGGCTATCAATATCATGGCATGTGGATTGAGAGGTAAAAATTCACAATTGATCTCGGACCTGCTTTGATGGGTTTTGATCCATTTATCTGAAAAATATGCGAGCTTCTTAGTTGTGAGTGTAGTTGAGGAATTGAGCTCGATGCTTTGCTGCTACTTTTTTAATCAGTCTTAGAAAAGTCGTTCTATTTCCTCACAGTTATATCATTTAAGAAACTTCTTTTGTATATAGCAAGAAGGTTTATACTTAATAAATCAAAGGGGTTTTGAAGGTGGCCTAGTATGGACTGTAAATGATCCATGGGATCTGAGATCCACCTTAAAAAACATAAAAAAAGACGAAGAATGGTGTCTTGAATGCCCTCTGCCGTAGGGTGGATAGCATAAATACCAGACCAAGAAGCATGTTTTGAAGGTATCTTTTTAGGAACCTAGCCTGGTGTAGTCTGAGCAGTGAAGTTTTGATGGACTTCCGCTTTGCTACAACTGATAGATGAAGGAGAGCTTTGTGTGTTAAAGATTCACAACATCCTATTTGATGTTGAGTCAAGGAATTCTAAGCCTATGTGGGTATTGACAGAAGGAGATGGTCCTAAACTCTGAGCAATGTAAAATATTTTAGTTTAAAAAATTATCTTATTATCCTGAATATGTTGCCAGAGTTAGAATTTCATTATTCTTCATTGGCACTTGAAGTTTCCTTTTTCTTCATTGATGCATATGTATATGATTGCTTATCTATGAATGATCATTTTCCAATTACCTTAGGACTTGATGTTTATATTAAAGAGGATGGGAAATCACTGGCCCTAAAATGTGGACTTCTTTCACAGCTATGCGTCTCACACTCAGCAGCAAGCTTGAATCATAGCTTGAATGATTCAATACTTTTCTTGCAAGCTTTTAATGTGCATGATATTAAGGCTGATTTCTCAACTCTGTTCAAGTTATGTTTATAAGTAGTAGTACCATTTACTACTACATGGTAAATTATCATCTGGTAATAGAGAGTACTCATAAATTTATAGGCTGAATGTGCAGTGTATTTGTATTCTGTTCTTTTGCATCCATCACCATTCCATTAATTCTTACAACTTAGAGAAAGCTGAATGAACCACAAAGCCTGCATCAACAGCAAAATTTATCGCCTGCACTACAGATGTATTGGTGTGTGGCAAATGTTGACCTTTTTAATAGAAGGTGCGTTTTGTCTGTCATTTGAGGTGAACAGGGAAAGATCCATGAGGAATGCTATGATAAACATGTGGTTTACTTCTTGGAGGCTTTGAAATAAACCCATGTTAATTTTCTGATTGCACTAATGACTTGCTTCCTCAGCTATGCTTCTGAGGTCTGAGGGATAACTCTTTTCCCAGATTTGTTCCATGGCTACCTCAACTAACTTATCTGACCAAGGTTGAAGGGGTAACATTCCTTTTTAAGGTTTGGCTTTTCTTATCGAAGTTGAAGGGTAACTTTTATTTTTCAGACATGTTTCATAGCATACTATCTTAAAAGACTAGCTTCCATAAACCAGAATTAAGGTGTAATTTTCTTTTGCCTGGTTTAAGATATTAATTATTTAAGGGTTATTTTTCTTTTTATTTTTAGCTGCATTCATTTTCTATATGAATTAGGGGTATAGGATGTTTTAGTTCCATTCTAATGTCAAAGACTGAAGAGTATTCATTTTGCCACATTGGTATCTATCTCCCTCATTATTAAACTACAACCTATTTAACCATTAATGTTACTACAACCCCTTAATTTTCTTGCTCAATTTGAATGTGTTGAATTATTTTAATTGATCTTGATGATAATTGTCAATTATAAGTTTCTTTTCTTTTGGTTCCTCTTCTGTCAAATTCATTGTTGATGGGCGAGTAAATAAGAAAATCTAGCATCTTCTTTGAGGACCCACGTTTTTAATCTTTTTAGTGAGTAGAAAAGTTGTATTTCCTCTAAGATGGGTGAGTATAAGAAAATCTAGCATCTTTCTTTGAGAACCCACGTTTTTAACCTTTTAGTGAGTAGAAAAGTTGTATTTCCTCTTAAGTGTGGCAACCTAGATATGATTCATTTCTGAATCTTAGTATGCATCCAAACACTAGAGTCTTAAGTGAACTTTAGAAGGTTGTCTACCGTCCGTGTACATTGAGTTTTTACTTATAAGGTTAGGATTTTTTTAGGTTTTGGTCTTACTTTTTTGTTTCATTGTGGTTGCTTTTTCAAAATCATCAAATTGGCTGAAAGGTCGTGTAGAAATACATAGAATAGGGTATAATGTTGACTAAGATGAATTAAATAAATCAATTTTTCCTCGTCGACTTGTTAAATTATGCCGTGTGAACAGCTTTTTTATTTTGAGGGATGATTCTTTGGCGTGATCAACCTCCACGTTTTGAGGGACATTGTGGGGCGTGTAGTGTTGTACAAACTAGGTTATCTAATGGGACTTTAAGATGGAGTCACTGGAAGAGAGGAAATTTCCGCGAAGAGTGAAACACGGTTTTAAATGCGAGAATAAATTTGGGCTAAATTACCTTAATCATCGTTGTAAAAGTTCACCTCAAACTTTTTGGTTTAGTTGGTCCAAGTTTCATCAAGGCGCTCTGCAAGTTCACAATTGGTTGGATAAAATCATATGCTCGTAGAGAAGGAAACTTTTGCTCTTATGCATTTTTTATTCCATTGAGTTAAATAACCTAAATATTGAAAAAAATAAAATAGAAAAGCTCATTTGATGTCAGTGTTCATTGATGAAACCTTTGGCAAATGCCGAGAACGGTCATCCTCCCTACCAATCAAACTATAGGTAGCGTTCGGGATAAAAGAAATGGGTGCCATTTCTCCCCAAGCCACGAACAAAGAACAAGGTTTTTTGTATTCAAATGGTTGGATTTCAAACCTAGAACCTATTAGATTTTTCCCATTTTTGGACCCCTTTAACCACAAAATACACCTCCCCCAAACCCCTTCTTCAACACCTCTCGTCCTCTTCCATTGTTTTGGATCCCCAGTTTCACATCCTTGATGAATCCCTTCGACGTTTTCATCACACATTCATGTGTGATTGCTAGTTTTATTATTATCATTGATTCATCAAGTTTCACATTAAATAGGTAACCCTTACTACCAAAGTCTTTCAAAACAATTTCTATTTAAATGTTTCTCATTTGAAGCACAACACCCTTATGCATTGTTTCACGTGTCTAATGATAGGGGTTGCATTTTGAGGGTGGGATGTCATTATTGTTCACACAAATAGCTCCATTAAGTTCTTTCATAGTTCCATGAAGTCTCGGTACAAGGGGATGCGGTACGGGCCTCGGGGACAAGGGACCAAGGGCCTAAGTTTGGGAATGGCGGTGTAAATATGTATAATACTTTAAAAAATGGGTTACCAAAAATGCATATGGAATAACAAATGAAATTTTGAAATACCATATACATAACATTAAACAATGAAATGTTGAATATTAACATATTAATATTTATATTCAAAATGATGATTACATTCAAAATTCAAATACAAAATGATGAGTGCATTCAAAATTCAATTACAATTGGTCAATGGCCCAATACCTCTAATCATCTCTAAAGTCCACACCAAGCTCCTCATTATTGGAATTATTGGACTCCTTAAAAGGCAAGCTATTCCAAATCAATACCAACCAACTCCCCTGCGACACATCATCAATTCTTGTTGGCTCCTTTGGCTCTACATCCCATCGGGAATTGGACTCACATTATAGGGAAGCATGTTTTGGTCGGGTAAAACGTTGTACAACTACAAGTTTCTTCGCCCTTCTAGAGGTGAGAAGGCAAAATTTTAGTGGCAATTTTTTCGTAAAGCAACAAATATTTGGGTTTTTGGAAATTGGAAATAGCAAATATTCAGCAATCATTGCCGCCTAGTTCGTCAGTAAAATTTGGCCGACATGTCCTTAGTATGGTTCGGATTACTTTGCTATTACACATAAATGAACTTATGCATGTAATTCGCCAACGTTTCGAATCAACATGTGCACATATTCCCGAAGTATACTACTATATATAGCGCCTAGGTATAATACATATACAATCGTCCAACTTTTCTGCAATCTTTTCTACCCAACCCCAATCCATCCAACCTTTACCGTTTAATTTATGTCGATCGGACTCCAAGTTTTGCCTCCCAACCCAATTCCGTCTAGCTAGCTGATCGGCCTAGCGCCTTCCGTCCTAGTGCAATCCATCTAAGCGCAAGCTATCCAACCGTAATCCTTCCAACCTCAACCATCCAGCGTAGTCATCTAACCCCAAGCCCGTCAGTCCTTGTTTGTCGTCCACATTTGTGCCGTCTTTCAATAGTTAATATCTACAACATATCCATGGATTCTGGAAAGCAAGGTAAGAAGGTTATTGCCAATTCAAAAAAGAGTAACAAGACATTGTTTGGTTATTTTGGAAACTCACAAAAATGAATGTTGTGTCTGGATTTGTGGAAAATATAGGTATGTACTATCTACTAATTTACATAATTTTATTATTATATTTTTCATATTGTATGTTTCAAATACTCCTCTTTATAAAATTGAGTATTTACTCTTTGCACTCTTGTTTTATGTTTATTTAGTGGTATTAATAATATAAATAATTAATACTATTTATGTAACACTTTTATATGCAGACATTTCTCAAACACCTTCACAAACTAATGTGTTTCGAGATGTCGATGATCCTTTTGGTTTTAATGAAATTAATATTTTTGAGATGATTCGATTGATGAAAACATTCGTTCCCTTGATGACATCGAACTAGGAGAAGATTCATCAAATTCTCATCCAACACCAACAACAAAGGAAACTTCTACTCCAATGTCTGTTTCCAGAAAAAGGAGACATGAGGATCAAGATATTCTTCTGTTGAGAACCCAGATGCACAAGTTGAAGTCGAAGAAAGTAAAAAAGGAAAGACTTTCAGGTTTGAATGGGCAACTAAATATCTTTTTATTGAACTTGTGGAGCCGAAAATGGTAATGATATTCCAACTCAATATCGATGTAAAATATGTAGTTGGAAACAAGGGAAAGATCACACAATGCAACTCAAACTAGACACCATTGAAAAATACTGGGAAAATATATATTTCCCAAAAGCAAAAGGATGGGAGCATAGTAAGATCTCATAAATGGAAAAATGTAAAAGACTACTTGCATGTAAAGTACACAAAAGAATATGAAAAAGAACAAAAATGTTTGAAAAATCTAAATGAAAAAGGTGGCACAATTGTAGCAAAATTGAGCAAAGCTATGGAGACTGAAATGCATGCCAAAAGTATTCAATTTGCTATTGTATTCCATATATTGAAAAAGGGAAGACCCATTTTAGATTTCTCAGAAAATAAAATTTTGTATTAGGTTATTGGCTTACAGAACGTTCCACAATCACATTGGTCAGATAGTAGTGGCTGGGAAATTGCAAAATGTCTTGCTCTGGTGGAAAAGGAGGATATTAAAAATGCAAAGTTTATTTCCCTTTCAATTGATGAGGTTACAGTAGTGGACTACTTCATGGGTTTGTATTCATGTATACACATTTGCAAATGAAGTAAGAAATCCCTCTCTTAGCAATTCATAAAATGAGTGAAAATTGCAATTCTGAAAACATTTACAAATTGGTGGTGTCAAGTTTGAAGGATATTGTAGGTATGGATGATTTTTCCATTGCAACAAAGTTAGTTTGTGTTGAACCGACGGTGTAGTCAGAATGTAATGCGTGGGGGAAGAAATGATCTCTGCGTGCATAACTACGGAGACAAATATTGCCCCTATATGATTTCAATTCATTGCATGGCTCACATAATGAATCTGGCCTATAAAATTGTGAGCACATTGAAAGTGTTTCGAAGTGGAGGAGTTGATCAATGATTTGCATGCATATTATTCAAGTAGTCCAAATATATTTTTAGAATTTTAGAAATTTGCAATTAGATTGACAGATGGGAAAACTTCTCAAAAATGTAGATACCAAATGAATTTCAATGTATGAGCCTACTTGTCGAATAATTGAAGAATATTCTTCATTGATGTGTTTTGTGTATAAATACCGCAGGGAAGTAGATAAAGCTAAATATTTGTTGTACCGTTGTTGGTTGGAAATTGTGTCTTTTGACACAAACAACGCTTTAGGGGAAAATGGCCCCTCCTCTTTGTGGAGAGGTTCCCTTATTCACCAAAAACTTGGGAATCTAATTATTTACAAATATACAAACTAACATTTTGAATGAGGATTTTGGTGTAAAGAATGCCTCCATATTCTAATATTCTCAATACAGAAGATGAAAAAGGGAGAAGGGTTTTAGAGGAGGAAACAATAGCTTATATGAGTAAGACAAGTGAAATAGGGACACAAAGTTCAATCTAATCCACCGATCAAGAACACAAGTATTCTCCTTGGTTATGCAAGATTACTCACTATTGTAATGAAAAGAAGTGAAGAAGGTTGCACATTCTAGATATAGAGACTACAGAGTTATATCCTACTAATGCATGCATGAGACTTTAATAACATATGAATTAATATATCTAAAAATCCACAAAATATAGATGTAACTAGACACAAAGTTCTTCACACTATAATCAATGGATTGAACACACAGTTTCTAGATTCAAATATACCAAGATTCACATTCACAATTTTAGGAAATAGAAACAGAAAGAACACATATAAGAGGGAGAGAAATCTTCTTTTGTATTGATCTTAAAATCTATGTATCATTACATTTCAAAACACCAAAATCCAACCCCTTTACAATGAGAAAGAAGCCTTATATAGGCTAAGGGGTGGTTGCAACCAACTTTCTAACTAATTGTCTTTTAATTAAGTGCTAACACTTAATTAATTAATTACATGAGTTAGCTTTATTTACAATTTTTAATTTTCAAAATGATAAAGCTAACTTTAAAATATAACAATTAGATAGAAAATATTAAGAGCTAGAAACGGGAACATTTAAGAGTGGCACATATGGAATCTTCACTTTGAGCACATGAAGTCTGAACTTAAGTACACAATTAGAAATCTCCACAACTCCGGAATGATGGTGTTAGACATGGAAATTAACTACCAAGAGAGAACTCCATTTCTTTTGTAATCCCACCATTCGTAATAGGCTCTTTGTGGCTTCTATAATTACATTGTTCATCTCAGAAAGTTCCTCCATTTTGTCTTTTCTCATTGAGTCTGCCTTGCACAAATCTTCTTTGATCAGTGAATTGAATTTTTCCTTGATTTCATCTACTGATTTTCTCTCTACAGAATTATCTTTGAAAATTTGACAATGAAGGGCTTGAAGATCAGCACAGATTTATGATTTCAAAGACTCAACCTTTTGTACTAGATTCTTCAATTCTCCTGCAACTTCCTTGAGAACTCTAACTCTCCATTTGACACCAAAACCCACTTTTTGGATAGGTTGCTTTTGGAATCATCAAAGATCTTATGAGACAATAGAATATTCTCATTAGTGGTGCTCATGATTATAAGATCTTGGATATTTTCCATCCAAATTTTGAGTTCCTTATCAATACCAACAATTGTTGTATTGAATTGATCATGAGCTACAGACATACTATCATACATTTTACATGCTTCATCACTGAAGCTCAATCCTAAGATCAACATTCCTTGCATCCAAGCCTCATTGCCTTTACCCAATGCTGCATGCTTATGAATTTATTTTATGGCCTTGACATCTTCCTCGAAATAATGGTTTGAGAAGGCGGTGAGGAAAGTGGAGTGGGGTCTAGAGGAGTTTTATCATTTGAGAGAGGATTTGATAAAGTTTGAGAGAACTTGAACCTGTTCTTCCAATTGTTCCTGTGTCTACTTTCCTTTCTCCACCATTTCAATCACTTTGGACACAATTTCTTTGAGATTATAACCTCTCCTTCAAGGGTGGATTCTCCAAGTGAAATCCTTGTTAATTCCAAGTCTGCCATAGTTATGTCTTTCTCATCTTTTTCTTCCTTTGGTTTGGCAATCTCTAGAAATTGTTGTCCTTTTGAATCTGAAACCAAATAGGAGGTTGTTTTGGCCTTCTTGTGAGGAGTAGGATTTGTACCAAGTAGAGTAGCCACAACATCAAAACCAGGGGCAACAATTTGAGAAGAATACTTCCTCTTTCTACCATCAATCATGGGTTAAACCCATGTGAAGGATTCACGAGAAGGTGTAGTAAGAGATGGAGCTAATGCAAGTACATTATGTGAACCAAGAGATTGAGTAACATGAACTTGAAGAGTAGGTACTTCAATGACAGAGGAAGGTGGTCTTTTTCCTGGAATCTGTTGGTGCTCTATTTGGTCTTGCCTCGTTTGTCCTTGAAATTCTTCAATTTGCGGGCTCTGTCATCTTTTCTATCTCCCTGTATCGATGCATGAAATTTTTGTCCTCCATTTGGTTGCCATGATCATCCCTTTCCTTGGTTGAGGATCACTTAAAGTCCAAAATTTGTTTTTCATTCCTTTGTCCATGTGAAAAGATCTGTAACTTGGGTGAAAACTTGAGTTTTTTCCCTTCCTTCCGTTTTCCACATCACGTTTTGTTTTCCTTGTCATTTCTATCCCAAGTATCTGTGGAAACGTGATTGGATGCAGCTCGGAAGATCATATTTGGGCCTTATATCATTTCCAAATTCTCTGTCCTTGAAGAAAGATTTATTTCCGGGCACCAAATGGTGATTTTCCTGCATTTTACGGTTTGACGGGTGTGTTTTTCCCGTCAAATTCATATCTCAACATCTGTGGAAATGTGGCCCTTTCTGGTTGGATGCGGCTCGGCGAGGCACTTTGAAACTCTAAGGCCCACTTCAACTCAAAACTTGTCCATGTGGAGGGTTGACGCTCATCTGAAAATTCACCTTTTGGTTTGGCCTTGGAGTTGTGCCGAGGAAACACGTGGAGGTTTCCGTTAGATCCTTTCCATACTTAAAATTTTCAAGCAACTTCATAAAGGCTTGGGACACGTGGAGGGACTGTGCTGTTTTGGGACCTACCCCTAAATTTTATTTTGAAGAAGCACCAGGAGGACACTTGGAGGCTTCCACTCACTCTGCCCTTGCTTGGACTTTTCAACGGCCAAGGAAAATTGTCTCGGACCCTAGACACATGGCACCTTCCATTGATCCCTCAACTTTTTAACAATTCTACCAGAATGAAACACGTGGTGAGCCCGCACTTGTTTGGGGTCTCCACTTTTGGGGACCATCTCAAAGTGCGCCATGGAGAAATGTGGAGGCTTCCACTAGCTCCCTTTATATTGAGACTTTTCAAAGGCTAAAAGGTGTTTTCTTTAGACCCAGGGCACATGGAAGGCCCGCGCTTGTTTGGAAACCTGCCTTTATGCTTCTCTCCTTTGCGGTTGCGCGAGGAACACGTGGACGACTATAATATAAAGTAGAGAAAAGACAAAATCAATGGTTGATGTGCATTGCGTCTGTTTTTTCACAATTTCTGCTCCAAGACTCTTGGAGATGTGAATACACACTATTTTTCATCATTTTTGATGAAATTCCTTGTCGTTTTTGTCTGCAAAGTTCCATTGAATGGATTTAGAACTTAATTTGTGAGTCCAAGGATTGTTAAGGTTGATATTTTGAAGTTAGAATTGCTCAGGCACTTGCAAAAACATGAATTACCACATAAATATGGATGCGGGGTAGAGTTGTAGAGGAAAGAGAGGGAAAAAAATGAAATGATGAAGGTTGCAGGCATAAAAGATGAAAAAGGTGTTGCCTCAAGAGCAAAAAGGATTACCTATCGATCCAACTATACAGAGCCTACGGAGAATGATTAAAATGGGGATTTCTTGCATGAAAAAATTAGAATGATTAAAAGGATTGTCAAAAAGGTTGTGGCATGACATCCTAGTCATTAGTCGAGGGTCTGAGAAATGTGATCAGTTCATAATTGGTCCACCTAATGACTTTCGGATGTGCTTTTGTTGAATGTCACTTTCTAAGGAAAATTGGTAACAAGCAAAGGTCCCTCGAATATTCTTCTTTTTGGGAGAAAATTTGGGATGAGTGAGCGAGTGAAATGTATAAATGCAATGAGAATACTCTTGCAAAGGGTCGGGGGTTAAATTTCATGAGAAAATTTAGAAAATCCGTCTTCTAAGAAACCCATCTGAGATACCTGGTTAATTTCTTTTGTGTTAGATTTTCTATCATGTCAAGTTGGTTACAAATGTATAGCCATTGACAGGATCTGAGATTGCTCTGGAAGCTCTCCCCTACCGATGAATCTAAGCAATTTTGAAATTAATTTGTGTTCAATCTCTAGCAATTTGTGTCTACTTTGTTTCCGAATGTCTGCAAATGGTTTCTTTTATTCCTATTACAATATTACATTGAAATCTTTGTGAAATCACACAGATCTCATCCTGTGAGTTTAGTGGCATTTGCAATTTCATTTCAAGAAGAGCCTTCATCCTATGATGAGATAAACAAATTTAAAATCACTTCACTGTCATTTGTTGATAAAGATTGCTTGTAAGTCTTTGGGTGTACCTTAGGCGTGTTTGATCAAAGATTTTGGTGTTTAATTGAGTCTTTTAACTCGGGCCTTTGTGCTAAATTCTCAAATATTGTGTGAAAACATGTAAATCTGGCCCTCCATTGATGCACACCTTCTGGTTGAAGGAACGTCTTAACTATTCTGAAGCTTTCTGTTGTTGAGCTATCCATTGTTGTGAAGTTTCTCAATGATCTGATATAATCAACTTTATCCTACTTGATCTCCCACCAAAATTATTCAAAAAATATGAATCCCTCTTGAACTACCCTTGTTTTGCCCTCTATATCCACAAAGGAACTAAATCTATTTACTAAAATATGCAGAACAATCAGGATTTCATAATGTCTTTAGTAACCTTAGCCTTGCTTTAAAAGTATCTCCATCTTTTAGAAATGAAAAATCTTAAGAGTTAAATTATGGAGTATTGATCATACTTTCCCAAGGTTTTCTTCATAAAATTTGTGCAAAAGAAGGATATCTCCATCTCCTTCATCAAACAAAGGTTACACTACGGGTCCTCTTACCCTGGTTGAAAGGCACGACCTAAAGTAGTGAGGATAGGTCAAATCCTCTTAAAGGTGCTATCCATCTCTCCACAAATCTGAGTGATAAAGGGCCAGTTAGATCTCATCCCTCGGCTACAAAATGACATACATCATGATCTATCTGTCTCTAAGCTCCGTGCCAAATTTGTGATGCTACTCAGCTTGAAAAGGAGAAAAATTTGGATACCAACACTCGTGGCACCGTTGCCGGGGAAATGAAGTTGTATGCAAAGTTTTAACACCATCAGCAACGCATATAGACCATGATAATGTTTCTTACATAATCTAAGTGCAAATACATTGTTAAAATGTCATCATGTGTCCCGATTTGTAAGAATTGAGCAAAGTTACAAATTCGCATGCAATATTTCCGATTTATGTTGGTTTTTACACTAAGTTTACATCAACAATGTTGAATATGGGTAAAGGAAGGTAGGATGCGAGAAGCTTTGCGTGAATTTAGTGTTGGTAGACATTTGTGAGACCAATTTTAGTGCATTTGCACAACTAAGGTGAAAATCCTTAGTGGCGATTCCGTGTTGAATGAATTTTTGGTAAATGTCGGTGTCCTAACCTCTCATCAATTAGAATTTATCACTAATTTTTGCAAATATGGAAGGAAGAATATCTTTCTTCGTTAAAGACCCTAGTAGAAGGTTGTTTCCATAGTTGGGAAAGTGTAATTTAGAAGGAAGAAGAATTTGGAAGGTTGTTGGAGATCAAGCATCAAGAAAAGAGATCTCCATTGGTGAAATTGGTCGACATGTGATTGAAGATTGCAATACTTTCTTAAGTGCTTCGAATTAGGTAGTCTCTTTGTATGTTAGAGTAGGTATTTACCTTAGCTCATGTTCACCTAGGTACTTTATTTACCTTTATTGTATTTATCCTCACCCACTTATGTGTGTGGATATTTCTTTTATCTTATTTAGATATTAGGAGATATTATCTAGTTGTTAGGTATAGTTCTTTCCTTGATCTATGGTATTGACTAGATCCTTGATGTCTAGTTTTCTCCTAAATCTATGGTCTTGACTAGTTTACGATGACTAGTTATTTCCTTGATTTATGGCTTGATCTACGACCTTCACTAGTTCTTTGATTGTTATTCCTTGCATATTTAAGCAAGGCTCATTCTCATTGTATTGCATTGAGTTCCATAATAATATATGATATTGCTTTACTCATTTATTTGCAAAGGTTTTATGTAAAGCTATTCTGGCGAATTACTTTCATCTTATTGATCATGGTGTTTGATTAGCATCTGTGTTCTTGGCTTGGTACGATCTGGTTATTGTTCCTTTCATGGTATCAGAGTGGAGATTGCTATTGACATCCGTCTGTAAGTTTTATTTTGCAAATAAATTCATTATATATTCATATATTTGGGATTTGGTTGTATTTTGTTGTTGCGTGCATTTTATGCAAAATGGAGGCTTCCATTGGATCCAGGAAGGCGGGAAAACCCTAAGATCGACTGTAAGCTCCATTTTTGGAGGCAGTCATTTTTCTGGGTTTTTTGTATTATTGTAAGGAAGCACACCAATCTGCCTTGGGATTCATGTCATGAAGAAAATCTGCTTTGTAAAATCCTTAGCCCTTGGACATATGGTATGGTCATATGAGGGCTTAAAGCTTGTGATTCCTACTAGTAGGTGCTTAACTTCAGCCCCCTTTAATTTTAATTGTGTGGTGAAGGCAACAACAATTTATTTTGTTTTAGTGGCAACTAAAATAAATAACATAGCAAAATATTAAAAAGCTTGTATCTTTTGATCGGTAACTCGGTTTTGAGGTTTTTTTCATGCTCTTTCCATTGGAGTTATTTATTTTGAGACTTGCACTATAATTATAAAGTGTCAAATATGGAGGAGTGTTGTAATCAATTGTGGATGCAATTTGGTGAGCCCGACGCCCCTAATTTTTGGGAGTTGCAGTTTGTACCTATCATGGATTTCGAGAATGATATGGTTTTCTCTGAAGTATGTGGACTTCAAGAGGATATTGTAAAATTTGTGGAAGAAAATAGATCAGTCAAGAAGTAAAATTCTCTTCTACAATCACTCATTCATGATAATGATATAATAATACACTCCTGTAGAACAAACTTGCTAGCCTACAACATCACCATCATATTGTGGACAACCATATCCATGCTTCTGGTCCACTTGCAGTTGTTGCTCTTGTACCTATTGACATTGATCTGCCAGTCTTTGAGCTTGAACCTACTTTTGATGCTTCTAAACCTATGAGGCTTATTACTGCATGCTCTTCCACATCTGTGCCTATTACATTACCACATGTTGTGTATCCTACTTCTACTCAGATGCATGGATTTTTTAAGAAGCATACCACTGCATTCAGTTCTCGCATGCTCTGTTCTATGGGTCTCACTAGCGAAGTCATTGGCAGACATTCATAGGGTATTGTTTCCTCTATTCCATATGTTAAGAGGAATTCTCGTCATGACATTGGTTTTTGAGCAGGTATTTCATTGGGATCACACATTGTGAGCTCCTTTTTGTTCGCTCAACTCTTTCTGAGGATCATGAGCAACATATGAGTTCTGCACCTTCACTCAAGCTTGAGAAACCTGAGATTTCAGCTGTCAGACATGATCAACCTGACACACATTTTGATGTTATTTTGCATACATCCATTGTGCATTTTACACCCAGTCATATGCAGGCATCTTCTTCATCCATCCGTGTTGATTTGGGGTGGATATCTAATCACTCGTAGCGGCGACATAGGCATTCGTTGAGAGGACTCTATACAGTGTGGCTCCTCCACCATTAGGCCTCTTGCTCCACTTTCTATACCTTATGCATTGTGATGCTTCTTGTTTTGAGCATTTTTCTTTAGTAGGTGTAGTGTATCTCTCTTATTTGTTGAGAGATTTTGTATCTGTATTTTCGACACTTTTGGCATGTTGACAATATCTCTTATGGGGGATCTATTCGATGCATTCTAGTGTTAGTTTGTTAGTGTTCGAGTAGTTTTTGACAACTCATACAGATTTGTAGCATCACTCCACTCATTCAGCAGTATGGGAGGGTGTGGTGTTGATCCTACTTCTTCAAGTTTTGTGTCCTTTCTTTGTTACCTTGGCTTTTCTTGGATAGTGACACTCTATATTTTGTGTCATTGCCTTGTTGCTTTGGTTTTGTTCTTAGATCATGGCACACCTATTTGCAGTAGTTGATCAAATTATGTTTGGTATTTTTTTGCACTTTCGACATCACTCCATTGATAGTCTCCTTGTATGGAGCTATTTTGGTGAAACCCAGTGTCAATTGTTTTTGAGTTTTGTGATCGAGCAGTGGATTTAGACCACAGTGCACACCAAACTTCTTTAGCATTGTATGATTTTTTTGAGCCGAGCTTCTTGGGATGCCTTGGAGTGGGTCTTTACTCTCTTTACTTTGTTGTTACTGGTTTTGGGTACCTTGCGGTGGCGGTGTCCTTTTTTGCAGCTTATTGTACACGAGTACCTCATTAGGCCTAGTTGCGAAGACTCATCGTGGACATGCCACTTTATTTTGGCCCCTAGCTTCACTTGAGGGGGTGTTAGAGTAGGTATTTACCTTAGCTCATGTTTACCTAGGTACTTTATTTACCTTTATTGTATTTATCCTCACCCACTTATATGTGTGGATATTTCTTTTATTTTATTTAGATATTATGAGATATTATCTAGTTGTTAGGTATAGTTCTTTCCTTGATCTATGGTATTGACTAGTTCCTTTCTTTGATCTATGGTATTGACTAGATCCTTGATGTCTAGTTCTCTCCTAAATCTATGGTCTTGACTAGTTCTTTGATGACTAGTTATTTCCTTGATTTATGGTTTGATCTACGACCTTGACTGGTTCTTAGATTGTTATTCCTTGCATATTTAAGCAAGGCCCATTCTCATTGTATTGCATTGAGTTCCATAATAATATATGATATTGCTGCTCATTTGTTTGCAAAGGTTTTATGTAAAGCTATTCTGACGAATTATTGTCATCTTATTGATCGTGGTGTTTGATTAACATCCGTGTTCTTGGCTTGGTATGATCGGTTATTGTTCCTTTCATTATAAGTCTAAATTCTCCATCTGGAGAGGGGCCTTCTTTTGTATTTGAAAGATTTGCATCTCATTTTGTCCCCGTATTCTCCAAAGATGATAGGATCTTGAGAGAAACAAAGTTTTTAGAAAATATTCATTCCGAGGATTGCATTCTTGTGCCCCACATGACTCCTCACTCCCCATCATTCTATTTCTCCTGTAAGATCACCTCCTCAAAATAATATGGCTCATCCTCCACCCATACCTCCATTTGTTAATACTTTTGGTCCCATCAATTTTAGAGGTATGGCTAGTTATCCAAATGTTGTGCCACAAGATGTAAGAAATAGATTACCTAAGTTTCAAGAAAAAAAAAATCACTTGTGATCAACACTTGAAGCTTTTGTCAATATGATGGAGGATTTGAAATAGAATTTGAGGATGTGTACATTAAATTGTTTATCCATACTCTAGAAGAAGATGCAAGGGACGGTATAAATATTTTCCAGATAATTCCATTGATTCTTGGACTGAGATGAAGAATTATTTTAGATTGTAGTATGGAGATAAAATAGACCCTAGGTTTCTTTTATCATAATTTGAAAATATAAAAAAGAATCCTAATGAATCAGTGCATGATTTCAATACAATATTTAACAAAACATTGAGAAGACTACATGTTAATTTGAGGCCATGTGATGAATCATGTCTGATAAAGATTCGAGATGCATTTGATAAGAAAGTTGCTTACTATTTGAGGGAAAAGAACCCAACAACATTCAAGCATGTCTTCACCATGGCTCTGCAAATTGAGAACAACATTAAAGCAATTGGAAAACCTCCTAAGAGGGAGGGTGTTAAACTGATCAACCCAGAGAAGCCTCAATCAAGTAAGGTTGTGGATCTTGAGGAAGTTGTAAAGACTTTGGATAGAGTTGTCAAAGAAATCTCTTACAAGCTAGCCAGGGCAGAGAAGGGAATTGGACAAGGTTCTCAAGGTCAAGATAGGAAACAAGGACAAGACAGATTTGCAAATCATCCTAGAAATGATCAGAGATCTGATGACAGAGGTAAAGGACCCATGGGAGCTAGACAACCCCAAGCTAGGGAAAATAGAGTAGTGCTTGATCCTCTAAATGCCAGAGTTGCTGTTGTTGAAGAGACAAATGAAATTGATTGGTGTGAAAATGTTTCTTACCCCACCCGCATCATGTGAAGTATATCAGCAAGTTGAAGAAGCTGATGATGATGATAACACTGATGATGATGCATGCATGGTGGACTGCTCTATAAGCTCACAACAAGGAGAAAATTCAACTGAAGTAATAAGTGCAAGAAATGTTGCAAGTTTTTGGGATTACATTCACCGGGTACCTCTTCTTCCTCCCTCTCATACTTTATAAATAGATATGGTATAAGCTTTTGAACTTCCTAATAATGATTTTGAGTACCTAAGAGCTCTAATGATTAAGAAGTATGATGGAGGAATCCCATTAGAAGAGGATAGACAATTGTTAATGAATGTTGTTGTTGCCCAAGAAAAAGAGTATAACACAAGAAGTAAAGCTATCAAAGGCAGAGCCTCAAGCCAAAACAAAAACCTCAGGTCTCACCAATGTCCCAAAAGAAACTCTAAAAAAAGATGCATCTGGAAAAGGCCTTGTTGTCTTAAGCAGAAATGGTGTTCCCACCCATGCCCAAAATGTGAAAAATCTTGTGCCATCCGATGAGTTTTTCAATCTTTCTCCAAATGCTGTTTTGCCCAAATACATTCCTTATGACATTTCCCAAGTCTTGAGTCAGATCAAGATTTCTGTCCCAATTGTTGAATTGCTTAGGATTCTTGAGCACAAGAAGAGGGCCTTTGATTATTTGGGGTTGGAAGAAGATAGGAGTACCCAAGGCAGAAATATAAATAATGTAAACACTCCTCCTCCAACCATTGTAAACCTAGAAAAACCACCAAGCATTGGAGGAGATAGGTGAACCACCTGAAGTTTACTTGGGAACATCTTTGGTTGAGTCTCAATTAAATGTTGATCCATTTTTTACAACGTTGTTTATTAAGGATGATTGTTGCACAATTGTATGTTTGATTCTGGAGCATCATGCAATGTTATGCCTCTAGAGGTCATGAATGAATTAAACATTGAAGTGAAAACAAATTATCGAAAGTGTACTGCAATGGATTCTAGAGAGGTGCCAGTTGTAGGATGTGTAAAAGGTTTGGTGGTAAAACTGTTATCCCAAATTTGCCCCTGGAAAATTTGGTCAAAACAAGCCCCGCACATAAAGAAAATTTGAAGGGAACGATTCAGACCCGCAAGCTCACGTTCTATAACGACAATTAAAGGGACAAGCAAGCTTGATCTAAGGAACATAGGGTCTAAATGAGATTGAATGACACACATGAAATCATAGGCCCAAAAGAGTAAAAAAAATGATCCCATGTAGGAAATTTAAGAAACAGACCCGTAGAACGAGCCGTGCTTCAAATCCAACAGACAAGTTATAGGCGGGCTCTAAAATGGAATAGCAGGGTCGGGGAGAAGAAACAATGTCAAAGAACCAGAGGCTCAAAGGAAAAATAATGGAGAAGGTTCAAAGTCTTTGGGCTCTGCAAATGATTCAAAACAAGCCCAAAATATGGCTAAGTATGGAGGAGACAACGGAAGCTGCCAAGTGTCCAAATGACGCACCTCCAAAGGATAAAACCAAAAGGTAGACTCAAACTTGTGCCAGGCCTCCACGTGTCCAAAACCCCAAAATTTTCACTTGCCATTGAAAAGTCTTTGACTCAGCATAAGCTGCCAAGTGTCTTAATGACGCACATTCAAAAGCGGGACCCTGGGCCGAGACTCAAACGAGCACAGTCTCGCCACATGTCCCAGGTCCAAAAGGGACATAGTCAAGGGGTTGAATAGTCAAAGCAAAGGTAGGCAGTGGAGGTAACCAAGTGTCAACACGGCACTACTTTAAAGGTAGAGTCTGGAGGTAGTTTTCAGATAAGTGCCAAGTCTCCACATGTCCAAGGTCAGACTTTTAGCCCGCTAAGCAAAAAGACTAAGAGAAAAATACAAAGGGAGCCCAAGGAGCCCACGGAAGCCACCACGTGTCCGTCTAGCACGATTTCAAGAGCGAAGGTAGGGGGCAAGACTCAAATGAGCGCAGGCTGCCACGTGGACCCTGTATGGATAGACTCTTTAAATATTGTGCGCCACGACCCAAAATTTCAAATGGCCATATCTTTTGACTGGAAACTCAGATTTGGGTGGGAGAAGACTTTTTGGAAATGTCTCGACACCCTCTACACCATGGAAACATAAAATATCATTATTATCAGGATTTGGTGGGTGAAAATTGGGAAAAATTCTTCCAAACCATTAATGCAGAATCTGATTTCTTCAACTACCAGACTAGATTTAATTTGATCCGCTAGGAGCCAGAATCGACAGATTGTAGGTAGATTTGTAGGGGCATTGATTGATGGTGGTTGAAGCTTTCAAGGAAAGATTCAATGTGTATCCGTGGTGGTTGAAGTAGGATTCAATTTTTCCTCTTCTCTCTCTTATTCTTTCTATATATTGTAACACTTCTCATTTTGAGAAGGAGAGACATTCTGGGTGTAGGGAAACTCTGTCAAAGTCATTTCCTGACTCCATTTTGAGTTGAAAACCTTCTCCTATGCCTGAAAGCATATTTGTGCCTCTAAGTAGAAATGTAATGGTCTATGCACCCATATAGAGCAATAAAACATGTTTTTGTGGTGTTTCTTCAACCCTTTACATTGTTTTGTTGTCTCCCCATGCCTCTCCCTTTCAAATCTATTTTCTATGCATGTATTTCACATTTACAGGTGTAGGGCATTATGTTTCATGGAGTTTTGATCATGGATTAGGATATGGGTTTGTGTCACTTTTTCTGACCTTCCCATCTTCCTTTCTCCCTTGTTTCATCCTCCCTCAACAGAGCATCTCACCCCTTTCCTTCTTTGGTGTATCACCACTTTAGTGTAGGATTTCTTTCACTCTCTCTTTCTCTCTGGTTCCTTGGAATGGTTAGATTAGGATAGTTTAGTTTTTTTTGCATTAGAGTAGCTTGTGGTAAGGTAGTTTAGGAGAAAGAACCGACTTTCTCGAGGACCATCTCAGTTTGCAAGTCCCACACTTGAGAGATGATCCATGTTGTGAAATCACACCAAATGCCCCACTTCACACCCAGGCCATTCGGGGGTATTGTGATTCTACACTATTAGTTTTGGCACACCCGGTGGGACAGGTATGGAGCATCTTACCACATCATTTAATAGGTTGGTGTGTTCCTATCAAATTCAACCTTTTGAGGCACATGCAAGCATATCTGGCGAATCCATCTAGTCAATAACCCATTCTCTGAGTTGTAGACCTTTTCCATCCATTTCCAATCATTTTCATCCATTTTATTCTTCCATATCTTTCATTTTCTCCCATTCCATGAAGTTGTGCAATCATGACTTCATTCCCTTCATGGAACTCACACTTACAAGCAACAATGCAATTCACCTCCAATGCATTTCCCAACTCCTCCAAATCAGCATTATAATTAGATCTAGGACCATTATGCTTACCCATATGAGTAGGGTCAAAGTCAGTTTGGCCATGGAGCTTATCAAGAACAAGGGGATGCATACAATGGTGACAACTATGTGGAGAATGCTGGTTTATTGGAGAAGATTAAAAAATGGAGGCTGGCATGGTTCAGTCAAGGGGCATAACACAAATGAAGGCATTCAAGATTGGTTGCAGAGGCACCTTGTCCATGGGAAGGCCCTTTTCCAAGACATTACAACCCTTAGAGAAGCTAGACTTCATGGTTGGAATGTTTCCTCAACTTACACAAAGTGGATTGAGGAGATTGAGGCCTATGAGTTGGACACAAGACAACCTTGTCAATGGGTAAGTCCACCACTTCCTAGCTCTTCATTTTCTCTTTCTCAGACTTTATCATTTCAACATGATCAAGAGTCAAGCCCCTCACTTGCTACCCCAAGTGTTAGTTTCTTTTCTCCATCTCTGATCTCCCATCCCACCTCAGTTCCTTTGTCCTTTTCCCTTCCAAACAATCATTCCCTCCAAATAAACAAGAAGTTCCACTTCTCTCCCCACCACAAACAATTGCAAAACTGGTTGAACCCCAACTTGTCACTCCTCTTGCTTTCCCAAGTCCATGTTGGGAAGAGACTCAAGAATCCAGTCAAGGAAAACAACAAAAAGGGGAGCCCAACAAAGAAGAAATGACAGAAAATGAAGAGTTGGGCTGCCAAATTTGGGTTTACAAAGATCCCCTTAATGGTCAAGCCAATAGAGGAGGTCAAGGTTAAAGAGCCAGTGGTGGCTGAGGCTGAGTTTGCAGAAAGAAGGAACAAAAACAACAAGAAGAAGATCAGCAAGTCTATTTTCCTTGAATATAGTGTCCCTAATGGCACTCTGTCTAAAGAGAATGCTGATCTAATCCAAGCTACACAACCAGTTAAAGAAGAGGAACAATCAGCTCCAAGCCCCATTGAAGAGGAGCAGTGGGAGAGATCAAATCAGTGTTAAAGCCACTCAATGAAGAAAGCATCATTGGAGATTCTTTTCTTTCATTTCAAGGGCCTGATTTGATTGATGAACCCATGATGGAGGAGGACCATATAGTTCCAGAGGCTCCAAGTGTGGAGCAAGCTATAGAAGGACCTTTAGTTCTTCCTCCCACTTCATCCCCTTCAAGCTATGATGTTGAAGAAGAGTTTGAGCTTTCAAACTTTATGTTGGAGGATGAAGAGAACCATGGTGAGCAAGTTGTAGATCAGGAGGACACCATGGAGGAGGTCGAGCATATGCAATAGACAACCTAGGAGACAGATTATCTGTCTGACTTGGAGGATTGCTTTGATGAAGAAGAGCCCATGGAGATTACATCATTTTCTCCTCCATCATTCACCTTTCAAGCACATGAGCTTGCTGCCATGGAGGAGAGCATTCAAGGCAAGCAACATGTGTCTCATAATGGCCCTCTAGAACCAAAGTTGGAAGATATGAGTCTTCCATGTTCTTCACAAGAAAAGGAAGAGAAAAGGCAAGAGGATGTCATCATCCCTCTCACACCATCCATCCAAGAAGGTCCATAAGAAGACTCCATTTTTGGAGTTAAGAATCAGAATAATGGGCACATCCAAAGGATCAAACCATGCCCAATCAGGTACTTGGCTTCATTGGAGCCAAGGGAAAAGCCACAACTAGTCATGCTTGCTTCTAAGCATGAGGATGAGCTCCAAAGTACCAAGGATCAGCTGCAATGCCTCTTCAATCCAAATGAAGAGAAACTAAAAGAGGCATCTATCTTGTTTCCAGCTAACACCTTGATGATCTGGGTGGAGGACCGGCTTATTGTCAGTTTTTCACTCATACAGGCAGCCATATTCAAGTGTCAAATCATTTGCATGGCTACCCTCTTGAGAAAGGGAAGCTACTTCTCCCTACCAATTGCAGGATTTGTTTGAGTCCCTTTTCTCTCTAATTAGTTTAGGAGTAGGAGTAGATTTTCTTTCAGCTGAAGAAGTGCTCTTGCACACTCTGCATGTCTCATTTGAGGCATGTATGATTTGATCTTTGTACATAGTGCGTGTTGTTGTGTTTTGTTGCTCGAGGTTGTATCACCATGCAAGTTCAACATGCCTATAGTCCATTTCAGGGACAGATGAAAGCCCCAAGTCAAAAAAATTCTACTCTCAGAAACCTTGTTTCCAAGATTTTCTTATGAAAATTGAGAGTGCGAGATGATGTGGCAGCTTAGGGTTAGGTCAAGAAGAACATAGAAAGTGCAAGTAGTCGGGAGTCCATTTCAATAAAGAGTCAGTATCAGGATATCATTCATGACTCCATGCCCAATGGATGCTTCAAGGCTATTGGTCTCTTCATCTAGTAGGAAGATGTCCTTGTGAGTCGCAAATTGTTATCCCAAATTCACCCCGGAAAATTTGGTCAAAATAGCCCCACACATAAAGAAAATCTGAAGGGAATGATTCAGACCCGTGAGCTCATGTTCCAGAATGAAAAATAAAGGGACATGCAAGCTTGATCTAAGGAACGTAGGGTATAAATGATGCTAACAACACAAATGAAATCAAAGGCCCAAAAGAGTAAAAAAATGACCCTGGTGCAGAAATTCAAGAAACGCCCCGTAGAACGAGTCGTGCTTCAAATCCAATAGACAAGTTACAGGTGGGCTCTAAAATGGAATATCAACGTCGGGGAAAAGAAACAGTGTTCAAGAACCTAGAGGCTCAAAGGAAAAAGAACAAAGAAGGTTTGAAGTCTTCGGGCTCTGCAAATGATTCAGAATGAGCCCCAAAATTGGCTAAGTATGGAGGAGACAAGAAGCTGCCAAGTGTCCAAACGACGCACCTCCAAAGGATAAAACCAAAAGGCAGACTCAAAATTTTTCTAGGCCTCCACATGTCCAGAACCCCAAAATTTTCACTTGCCGTTGAAAATTCTTTGACTTAGCGGAAGGTGCCAAGTGTCTTAACGATGCACATTCAAAAGCGGGACCCTTGGTCGAGACTCAAACGAGCGTGGTCTCGCCACATGTCCCAGGTCCAAAAGGGATAGATTCAGGGGGTTGAATAGTCAAAGAAAAGGAAATCCAATGGAGGTAACCAAGTGTCAATGCGGCACCACTTCAAAGGTAGAGTCTGGAGGTAATTTTCAGACAAGTGCCAAGTCTCCACGTGTCCAGGGTCAAACTTTTAGCTTGCCAAGCAAAAAGACTAAGAGAAAAATACAAAGGGAGCTCGAGGAGCCTGCGGAAGCTGCCATGTGTCAGTATGATGTGATTTCAAGAGCGAAGGTAGAGGGAAAGACTCAAATGAGCTCAGAGCCACCACATGGACCATATAGGGACAGACTCTTTAAATATTGTGCGCCGTGACCCGAAACTTCAAATGGCCATATCTTTTGACTAGAAACTCAGATTTGGGTGGGAGAAGACTTTTTGGAAATGTCTTGACATCCTCTATGCTATGGAAACATAAAATATCATTCTTAGCTAGCTTTGGTGAGTGAAAATTTAGAAAATGTCTTCCAGGCCATTAATGCAGAATCTAATTTCTTCAACTACAGACTAGATTTAATTTGATCCACTAGGGAGCCATAATCGACAGATTGTAGGAGGATTTTCAGGGGGCATTGATTGATGGTGGTTGAATCTTTCAAGGTAAGATTCAATGGGTATCCTGTGGTGGTTGAAGAAGGACTCGATTTTTCCCTCTTCTCTCGTATTCTTTATATATATTGTAACACTTCTCATTTTGAGGAGATACATTTTAGGTGTAGGGAAACTCTATCAAATTCGTTTCTCGACTCCATTTTGAGTTGAAAACCTTCTCCTACGCTGGAAAGCATATTTGTGCCTCTAAGAAGAAATGTAATGGTTTGTGCACCCATATAGAGAAATAAAACATGTTTTTGTGGTGTTTCTTCAACCCTTTGCATTGTTTTGTTTTTGTCTCCCGTGCCTCTCCCTTTCAAATCTATTTTTGTGTATGTATTTCACATTTGCAGGTGTAGGGGCATTGTGTTTCATGGATTTTTGATCATGGATTAGGATCTGGGTTTGTGTCACTTCTATCTGACCTTCCCATCTTCCTTTCTCCCCTGTTTCATCCTCCCTCAATAGAGCATCTCACCCCTTTCCTTCTCTAGTGTATCACCACTTTAGTGTAAGATTTGTTTCACTCTCTCTTTCTCTCTGGTTCCTTAGAATGGTTAGATTAGGATAGTTTTTTTCTTGCCTGCATTAAAGTAGCTTGTGGCAGGTAGTTTAGGAGTAAGAACCGACTTTCTCTAGAGGACCATCTTAGGTTTGCAAGTCCCACAACTTGAGATATGATCCCATGTTGTGCAATCACACTGAATGCCCCACTTCACACCCAGGGCATTTGGGGGTGCTGTGATTCCGCACTAGCAACAACTTGCAGCTTATCCGGGTAAGAAATTGAAACTTGATGTTGTTATTGTTGATTGCCCTACCAAATGGGGCATGATGTTATCAAGAAAGTGGGCTACAAGTGTTGGTGGAAGTGTTCAGATGGATATGTCTTTTTCCACCATTCCAATTGAAGGTAGCCTTGTAAAGCTATATGGAGAGAAGAAGATGTTGCACCTCATTGAAGATCCCAATAATGCTTCTTATGAAGTGTTGTATGCTGATGTAGATGCTAATAACTTTGTTGGATTTGTTGATGGAAAAGAGCACAAGATTGATCAATGTAAATTTCTTAAACAAGTAGGTTTTCCTTGGACCTTGTTATTCGATGGAGCTTGTTCCAAGTTTGGAAATGGTGCTGGTATTGTTTTGATTTCTCTAAGCTAGGAAGAGTTTGTTTTTATTTCAAAATCAACTTTGAATGCACTAACAACATTTTTGAATATGAAGCACTATTATTGGGTTTGAGAATTGCATGGAAATATGGTGTAAAGGATATCATTGTCAAAGGAGATTCAGAATTGATTGTCAAGCAGATTAGAAAATTGTATGCTACTAAAAATCAGAGAATGAAACAATACAAGCATGCAGTATGGGATTTGATTGAAATGTTTGACTCATTTAATATTGTGCACCATGATAGAAAGTTTAATGTTGTTGCAGACAAGTTAGCAGTGTTAGGATCCAGATTTGGAAATTGTACAGTATCTCCATTTTGTGAGTATGATGTTGAAATACTAACAAGGCCATCTGTCCTTGACAATGTTAAAAATTGGCAAGTGTTCGATGATGATGCCTAGGTGAAACAGTTTCTATAGAACCAAGGTGAGTTTTTTGACCAAAATATAGATTGGGAACCAATGGTGTGTGTTGTTGAAGGAAAGGAAACTTTATTTGGAAAATACATCATCTAGCTGAAGACAAACACGATTCCCAGAGGTTTGGTGGCACTTGAATCAAACTTTGATAATGCTGATTACATTATTAACAGAAGTATGTCGATTTCAAGAGATGTGGAAGAGCACAACCTAGGCACAAAGGAAAACCACGTAAAATCTGGTTAGGAAGCAATCTGAGCAAGGAAGAGAAGTAGTCCTATGTTCAATTATTGAAGAAATATCAAGACTACCTAGCTTGGTCTTACTCTGAGTTGAAGGCATACAGGGAAGATTTGTTCCAACATGAAATTCCTCTTGAATCTAATGCCAAGCCTTTCAGGAAAAAACATAGGCCAATCAATCCGCTCCTTTCTTTGAAGATGCAAGAAGAATTGAAGAAGTTGAGGGATGGAGGGATCATTCAGCCCATAAGGTACTCATCTTAGGTTGCAAATTTAGTACCTGTCAGAAAAAATAATGGTGATATAAGGTTGTGCATAGACTTTAGGAACTTGAATAAAGAATCATTGAAAGATAATTACCCTCTGCCAAACATGGAGAATATGCTACAACCAGTAATCTGGTTTTGAATTTTTATCCACTTTGGATGGTTTCTCTAGCTATAATCAAGTTGTTGTGAAGGAGTCGAAAGAATAAATAATGCCTTTACTACTCTCGGGAACTTATGTCTATGTCGGGATGCCTTTTGGCTTAATGAATGTTGGAGTTACTTTCCAAATAACAATGGATGTAGCGTTTTACGGTTCTATCAATGATTTCATTACTGTTTATCAAGATGATGTAACCGTGTTTTCCAGAAAATGATATGATCACTGCAACACTTGGAGAAAATGTTGTTAAGGCATAGAGAGTATGGCATATCATTGAATCCCAAGAAGTGCCATTTTGGAGTGCAAAAGGAAAAGTTGCTTGGTCACATTGTATCAAAGGAAGGGGTCATGATTGATCTTGAGAGAGTGGAAGCCATCAGCAAGGTTCCAATTCCGATAACTAAGAAGGGAGTTCAATCCTTCTTTGGAAAAATAAACTTTATCAAAAGATTTGTGTCTAACTTTGCTGAGTTGACCATCCCCATTACTAGCATGCTGAAGAAGGACCAAGTTATCAAATGGGAAGAAGCTTCCATTCAAGCTTTCAATGGGATCAAAGAAGCATTAAAGAATGCCCTTGTTTTAGTAGCTCCAAATTACAAGAATCCTTTTCAAATGTTTTCTTTTTCTTCAGAAAACACCATTGCATCTATTTTGTTGTAGAAGGATGATGAAGGGGCTGAGAGACCAATTTCCTTTTTAGTAAGGCATTGCAAGGAGTTGAGTTGAAGTACACCATCATGGAGAAGCAAGCATTTGCCTTGGTGAAAGCAACAAAGGTTTTCAGACCTTACATCTTGAGCTCTAAAGTTGTTGCTTATGTTCCCCACACCATGGTGAAAGATATCTTATTAGAGATGGAGGTCTCAAGCAAAAGATGCAGATGGGTAAACAAGTTGCAAGAATATGACATGGATATCCAAACCATGAAATTGATAAGAGGTTTGGGCCTAGCTAAGCTTATGGCTGAGAGAAACTTGCAAACTATTGAGGTGAATGAAGTAGAAGGAGAAAGGGTGGATGTCCTTGAAAAGTTGATAAGCTCTGAATGGTAAAAATATATAATCTTTTATCTCAGACATTTATGCTGCCCTGAACACTTGAGTAAAAATTAGAAAAGAGCTCTTAAGTTAGCCTCCCAAAAATATGTCATTACTAATTTTGGGTTAGCTCGGAAGAATCCCGAGGGAGTGCTCTTGAGATGCATTACTGAACATGAGGCCCCCAAAATAATTACTGATCTCCATGGAGGAGTTTGTGGGGGACATTTTTTGGAAGAGTTACAACACATAAAATCTTGAGGGCTGGTTATTAGTGCCCAAATATCTTCAAAGATACAACTCTATTGGTTAGGAAATGTGAAAGTTACCAAGCATTTCTCTGGAAGAATGAAAGCTTCAAGCTCCCTTCCTTTGTAGCTGTGTTAGTTGAAACCCCATTAAGCAATGGGGAATGGATTTCATTGGCAAAATTTCTTATCCTTCCAGTGCTGGTCATAAATGGATTCTTGTAGCCACTAATTATTTCACTAAGTGGGTGGAAGCAATCCCCACCAAGAAAGCAACACACCAAGTCATCATGGAATTCATGTTGAATCAAATCATATGCAGATTTGGAGTGCTAGTTAAGATTGTTGCTGATAATGCCATGAGTTTTAGAGCCAAACCTTTAGTGGCAATGTGCAAAGAGTATGGAATCAATTTGACATATGCTTCTAACTACAATCCCCAAGGAAATGGACAAGTTGAGTCCAACAATAAAAACTTGTTGAAGATCATTAGAAGAACCTTGGAGTTGAACAAAAAGAAGTGGGGTGAGCAACTAAAGTTTGTTGTTTGGGCTGACAGAATCACTGTCAAAAGAGCTACTGGTAAAAGCCCATTTGAGTTGGTATATGGAACTCAAGATTTGTTGCCCCTTCATTTGCAATTGTCTTCATTTCAATTTTTTCAACAAATTGAAGATCAAGAAGTTAGTCCATATAATTCTTGAGTCAATTAGATTATTGAGTTAGATGAAGAAAGAAGGGCATCCCATCAGTGGCATGTGAAGTTCAAAGAAAAGTTGAAGAAGTTATTTGATAAGAAGGTGACTCTAAGGGCTTTCAACATTGGGGATCTTGTGCTATTATGGGATAACAGGCATGAAGATAAGGGCAAGCATGGTAAATTTGATGCATTGTCGATGGGCTCTTATTCATTTGATATTTGAATTGGTGAAAATACCTTCTTCCTAAAAGAATTAGACAGGGAATTGCTTGAATTGCCTATTAATGGAAGGCATTTGAAACATTTCCTTGATTTATTTCTCATAATCAAGGTATACTCCATTGTACAAAGTGTATAGTCTTCTAGTTTCATTTTGCTTTCGTGATTTTTTGTTTTTTGTTCGTTCTAGTCCTTGGTGACCTGGTTTTGTTGGTTTCTCGGTTCATTTTTTGGAGGATGGTTATGGTTTCTTTGCTCTGCAAGATTATTCTTTGACTCTATTGACCAATGGTTTGTTTTTGGCACTTGGTGTACTATTTGTTCTTGTGGAACTCACAAGGAGTGCCCATCCCTGAGTCGAGGTGATGTTGGTGCTCAATTTGGTCTCGCCCATTTGTCCTTGAAATTCTTTAGTTTGTGGGCTTTGTCGTCTTTTCTATCTCCCCATATTGATGCATGAAAACTCTGTCCTCCATTTGGTTGCCATGATTAGTCCCTTCCTTGTTCGAGGATCACTTAAATTCCATAATTTGTTTTTCGCTCCTCTGTCCATGTGAAAAGATCTGTAACTTGGGCAAAAAACTCGTGTTTTTTCCCTTCCATCCATTTTCCATAGTCACATTTTGTTTTCTCTGTCATTTCTGTCCCAAGTATCTTTGGAAATGTGATTGGATGCGTCTCGAAAGATCATATTTGGGCCTTATATCATTTTCAAATTCTCTGCCCTTGAAGAAGGATTCATTTCTAGGCACAGATGGTGATTTTCCTACATTTTATGGTTTGTCGGGTGTGGTTTTCCCTGTCAAATTTATATCTCAACATATGTGGAAACATGGCCCTTTCTGGTTGGATTTGGCTCAGAAAGGTACTTTGAAACTCTAAGGCCCACTTCAACTCAAAACTTGTCCATGTGGAGGGCCAACGCTCATCTGAAAATTCACCTTTTGGTTTGACCTTGGAGTTGTGCCAGGGAGACATGTGGAGGTTTCCCGGCTCCTTTCCATACTTAAACTTTTAAGCAACTTCATAAAGGCTCGGGACACGTGTAGGGACCTGTGCTTGTTTGGAGACCTACCCTAAATTTTATTTTGAAGAAGCGCCAAGAGGACACTTGGAGGCTTCCGCTCACTCTTCCCTTGCTTGGAATTTTCAACAGCTAAGGAAAACTATCTCGGACCCTAGACACATGGCGCCTTTCATTTGTGCCCTCAACTTTTTAAACAATTTTGCCAGATCAAACACGTGGTGAGCCCGCACTTGTTTGGGGTCTCCACTTTTGGGGACCATATCAAAGTGTGCCATGGAAACATGTGGAGGATTCCCGCAGGCTCCCTTTATATTGAGACTTTTCAAAGGCTAAAAGGCATTTTTCTTGGACCCGGGGCATGTAAAAGGCCCGTGCTTGTCGGGAAACTCCGCCCTATGCATCCGCTGCAGTTGCACTAAGGGAACATGTGGACAATCGTAATATAAAGTAAAGAAAGGGTAGAATCAACGGTGGATGTGCATTGCATTTGTTTTTTCACCATTTCTGCTCCAAGACTCCTGGAGATGCGAATACGCACTGTTTTTCATCATTTTTTGATGAAATTCCTTGTTGTTTTTTTTTCTACAAAAGTGCCATTGAATGGATTCAGAACTTAATTTGTGAGTCCAGGATTGTTAAGGTCGATATTTTGAAGTTGGAATTGCTCGGGCACTTGCAAAATGTGAATTACAGAGAAACCGGATACGGGCGAGTTGTAGAGGAAAAAGAGGGAAAAGGATGAAATGATGAAGGTTGCAGGCATAAAAGATGAAAAATGTGTTGCCTTGAGAGCAAAAAGGATTACTTGTCAGATCTAACTATATAGAGCCTCTGGAGAATGATTGAAATGGGGATTTCTCACATGACAGAATCAAAATGATTAAAAGGATTGTCAAAAAGGTTATGGCATGACATCCTAGTCATTAGTCGAGGGTCTGAGAAATGTGATCAGTTCATAATTGGTCCACCTAGTAGCTTTCGGATGTGAATTTGTTAAACGTCACTTTCTGAGGAAAATTGGTAACAAGAAAAGGTCCCTCAAATATTCTTCTTTTTGGGGGAAATTTGGGATGAGTAAGCGAGTGAAATGTATAAATGCAATGAGAATACTCTTGCAAAGGGTCAGATGTTAAATTTCATGAGAAAAATTTGAGAAAATCCATCTTCTGAGAAACCCATCTGAGATACCTGGTTAATTTCTTCTATGTTAGATTTTCTATCATGTCAAGTTGGTTACAGATGTATAGCCATTGACAAAGCTTTGAGATTTCTCTAGAAGCTCTCCCCTGCCGATGAATCTAAGCAATTTTGAAATTAATTTGTGTTCAATCTCTAGCAATTTGTGTCTACTTTGTTTCCAAATGTCTACAAATGGTTTCTTTTGTTCCTATTGCAATCTTACATTAAAATCTAGATCTTGTCCCCGTGATAATTTAGTGGCATTTGCAATTTCATTTCAAGAAGAGCCTTCATCTTGTGATGAGATAAACAAATTTAAAATCACTTCACTGTCATTTGTTGATAAAGATTGCTTGTAAGTCTTTAGGTGTACCTTAGGCATGATTGATAAGAAATTTTGGTGTTTAATTGAGTCTTTTAACTTGAGCCTTCTAACTTGAGCCTTCGTGTTAGATTATCAAATATTGTATGAAAACGTGCAAATTTGGACCGCATTGATGCACACCTTATGGTTGAAAGAACGCCTTAACTATTTTGAATCTTTCATTGTTGAGTTGGCCATTGTTGTGAAGTTTCTCAATGATCTGGTATAATCAACTTTATCTTGCTTAATCTCCCACCAAAATTATTCAAAAACCATGAATCCATCCTGAACTACCCCTTTTTTTCCCTATATATCCACAAAGGAACAAAATCTATTTACTAAAATATGCAGAACAATCAGGATTTCATAATGTCTTCAGTAACCTTAGCCTTGTTTTGAAAGTATCTCCATCTTTTAGAAGTGACAACTCTTGAGAGTTAAATTATGGAGTATTGATCATACTTTCCCAAGGTTTTCTTCATAAAATTTGTGTAAAAGAAGGATATCTCCATCTCCTTCATCAAACAGAGGTTACACTATGGGTCCTCTCACCCTGGTCGAAAGGCACGACCTAAAGTAGTGAGGATAGGTCAAATCCTCTTAAAGGTGTTATCCATCTCTCCACAAATCTGAGTGACAAAGGGCTAGTTAGATCTCATCCCCGACTATAAAACGACATACATCATGATCTATCTGTCTCTAAGCTCCATGCCAAATCTGTGATGCTTCTCAGCTTGAAAAGGAGAACAAATTTGGATACCAACATAATCTTAGTTCTCGAGGCATCTGTTTTCCCAAAGTGTTTGGCTCTATAATTACTAGGTCCTCCTCTTCCTCACTTTCTTCCTCTTGATCATTCTTTTCATGCTCACCATCACCCTAATCCGACTCATTCCTTTATGGATCTTCAAAGTGGTTTTTATTTCTTCTCCGAAATATGTGAGACTTTCTCAAAAGTAGGAGCAACTTATTTAGTGGATTCTTGAGATTTCTCATGCTCTACCACTTTTTGGGTGTTTCTTCATTTTTCTCAATCTCTTTAGCCTTATCTTTTTCATATACACCTTGGTTGAGAAAACCAATGACAAAGAGGAAGGATTCATTTGAGATGGAACTTTTGAAACTTGTTGAGGAGGAATGAGAGCCTCATTGTGTGAAGAATAAGCCTCTCGAGAGGAAGATTTATTTACGCTTGATCATATTATTTCATTTTATTATTGAACCAATGTTTGGTCCTTGCAAGAACTGGATTTTTCATTTCAAAGGGGTCATTCCTCTTCTTTTGGGACCACCAATGGTTGGGAGGGGCATGTGTTGAATAGTTTTAAGATACTCTACAAAATATAATCTCTCATTTTCATCCTCCAAATCCTCGTGAATATTTACCTGGTACACATTGAAGTCCTTGATCTGTTGTAGGGAAAGTCTTCCAAAATATCTCTTCCTCACCTCATACTCATCAGAACAATCTTCCCAATAATATTCCATGGTGGGGATATGATAATAGGACATTCTCAAATGTTGTGAAATGAACCCCTTGATGTCAAAAGAGGATCTTCTCTGGTATGGATGGAACTTGAAATCAATAATTGTCCTTTCAACATTTTGAGCATCTAGGAAGATCTACATGTATAATTTCCCAAAGAAATAGGGAATTGATACTTGTGTTTTTCTTTTCCCTACATGTCCTATGAAGCATGTCCAGTTGTCTACAAAATTATACCAAAACCAATTTATCATTGTAGTACATGGGTGACTTGTTAGGTGAACCTTCAAAACCAGCTAGCCTGATGTGGAATTTTTTTTGAATTGAATAAAGAGGCTGCCATAAGTTGATAGAATCGCATTACTTTCTAGACACTCTTTCAATTGTATTTCCTTCTAGGAGCCTAACTATGAACATTGTAAAAACATCATTTACCCTCCTGTGGTGAAATTTACTATTCTCAAAAGTGAATCTGTGGGTAAAACTCATAAACTGGTTCATTCTTTTTGTCATCTTGAGAGGCTAACCCTACCCACACCCTATAGGCTGCAATTGTATACATGAGGTAGGAGGTCATGTGAAAGGTTTTGCTTTGATGCACATTCACCAGTTTCTCACTTAATTTTTCACAAATTATTTCTCCCTAGTTCAAATTTTTCTTTCCTTCACAAATGATGTTGATATATACACACATCTAGAACTGAAACTTAATTGTAGAAGGTAGACCCATCAATCTAGCCAACAGGGTAATCATATCGATAGTTCCTTCTTGAAACCCGGCATGTATATGACCTTAGGGAACTTTGAAATTCCTCTCTTTGGGGCCTTGAGCCATGATTTGGATATCATTTCTTTATATCTTTCCTTATCTTGATCAAAGAGATTCTAAGCTTGGGCCAAGGTTAGGGTGTTACAATCTTCTATTAATCGGGATTCCTAAAGTTGCATTTATATAACTGGTATCAAGTTTAGTAATGAATTTTTCATGGGGATCTCTAACTTCCTTGGTTTCAGGGTCAAAACAAGAGGCAAAAGCAAGGATAATATCACTGCACTGGACAGAGAGGGGAAACTTGACAGCATAGGCAATTCCACAATTCTTAATACATTGGACCATAACAGTGGGGGTATCTTCATAAATACTGGCCCATAAATCATTTAGATTCAGATGTCTAATGTCAATATCCCCAATATTTGGTACATAAGTCTCCAAGGAGGAAATATGTTAATAACCACCATACTAGAACTTCATGATGAAAGGTACAGTGGAATAACTTAGAGAAATGGAACTTAATAATAGTTTTCAGGAATGAATCAAAGGATAGGGCATGAAAAAAAAAACACCACCAAGTTAAATCAAATGGGCATGAAATGACTCACATTTAATATGAAAAGAACGACACTTTGACAATGACCCCATTACAATTTGAATTTTTGAAAATGGATGAAAATTGAGAAAGATATGGCTAAAAACGTCCTGGAGGGCACGAGGAGTGAAGACACGGTTGGAATTCACAAATCAAAATGGTGAAAATGAATTACATTTTACCCCCTTTTGTATTGAAATTTTTGATGAAAATGGTTAAAATGAGTGATACCATAGAAAGCAAGGAACCAAGATATTAAAAGAACATTTTAAATCACTTTACCCCATATACTACATATATGACAGATTTCGGGAAATGGAGGCCCGAGGGAACAAGGGTCATTGGTTCCAAAATTCTCCAAAGTACCCACAACAAAAACAAACTCAATAGAATGTGGAGAGGGGAGGTTCGTGAGGAACTCGAGTGTTGGGTGAAACAAGGTCCGGGAGTACCTAATATATCCGAGAAACCCACAATACAAAGATACCATGATTAGTGCGAACAAATCGGGATTTTGGGGAACACAAGGTCCAAAGAAAAAAGGGTCGCGGGTTCTTAAAACATCCGAAGTATCTGTAATACAAAGCGTGGAACGCGAGAGTTACAAGATTGTAGGGAACGATAAGAAATGGGGAACAATTTCACTCCAATTACAAAATCTTTGCATGAATATAAAACAAAGATTTTCGGGTTCAAAGGCGTTACGGTGAACAAGTGGGTGTGGGGAACAAGGGCTTGGATGGAACAACTCCATGGGAAAAGAAAATGTTTGTAAAACACTACAATCGAAAGCAATGTGGGGAAAATAAGGATGCGGGAAAAAAAGGCCCAAAGGAACCTCGTTCCTCCAAAAGTTGAAATCACCACAATACACTCAAACATACCTAAAACACAAAAAAATGACTAATTGTTTTGATTTTTCCAATCCATAATACTTCACAAAGGAAAACAAAATAGGCAAAGGGGTCACTTGACCAAAAATTTCAAAAAAATTCAAAAATTGCACATTTTTAGGGTAAGTGACAACAACCGTCTAACATATATTAAAAATTTACTTACACTATGTGGTATTTTTCCAATGTTGAAGGAGATAAATGTTTTGACAAAGCATGTACAAGAGCATTGCATCTACATAATGACTTCATAAGACTGAGAAAACATGTGTGCATGAGTCTAGATAGTTTATATTTGTCAAATGGAAGTTTTTAGGGTCCTATTTTTGAAAGCTGGAATGCATTAATAGACCTTAAGAATCCAAGTTGCTACTTAAAATTCAATATACATGATCATCTGTGTATAACAACACATGGGAAAGAGATACCACTTCATACTTTTCAGAGAAGAGAAGATTTGGTTGGGTCAGAAATGGAAGAAGTAAGAGTGACACATAATTTATATGAAACAATATTATGTGACACTCGAAATAAATTGAAAAATATTTCTCAATCTTTATCTACAGAGATCTGTGAAAGATTCAAAAAGGATAAATTACTTGAAGCAATGGGAGTTGTCAATCCACAGTTTTGGAATACAAATTAGAGGCATACCTGAAACATCCAAAGAATACTTTATTTATCAAATACATGACTAGTCTAATGGAACATTTTTGTAAGTGTGAAGAGATAAACGGAGTTGTTGTTGAAGGTATTTTACAAAAAAAGTTACTGAGTTCTCAGTCACAGGATTTTTCCACCACTATGCTAGAGCAATTTTGGTTTTGGACGAGCCAAATGAAAATGGTTCCATTAGAAGACTTTGGAAGAAGCTTTATTCAAGTAGTATTTTACGAGAGGATTTGAGCGAGTATATTCAGCTATATGAACTTTTTCAAACTATGATTTTGGGATTTGTTGAAGATGAGAGGGTATTCAAAGTGCATTGTCCTTTGTAAAATCAAAATTCCATAACATATTGGATAGAAATTTAGAAAGTTGTCTGAGATTGTATGTATCCAAGTTACTTTGTGGAAAATTTTCCTTATGAGAGAGCACTTGCATTATGGAATTCACTCATAGAAAGAAGAGGAGTCGGTAACATTCTGATTGATCCGGGGATTCAAACACATCCACCGAACACGCTACCAATTTAGTAGAATTCCAAGACACAAATGAACAAGTTTCTCCAGGATTGTTTCAATTGTTAAAGTTCTAATTTATTGTATACATTCTTGACGCTATTGACAATGATTTGATATATTGATATATTTCATATTGATTAATGATAATCAACTGGTCTTAATAGACTATGTTTTTTACTTGTAACAAATTCATTTTTTTATATTTTGTTTTATTATTGAAATAAAAATAGTGATTTATTTGGATCCATCTGTGTGATTATTGATTAATGTTTTATCTCTGCATGAAACATAAATATTTTTAAAAAAACACACTAAGTGTCTTAAACCATGCTTTACATCTCCAAATAGTAACATAAAAAACATTCACAATAAGCAAAAATCCAATTACAAGTTTGCATATTAAATTGTTGAAAAATTTCAATAAATGTGATACAACAGTAAATATAGTTCCAATTCAAAATTAGTCTTGTATTCATTCTATCAAGATGGATTACTTTATGAAGACATACATGTTTTCATAAAGCATTTTCAGCCAATATAATTACAAAATGATGGGTTGTCAATTATTTTCAAAGCTTTTGGGAAAGTTCTATCATATAAGAACACATTACGAGGGAATATTTTTTCGCCTATGATTCTGAATCATAGTTGTCCTTACGTCTGCCACACGGAATAAAAAAGAAAAAAATTGGCTGGCCACTATCTTTTAATTCCTATGCCAATGTTGGAATTGTGACAACACACCTATCACATGGTGAAACTAATTTTTTTCAATTTTTTGTTGTAGGGAAGCTTGATATTTTTCTTGCAAAAGAGGTGGAGTTTTCTTAGTTTGTATAGTGCTCTCTGCTAAAACTCTTGATGCCTGCAAATCCTATGTTGCACTATTGATATTTTGAAGAATATTTTTCTCCTCCCTCACAACATCTCCTGATGAAAAAGTGATGGATCAACATCTATATTTTCCTTTAGTAAGATATTTAGATCCATCTTATGCTCCTTGATTATCCTTTTCAATGTATTATTTTGTTTATTTAATAATAAAAGTTTTTTCCTTCAACTGTATAAATGCATTCAAGATTTTGTGGGCATTCTTCAAATGTGCATCAAATACAACTACTTCTTTCTTTAAATTTTCATATTTTTCCTACAAAATAGAAATAGAAATGTATTAGTCTATTAGATAAGTCTAAATAATTTATTGCAATGCTCATAATATCACAATTTTATGTGTAAAAGATGACCTACCATAACTTTCTCTTTTTTTGCATTTGCAATTAAAACATTACTTTTGTCTCTAGCCCATTTGTTGTAGTACGCCTGGGCTTCAACATTAAGATTCTCCAACCTATTTAACATTATATCTAAAATATCATCATCATAATCATTATTATACAAAATTGTGCCTGATTGAGCTTTGTTTAGAAAAATGTCAAGCCTTGTTAGTTGGCTCTCTATGGAAGTGAACAATGAATTCCTTTGAGCGTGATTATGGTATCTGGGTATTTATTTCTTTGATCAAAATTTTGGCCCTTCTCTCCCAAGTGTGCACTGATTCCACATCAAACATAAAAACTTCCTGAATTGTGGCCCCCATACTGTCTGATATCAGATTTTTGAAGGCAAAATTTGTCTTCTGATCATTTATGAGTGGAGTTTTACTTGGAGGAGGAGAGTCTCTTATTTCATGTACATCTTTCTATGTTTGTGGTTGAGGAGGTGGAGTAGATTGTATCATACCATGCATGTCAAAATAGTTACCCTTCTCTATGTCACCACTATCAAAGCCCAAAAACTCATCATTGAGCTTGATCTGGTTCAAAATATGGGTGCCCATTGTACTGAAGACACCACCTAGTAAAAACCTAGAAATTCTAAGGTTACTAGATGAACTATTCTTGCAGAGTCTACATGAAACCTTATATTCTTGCCTACAAATTTTCTTGTTGTTTGTACAAAGTATGCGTCGGTGGTACCAGAGGCCTTTTTGAATATGTTGTGAAGGTCTATTAACTGCAAGAAGCAAGCGTAAAGTATTAAAAAATTAATCATTATACCCTTGTAAATACTAAATAAAATATTTACAAGTAAACAAAAGATGCTAAACATTATACATTACCTTGCATGCTCGGAGATGTGACCATTCGACCTTGACACTGAGAATGAGTTTGATCTAGACCGTCAAACTCGAACTTTATGAAAACAAAAATGTAGAAATATTAAAATACTTTACCACTTATAGAACAGATAGCTTGTTTATGGTTCCTCCTAGTAGCTTAATTATAAACAAGTAATATTTATACCTATAGAAAATTGTGATGGGATAGGTGGTAGGAGTGGTGGAGCTATCAACCCCCTAGGTATTTTTGACAAGGTAATCAAAGTGGGGTTGATTCTCGCTAAATCCATATCAGAATCACCAGAGACCTCTCGAGGGGATTTACCCTGAGCAATAGCCTCCTTATGAGATATTCCAGCTATAATTCTTCTCTACAAAAGATAAAATTACTATTATTATTGCATTCAAAAATAATTAATCATTATAATGTTAAAATTAATTGTTACATGTTGTTCTTCAAGTGAGAGACCAATCATTTTGTCATTTATTACAATCAGAATTTTTCCGTTTCTACAATTGGTGGAAAGCTTCATGATAGAAAGCAAGTAGATAATTGGAAGAAGAAAACACAATCTTAGATTTATCAAATGCATTCATACTAGAAAGGGCATTGTTGACATCTATTTTTATTCGATTGGACAAATATGTGCCTCAATTACATTATTCCCGCTGTTAGTGTGTGCAATATATACTAAACCACCCAAAATGAAATGTCCGCGGATCTACCCTGTAGAACAATCCTAGCTTGAAATAGTGATATCATTGCATGAAAGAATTTGTTGTTAGTGTACATTATTATTTATCCTTTTATTTATTAGGATAATTCTTACACTTGTGTTATCCCTACACTTGTTGGGTTAGCTTGCTTAGTTGTACTAGTTGTGTGGAGTTAGCTTATTAGTTGTGTTGAGTTAGCTTCTCAGTTATGTGGAGTCAGCTTACTAGTCTTTTGGAGTTAACTACCAATATTAGTCGGTGGGAGTTATTCACCACTGATTTAGGTAGTAGTTGCACTTCCCTCCTCCTATATGTACATCTTTATTATTGAGTAATTCAAGTCATTGTATTGTAATGTATTGAGCATTATGGATTATGATGGATTTCCATATATGGTATTTTATCTCTCTGTTTTTAAAATCTAATATGGTGTGCTATTATCATATGAGATCGTGGCTTGGAACAATCTTCTTATCATTCATTTCATGGTATCGAGCAATAGATGATGTAGACATCCATCTTCTCTCTTGGGGAGCTATTCGGTGAAACCTAGTGGTATTTTATCGTTGTTCGAGTAGTTGCTTTTGGCAACTCATACGGATTTTGGTATCACTCTACCCATTCAACAAGTATGGGAGGGGTATGGTGTTAATACTAATTCTTTGAGTTTCATGTCCTTGCCTTATTACGTGTTGATATTGTTTCTTTAGGTTTCGTGTCCTTGCCTTGTTACCTTAGCTTTTCTTGGATCGTGGCACTCCTATTTATTTGGATCTTGTGTCCTTGCAAAACATAAGAGCTAAAATACCATATATGGAAATCCATCATAATCCATAATGTTCAATACATTACAATACAATGACTTGAATTACGTAATAATAAAGATGACATATAGGAGGAGAGGAAGTGCAACTACTACCTAAATCAATGGTGAAGAACTCCCACTAACCGATGCGGTAGTTAAGTTAAATCCAAAAGACTAGTAAGCTAACTCCACATAGCTGAGAAGCTAACTCAACACAACTAGTAAGTTAACTCCACACAACTAGTACACCTAAGCAAGCTAACCCAACAAGTGTAGGGCTAACACAAGTGTAATAATTATCCTAATAAATAAATAAAATGATAAATAATAACCTACACTAACACCCTCCCGTAAGCATAGCTTAGGTGGGTGGAAAATAAGGTGGGTCCCAAAACAAGGCCTGATGAGGTACCCATGTACAACAACTGGGAAAATAGACACCACAAGGTACCTAAAACCAAGAATAAAAAAAGTAGAGAGAGAAAATTCCGCCGCAAGATAAAACAAGAAGCTTGGCTCCAAAAAATCGTACAATGTTGAAAAAGTTTGGTGCGCATTGTGGTCTAAATCCACTACTCAATCATAGAACTCAAAAACAACTGACATTGGGCTTCACTAGAATAGCTCCATGTAAGGAGACTGTCAATGGAGTGATGTCAAAAGTGTAAAAAAATACCAAACATAATTTGATCAACTTCTACAAATAGGTGTGCCACGATTCAAGAACAACCAAATCAATAAGGAAAAGACATGAGATCCAAAAAAATAGGAGTGTCAGTAATCCAAGAAAAGCCAAGGTAACAAGGCAATGACACAAAATTCAAAGAAGCGAGATCAATTTGCTACAAACAGGTGTGTCACGATCCAAGATCAATAACCAAGGAAACAAGGCAAGGACACGAGATCCAAATAAATAGGAGTGCCACGATCCAAGAAAAGCCAAGGTTAAAAGGAAAGGACACAAAACCCGAAAAGGAAGTATTAACACCACACCCTCCCATAGTGTTGAATGAGAAGAGTGATACCACAGATCTGTATGAGTTGTCAAAATCAACTATTCGAACACTGACAAACTAACATTGGGCTTCACCAGAATAGCTCCCCATAAGAGAGTCTGTCAACATGCCAAAAAAAAGTGTCGAAAATATAGATCCAAAATATCTCAACAAACAAGAGAATATAAATGTATACACTCATAGATACAAGAATGCAACACCCAAAATTTTAGGACGTCGAGCTCAACCGAAATTGCATCCACAAGTGATTACAACACCCTCCCAAATTTGGCACTTTATAATTGAGTGCATGTAAATATTACAATGAGTAACATTAACTTTTATATTTGAAATATGTGTATACAAATTTCACCAATGCGTAGATCTCAAAAAAATACACAATTTCAAAACAACAATCACCTTAATCTGAGCTACAGATCAAAAGTTATGAGCTCTAGAAGGTTTTGCTATTAAAATAATATTTTAACACTTGGGTTTTTTAAAAGGTACACATGATACCCAAATGTCCAAAGGGTAAACAAGTGCATCCACACAATACGGACTTGTGACAAAAGGATAAAAGTCTGCGCCCAAAACCTAAATGTCTAGAGGGTAAATCATTGCATTCGAAGGTACATGTCAATATCCAATGGATAAAAGAATGCACCCAAAGGGTATAGATCTACGTCTAGTGGATAAAAGATTGCATCCAAAACATAAATATCCAGAGGGTAAAAGAATGCATCCGAAAGGTACACGCTTATATCTAATGGATAAAAGAATGCACCCCGTGAGGGTACAAATCTACATCTAGTGGATAAAAGACTCGTATCCAAAACAAAATATTCATAGGGTAAAAGAATTCATCTAGAAGATACAAACTTATATCCAATGGATAAAAGAATGCACCCAAAGCAGTACATATCTACGTCCACCGGATAAAAGATTACATCTAAAACAGAAATACCTAAAGGGTAAAAGAATGTATTCGGAAGGTACACGCTATATCCAATGGATAAAAGAATGCACCAGAGGGTACAGATCTGCATCCAATGGATAAAAGAATACATCCAAAATATAAATATCCATAGGGTAAAAGAATGCATCTGGAAGGTACACGCTTATATCCAATGGATAAAAGAATGCACCCAGAGGGTAGTGATCTACATCCGATTTGACTGTCTCAAAACATGGTACACAGGGCTTTAATCGATTCTATGGTTTTGGCACCTTCTAAATCCAATGACACACTCCATTTTGCATAAAAATGCATGTAGAAAAGTGATAACAAATTCCAAATACATGAAAAAATAAGCCTTTGCTTACATAAAGAAAAACTTACAGATGGATGTCTACATCATCTATAGCTCTGATACCATGAAAGGAACGATAAAAAGATTGTTCCAAGCCACAATCTTAGATGATAATAGCACAACACATTACATTTACAAAATAGAAGAGCTAAAATACCATATATGGAAATCCATCATAATTCATAATGCTCAATACATTACACTACAATGAATTGAATTATTCAATAAGAAAGATGTACATATAGGAGGAGTGAAGTGCAACTACTACCTAAATCAGTTGTGAAGAACTCCCACTAACTGATATTGGTAGTTAATTTAAGTCCAAAAGACTAGTAATGTAGCTCCACATAACTGAGAAGCTAACTCAACACAACTAGTACACCTAAGCAAGCTAACCCAACAAGTGTAGGGCTAATACAAGTGTAAGAATTATCCTAATAAATAAATAAAAGGATAAATAATAACCTACACTAACATTTGTTTGTAATACCTTGTATAACAAGGCGTCTTTTGGAATGATTAACTGCAACTGTAAAAAGATACAAGAAAAGTAAGATGCTTGAGTAGTTAAGTAATATTAAGAAAACAAACAATTGAAAATAAAATTGAACTTACCATCAGCCTACACATTGTAATTGTTGGAGGTCAAACCTACACCCGTGTCTTGGATCTAATAGAAACGAGTTGTTTGAAACAAAAATAGAACCATCTCCAAGTTGTGGGACCTTACACGCTTGAGACAGATCTTTGGAGAAGGTCGGTTCCTCTACCTATTTCTACTACTATTGTTACTCCTAATGCTTTGGAAGGGAAATTTAAGCTAATAAGCCAAGGGACCAAGGATAGAAGGATAACATAATGGAAAACTAAACTAAAAGGGAGGCAATAACACAGAAAAAGTGGGATGAACACTATCTGTTTTGAGAGAAAATGAAGGAAAAGCACGAGGAAAGGCTAGGCACATGTATCACAAACAAGAACACATTTACACCATCGATTTCATGAAACAAAACTAAAAATATAGCTGCAAGGAACTTAAAGTGACAAAACAAGCATACAATGTAAAAGAGAGGAAATGAAGAAGAATATAACACGTTAGGACAAAGAATAGTCACAAAACATTTCTTCTATTACTTCTAGGTATGCATAATTGGTTATAATGGCGTTTGAAGGCCAATATTCACATGCACGAACCAGATCTAGAGGTCTGTGACTCAGAATGTAAAGATACAGAGTCCTTAGAAAACACTAAAGGATCCAAAATGTTCAGCCCGTTATAATGAGATGAGCTCTTACATTTATAGATAAATCCATGAGAGAAAAGAGGAGGAAAATCTGATTTGAAAATTCAACCACCAAAGCAATGAATTCTGAAAATCCATCTACAAATCTGTCAAGTCTGCTTCTCCATGTCTGTTTGGCATGTTGGAGAATAAAAGGGGTGAGATCTAAAGTGAATTAGGTGGTTGAAGCAATTAGATCTACTCATTAATGGAATGAAAGGTGTTTTCCACCCTATCACCTACCAAATCCTGCTGAAATTTGAATTTGAATGGTCTAGCATGTAGCCCACGTTAGAAACTTTCTGAAAAGTTTGGGCATGCAAGGATCTGATCACTGGAGTAAAAGTTATGAGTGTCGAGAAGATCTCAGTAGTGCAAACTGGGCACGCAAGACATGTGACACATGCTTTGATTGACCTGAAAGGTTGGCCAACTATACATCTACTTTGTCATTTTTGCCACGTGTCACCCAATAGTTTGTTGTAATGATTCGGTACCCAGATGGCATGCTTTGGTTGGTTATGTGTGGCACACTCAATCCGTTAGATGATGACATGGCACAAGGAGCACCGAAGAAGGCGTAAAGGCATACACATGGAAGAATGAGGCGCATGAGGAAAAAAATAGGGAAGGCATGCACAAAGATGTTGCACAGGGAAGGAAATGGGAGAAATACCTAAGGAAGGAACATATGGTCAAGGTGTAACTATTACAAAGTAATTTATGAGGGACACGTAAGAGTGTCAAGGACTTAGCTAAATTGGACAAAAAATCTAGGGCACACGTGAAGGGTACATGTAATGTTGGGAAGAAGGTGAGTGCACAAGTAGTGCACAAAAGGAAAATGGAACAAAGAGGAAAAGGAAAAGAAAAATATGAAGGAAAGGGGAACGCACAAGAGTGCATAAGGAATATGCAACCAAGGGAATATGTCAAAGGGGAAAAAGAGGTGTGCGCAAGCTATAACATAAAACCACAGAGCCAACATATAAATACAAGTTGTCCTAATAACTAGGGGAGTTATTTGAATAACATTAATGAGACTCCAATTTTTTAAGTCTTCATCGTTAGGACTACATTTGTAGTTAAAAGATTTTGGTTTTAGAAAGGTAATCCAATTAATAGATGGACATCTGCGAGCTCCACGGTGAAAGAAAATGTACGATCTGTTGGTATCCAAATTGATTATCCCTCTGAAATTAAGCAACATCAAATATTTAGCAAGACACTGAGAAATAGACAGATCTTATTATGATTCGTTTTGTAGTCTGGGAAGGGGGTTTGTCGACTCTTTGTCACTCGGGCATTAGAGAAATGGATAACACCTTCATTAAGGATTTGATCTATCCTCACTACTTTAGGTCGTGCCTTTCGACTAGGGTGAGAGGACCCATTTTGTAACCTCTGTCGGTGAAGGAGAATGAAGATATCCTTCTTTGCAAAAATTTGAAAGGGGATCCTGAGAAAATATGATCAATGCACCACAATTTAACTCTCATGAGTTGTCACTTCTAAAGAATGTTGATATTTCCTAGATAGGGCTAAGGTTACTAAAGACATTATGGGATCCCACGATTGATTTATCGCATATTTTGGCAATAGAAATTATACATTTGTGGACATACAAGGAAAATAGGGGTAGTTCATGTAGGATTCATTGTTTTGAATAATTTTGGTGGGAGATTAAGTAGGATGAAACTGATTATGCTAGATCTTTGAGAGACTTCCAAATGACAGAAAGCTTCAGAATATCTAAAATATTCCTTCAACTAGAAGGTGTGCATCAATGGAGGCCCAGATTTTCACAGTTTCAAATAATCTCCAAGAATTTAACACGAAGGATCGAGATAAAGAATTAATAAAACATCAAAGACCCATGGTTCCTCATGCCTAAGATACACTCGAAGGCTTATAGACAATCTTTATCAACAAATGATAGTGAATTTATTTTAAATTGTTTATCTCAAGACAGATGAAGGATCTTCTTGAAATGAAATTTCAAATGCTACTAAATTGTCACAGGATGAGGTCTGTTTGATTTAGAGAAACTTTAACAAAATATTTCAATAGGAATAAGAAAAACTACTTGTAGACATTCTGAAATAAAGAAGACACAAATTGCTCCAAGATTGACACAGATTAACTTGAAATTGATTAGATTCATCAACAGGGAAAGTTTATTTGAACAGTCTCTAGAGCTTGTCAATGGTTGTACACTTACAACCAACTTGACGTGATTGAAATCTAAAACACAAGAAATTAACAAGTTTCTCGGATTGGTCTCTCAAGAAGATGGGCTCTCTCAAATTTTCTCTTAAGAATTCAACCCCCGACCTTTGTAAGAGTATTCTCATTGCATTTATACATTTTACTTGCTCACTCATCCCAAATTTTCCCCAAAAAGAAGAATATTCGAGGGACCTTTGCTTGTTACCAATTTGTCTCGGAAAGTGACATTTAACAAATTTGCAACAAAAAGTTTCAATTGGAAAATCATGAACTAATCACATTTCCTAGACCCTCGACTAATGACTAGGATGTCATGCCACAAATTTTTGATAATTCCTTCTAATCATTCTCTTTATTCTGTCATGCGATAAATCCCGTTTTAATTATTTTTGGAGCTTCGTACAATGGTTGGATATGACAGTAATCCTTTTTGCCCTAGAGGCAACACCTTTTCATCCTTTCCCCTTTCTTTCCTCTACAACTCGTCCCGCATCTAACTTCTCTAGTAATTCATGTTTTTGCAAGTGCCCGAGTAATTCCAACTTTAAAATATCAACCTTAACAATCCTTGGACTCACAAATTAAGTTCTAAATCCATTCAATGGAACTTTGTAGACAAAACGACAAGGAATTTCATCAAAAATGATGAAAAATAGTGCGTATTCACATCTCTAGGAGTCTTGGGAGAAAAATGGTAGAAAAATAGATGCAATGCACAATAATCGTTGATTCTGCCCCTTCTCAACTTTAGATTAGATCCATCCACATGTTTCTTTGGTGTAACTGCAAAGGAGAAGTACAAAGGCAAGTTTCCAAACAAGCGCAGGCCTTCCACGTGCCCGGGCCCAAGAAAAACACCTTTTGGCCTTTAAAAAGTCTCAGTATAAAAGGAGCCAACAAAAGCCTCTACGTGTCTCACCATGGCGAGTTATTAAAAATTTGAAGGACCAGTGAAAGGTGCCATGTGTCTAGGTTCCGAGAAAGTTTCATTGGTTGTTGAAAAGTCCAAGCAAGGGAAAAGTGAGTGAAAACCTCCAAGTGTCCTCCTTACACTTCTTCAAAATAATATTTAGGGGCAGGTCCCCAAATAGGCGTGGTCCCTCCATGTGTCCCAAGCCTTTAGAAAGTTGTTTGAAAATCTTAAGCAAAAAGAGGAGCCAGTAGAAGCCTCCACGTGTCTACTTGGAACAATTTTGAGATGGTCCCCAAAAGCGAAGACCCCAAACAAGCGCAGGCTCACCACATGTCCATGGTTTGACAAAGCTGCACCGACCACATGAAAAAATGTCTAAGTCTTGGCAAGGTAGTGGAAACCTCCATGTGTCTCCCTGGCGTAACTCCAAGGTCAAACCAAAATGTGAATTTTTAGATGAGTGCTAGCCCTCGACGTGAACAAGTTTTGAGTTGAAGTAGGCCTTAGAGTTTCAAAGTTCCCGCCAAGCCACATCTAATCGTGAAAGGGACACATTTCCACAGAGATCTTTGAGATATAAATTGACGGGGAAAACACACTTGTCAAATCATAAAATGCAAGGAAATCACCATTTGCACCTGGAAATGAATCTTTCTTTCAAGACAGAGAATTTAGAAATGATATAAGGCCCAAATGTGATCCATCGAGCCGCATCCAATCAGAAAGGACCACTTTTCCACAAGTATTGGGACAAAAATTGATAGGGAAAACAAAACGTGATTGTGGAAAAATGGAAGGAAGGAAAAAACTTGATTTTATGCCCAAGTTACAAATTCTTCCACATGGATAGAGGAACGGAAAAAAATTCTGGACTTAAAGTGATCCTTGACCAAAGGAAGGGACTAATCATGGCAACCAAATGGAGGACAAGAGCTTTCATGCATCAATACGGGGAGATAGAAAACACGATAGAGCCCGCAAACTAAATAATTTCAAGGACAAATGGGGTGAGATAAAATTGAGCACCAATATTGGCTCCAACTTGGGGATGGGGAGTTCCACAAGAAAATTAGCATAACAAGTGCCAAAAATAAACCATTGGGCAACAAAGTCACGAACCAACCTTCTAGGAAGAAACTGAGAAACCAACAAAAAAGGCTGCCAAGGACCAGACGAACCAAAAAGAAAAAACATGAAAGCAGAAATAAACCAAAGAACTATACACATTGCATACAATGGTGAGCACCCGATTCAAAGAAAAAAATCAAGGAAATTTTCAAGTGCTGCCATTTTGGATATGACTATGCTAAAGCAGTTGATATGTCTTTAATATTGGTCATATGATTGTTTCTCTTTTCCATCCAGTCGCTATCGACCACATTTTTTCAGGCTTATCCTTTGTGCCTATGTCAACCTTTTCAACATCTCTCAAGGCTGCATCAAACATCACATTCCCAGGAAAATCAATCTGCTCAGGATATCTACATTGATCAATTTCATAATTCTTGAAAACAACATAGCTCACAGAGTTGTCAATATCAATGTCTACATGCAATACTTCATAAGAAGCATTGTTGGGGTCCTCAATGAGATATAGTATTTTATTTACCCATTTTCTTGATAACAACATTCCCATTTTTAAGAGAAATCAATAATAACAACATCTAGTTTAAAGTTCTTACTTGGGTATGTTAAGTTGCACTATCAAACCCTTGACACATCTAACCACTGGCAGCTCTCTGGAATCCATGGCAGTGCACTTCCCATAAGCTGTTGTTACTTTGAGATCCAACTCATTCATGACCTCAAGAGGCATTACATTACATGAGGCTCTTGAATCAAACATACAGTTATGTAACAACTTATCCTTAATAATCAGAGTAGTGAAAAATGGATCCACCTTCAGCTGAGACTCAACTAGAGAAGTTCCCAAATAAACCTCAGGTGGTTCACCCAATTCCTCCAATGCTTGTGGTTTTTCTAATTCTGCAATGGCAGGAGGAACCTCTACATTGTTTACCTTTTTACCTTAGGTGACCTTTTCTTCCTTAAGCCCCTAATACTCTAACGCCCTCTTCTTATGCTCAAGTATCCTAAGAAATCCAACAATAGGAACAATAATCTTGATTTGACTCAAGATTTGGGTTATGTCATAGGGAACATATTTGGGTAAGGCAACATTGGGAGGAAGATTTATAAGTTTATCTGATGGCACATGATTTTTCACAATCTGAGCATGGGGAGGAACACAAGTTTTATTTGGGGTGACAAATCCTTTTCCAGATGCATCTTTATTAGGGGCTTCTTTAGGGATATTGGTGAGAAATGGAGTTTTTGGTTTGGCCTGAGGCCCTGCCCCTTTGAAAACTTTGCTCCTAGTATTATACTCTTTTTCGTGGCCAACTACTACATTCATTAACAACTGTTTGTCCTCTTCTAAAGGAATTCCTCCATTATACTTCTTAATCATTAATGCCCTTAAGTACTCAAAATCATTATTAGGAAACTCAAAAGCTTTTACCATATCAATCTTAGAATCATTAATGGGAGGAAGAGACAATACCGATGAATTCAATCCCATAATTTTTCAACAATTGTTCGGCACTCATCGGCTCGTTGAGGTTGCTCCTCTGCCTGCAAAATTGTAGAGCAATCCATCGCATGCATGCATCATCCTGTGTCATTATAATCTTCCTCAATTTATTTTTCTTCATCACATGGGGCATGTGGTAAGAAACATCTGTCACACCATTCAATTTCATTGGCTTCTTCCATAGGAGTAACTCTGGCAACAAAAGGATCAGGCACCAATTTTTTTTCCCTAGGTTGGGGTTGTCTATTTCCTGATCCCACGAGTCCTTTACCTCTATCATCAGATCTCTGATCACCCCTAGGATGATTTGCAAATATTTCTTGACCTTTTTCTTTATGATGACCTTGGGAACCTTGTCCAATCCCCTTCTCTGCTCTGGCCAGTTTATAGGATATTTCCTTAACAACTCCGACAAAAGTTTTTACAACCTCCTCTAGATCCATAGACTTACTTGACTGAGGCTTCTCTGGATTGATTAGCTTGATTCCTTCTCTCTTAGGAGGTTTACCAATTTCCTTGATGTTATTTTCAATCTGCAAAGCCATGGTGAAGGCTTGCCTCAATGTTGTTGGGTTCTTATCCCTCAAATAATAGGCATCCTTCTTATCAAAAGCATCAGAGTATTTTATCAAACAAGAAACATCACTTGGCCTCAAGATCATAGGTAGCCTATTTCAGGGTCTTATTGAACCTTGTATTGAAGTCATGAACAGACTCATTAGGATTCTTTTTATATTTTCAAATTCTGATAAAAGAAACCTAGGGTCTATTTTATCTCCATACTGTAATCTAAAAGCATTCTTCATTTCTTTCCATGAATCAATGGAGTTGTTTGGAAAAGATTTATACCAGTCCCATGCATCCTCCTCTAGAGTATGAATAAACAACTTTATGTACACATCCTCAAATTCAATCTCAAAGTCTTCCATCATATTGAAAAAAATATTTAAGTGTTGATCACCAGTAATAACATTATTTCCTTGAAATTTAGGCAATCTATTTCTAACATCTTGGGGCACAACATTTGGATATCCAGCCATACCTCTGAAATCTATAGGACCAAAAGTGTTCACAACAAATGGAGGTCTAGGTGGGGGCTGGGCCATATTGTTTTGGGGAGGTGATCTTATAGGAGAAACAAAATGATGAGGAGTGAGGGGTCTGTGAGGCACAAGAATGCAATTCTTAGAATGAATATTCTCTAAAAACTTTGTTTCTTGGAAAATCCTATCATCTTTGGAGAACACAGGGACAAAATGAGATAAAAAAATTTCAAACATGAAAGAAGGACCCTCTCCAGTTGGAGAATTCAGATCTACAAAAGACTACCTGATTCAGAAGCACTTTAGGAAGTATGACAATATTCAATGACAGGCTGATCAGTTTCCACAATTGATAACTCCTTTCTTGATTCTTGATTTCCAACAACTTTCTAGATTCTTCTTCCTTCCAGCTTTGTAAAGATTAGTGATAAATTTCAATTGACAGAGGTTAAGACACTGATATTTATAAAAAAATCATTCAACACGGAGTCGCCACTAAGGATTTTCACCTTAGTTGTACAAATGCCCTAGAATTGATTTGTTAAATGTCTGTTAACACTAAATTCATGAAAATATTCACAGATCTGACCTTCCTTTACCCATATTTAACATTTTTGATGTAAAATTAATGCAAAAACCAACAGAAACTGAAAATATTTCACACATAAATTGTAACTTTGCTCAATTCTTACAAATCGGGACACATGATGACATTTCAACAATGTATTTGCACTTATATTATGTAAGAAACATTACTAGGGTCTACATGCATTGCTAATGGTGTTCAAACTTTGCATACAACTTCATGTCCCTAGAAATGGTGCCATTCTGGTGTGGTATCCAAATTGATTCTCCCTTGGAAACCGAGAAACATCAAAGATTTAGTAAGACACTGAGAGACAAAAAGATCTTATTATGAATCATTTTGTAGCCGGGGAGGGATTTTTCTAACTCTTTGTCACTCGGGCATCGGAGAAATGGATAGCACCTTCATTAAGGATTTGATCTATCCTCATTGCTTTAGGCCATGCCTTTTGACCAGGGTGAGAGGACCCATTTTGTAACCTCTGTCGGTGAAGGAGAATGAAGATATCCTTCTTTACAAAAATCTGAAAGGAGACCCTGAGAAAATATGATCAATGCACCACAATTTAACTCTCATGAGTTGTCACTTCTAAAGAATGGTGATATTTCCTAGACAAGGCTAAGGTTACTAAAGACATTATGGAATCCTGATTGCTTCTACATATTTTAGTAGTAGAATTTATACATTTGTGGACATACAAGGAAAATAGGGGTAGTTTAGGTAGGATTCATTGTTTTGAATAATTTTGGTGGGAGATTAAGAAGGATAAAATTGATTATGCTAGATCTTTGAGAGACTTCACAAAATTGGAAAGCTAAATGACAGAAAGATTTGGAATAGCTAAAATATTCCTTCAACCAGAAGGTGTGCATCAATGGAGGCCCAAATTTGCATGGTTTCACACAATCTCCAAGAATTTAACACGAAGGATCGAGCTAAAGACTCAATAAAACATCAAAGACCCTTGGTTCCTCACACCTAAGATACACTCGAAGGCTTATAGACAATCTTTATCAACAAATGACAGTGAAGTGATTTTAAATTGTTTATCTCATTGCAGGATGAAGGATCTTCTTGAAATGAAATTACAAATGCCACTAAACTATCACAGGGACAAGATCCTGTGTGATTCAGAGGGACTTTAACACAAGATTGCAATAGGAATAAGAAAAACTACTTGCAGACATTCTGAAATAAAGAAGACACAAATTGCTCCAAGATTGACATAGATTAACTTGAAATTGATTAGATTCATCAAGTAGGGGAAAGTTTCTTTAAACAGTATCAGAGCTTGTCAATGGCTGTACACTCGTAACTAACTTGACTGATTAAAATCTAAAACACAGGAAATTAACAGGTTTCTCGGATTGGTCTCTCAGGAAGATGGGCTCTCTCAAATTTTCTCTTAAGAATTCAACCCCTGACCTTTTGTAAGAGTATTCTCATTGCATTTATACATTTTACTTGCTCACTCATCCCAAATTTCCCCAAAAAGAATAATATTCAAGGGACCTTTGCTTGTTACCAATTTGTCTCGAAAAGTGACATTTAACAAATTTGTAACAAAAAGTTTCCAGTTGGACAAATCATGAACTGATCACGTTTCCTAGACCCTCGACTAATGACTAGGATGCCATGCCACAACTTTTTGACAGTCCTTCTAATCATTCTCTTTATTTTGTCATGTGAGAAATCCCTGTTTTAATCATTTTCTAGAGGCTCTGTATAGCTAGATTTGACAAGTAATCCTTTTTGCCCTCGAGGCAACACCTTTTTCATCCTTTGCGCCTACAACCTCCATCATTTCATCCTTTTCCCTTTCTTTCCTCTGCAACTCTGTCCCGCATCCAACTTCTCTGGTAATTCACATTTTTGTAAGTGCCCAAGCAATTCCAAATTTAAAATATCAACCTTAACAATCCTTGGACTCACAAATTAAGTTCTAAATCCATTCAATGGCACTTTGTAGACAAAAACGACAAGGAATTTCATAAAAAATGATGAAAAATAGTGCGTATTCACATCTCCAAGAGTCTTGGAGAAAAATGGAAAAAAATAGATGCAATGCACAACAACCATTGATTCTACCCCTTCTCAACTTTATATTAGAGTTGTCCACGTGTTTCCTTGGTGCAACTGCAAAGGAGAAGTACAGAGGCAAGTTTCCAAACAAGTGCGGGCCTTCCATGTGCCCTGGGCCCAAGAAAAATGCCTTTTGGCCTTTGAAAAGTCTTAGTATAAAAGGAGCCAAACAAAATCCTCCATGTGTCTCAGTTTAGCAGAGTTGTTGAAAATTTTGAAGGACCAACGGAAGGCGCCATGTGTCTAGGGTTTGAGAAAGTTTCATTAGCCGTTGAAAATTCCAAGCAAGGGCAAAGTGAGTGGAAACCTCCAAGTGTCCTCCTGGTGCTTCTTCAAAATAAAATTTAGGGGTAGGTCCCCAAATAGGCATGGTCCCTCCATGTGTCCCAGGCCTTTAGAAAGTTTCTTGAAAATTTTAAGCAAAGAGAGGAGCTGGCAAAAGCCTCCATGTGTCTCCCTGGCACAATTTTGAGATGGTCCCCAAAAGTGAAGATCCTAAAGAAGCACATGCTCACCATGTGTCCATGGTCCGAAAAAGTTGCACTAGCCGCATGAAAAAAATGTCTAATTCTTAGCAAGGAAGCGGATACCTCCACGTGTCTCCTTAGTGCAACTCCAAGGTCAAACTAAAAGGAGAATTTTCAGATGAGCGTCAACTCTCTACGTGAACAAGTTTTGAGTTGAAGCAGGCCTTAGAGTTTCAAAGTTCCTTGTCGAGCCACATCTAATCAGAAAGGGCCATGTTTCCATAGATGCCGAGATATAAATTGATGGGGAAAACACATCCATCAAACCGTAAAATGTAGGGAAATCACCATTTGCACTTGGAAATGAATCTTTCTTTGAGGACGAGATAATCTGGAAATGATACAAGGCCCAAATGTGATCCATGGAGCCATATCCAATAAGAAAGGACCAATTTTCCATAGGTATTGGGACAAAGGTTGTGAGGAAAACAAAATATGAATGGAAAAACGGAAGGAAGGAAAAAACCCAATTCTTCCACATGAGCAGAGGAAGCAGAAAAAAAAATTTCTGGACTTAAAGTGATCCTCAACCAAAGGAAGGGATGAATCATGGAAACTAAATGAAGGACATAGTTTTCATGCATCAATATGGGGAGGTAGAAAACGTGAAAGAGCCCATAAAATGAAGAAATTCAAGGAAAAAAGGGGTGAGATCAAATATCCTTTCATTCTTTTGAGAAAGAAAGCAGAGATAAGGGTTAGGGCTAGGAGGAATACCTATTGAATGTTGAGAGGGTGTGCGCGTACAGGGTAGAGAGAGATCTATTGAATGTTGAGATCGATTGCGAAGAACTCCTTTTTATGCAGGAAGGACTACTGCAAGTAAGAATACAAGACCACTAGATTTTAGTTAGACAATAAATGAGGGAACTGCCTTGGGCCCAGGAAATATTAGACTTCCTTTCGAAGGTGGTCAGTTCCCCTTTTAATACGAATTAACACAAATGATAATAAAGAAGCTATTGCGAAATCACGATTTAGGTACCTCGTTACCAAGCAATAGAGACTAAACTACCGATAATAAAACGTCACGTTGTTTGTTTGGTCAATGGTCGTTGATACGTTCAGGTCGAGTTACAGGGATAAACCAGACTGGATCTGAGGTTGTTAGGAGACAAATAGGTGAGAGGAAGGTTTTGGGTATAAGTCACAGTGACCGATGCCGGTCACTGGATAACCGACTGCGGTTAGAGAACCGCTGCCGGTAGGGGATAACCGACACCGGTAGGGTCAGTAATCTAGGCACTTCTGGATAGAGGTTGGTTGTAGGGTGATTGTGGGGTTATTAAGACTGGTGGATGGCTGAGGGGAATAGTGAGATGACGGGGAAGACTCAGAGTGTGATAAAACTATCTTCTAGGCAATACAAGGATGTATGGATGAAGGTTAAGTGCAGGGTGCTGGCAGGTGGTAGATCTAGGAGTGAGCTTATAATTACTATCAATCAAAAGGCTCAAGAAATGGTGCTTAGAAACATACCAGACACTACTTACTCGTCCTTGATGAAGATTCAGGTCCAAGGAATGTGGTAGTGACAGTAAGGCTCAGTTGGGATGATCTGGTATTGGAAAACAGAGCTGATGAAGCTATCCTCAGTCTTTTCCAATGCTTGAACAGGGTGACAACAATCCAGTGGCTCGGTTGCAGTCTTCGGCTCGATGCTCTTCTCTTTTCTTCACTTGTCTCCGCTCTGCCAAGTGAAGTTTGGATCATTTTTCCAAATGAATTCCCGATCCTTTGTTTTTGGTTGGGGGAGGTCATTTACAGGGAACCGATGGCGGTTACGTAACCGACGGCGGTCGAGTAGGAACCGATGTCGGTTAAGTCAAAGTGGGCTATTTTTAGTAAAATAGCCAACTTTCCCTCCTTTTCTCCCGAGAGATTAGTTGTGGGCTTGGTCAAGTCATTATTAGGTTGGTTTTGGTGCGGGTGAGGGGTAATTAGTCATGGGTGTGGATGTAGACCAAGTTATAGGTCTTAATTAGGTTAGTTTAGGATTAGGGCTAGGTCATGATGAGGTGGTGAAATGAGGTGGCAGGTTTGAAAATGTGGATTTATTAATTATAAGGTAATTAATAAATAATTGTGCAAGGTTTAGGTGGTGAGGTTAGGTTGCGAAATGAGATGCGGGGCACAGGGTGTCGTGAGACACAAATTTGGTGTCTACATTAGCCCCTTGTTGTCGTGTAGCTTGTCTTGTAAAGCTGCACTGACAATAATAAGAAGTGGTTACTCCCGTTAAGGGTATAGGTAATCCCCCTCAAATCTATCACAGATTGAGGCGACGTGAAATCAGGGATAGGGTTGATAAAGGGTGAATGGTGTTGAGATGATGGTAAGATGGTGGGGTAAGTTCAAGGAAGCAGACGCACGTTGAAATGCAGTAGTGCGACAGGGTACATGATTTGAAGAAGAAAACAAGCAATTCATAGGCAAAGGTCGATAGTTTATCCAAACAAGGGTGATATAATCTGGTATCAAGGCATAGGAAGTAGCTCGGGGATATAATGGGTAAGGTACAGGGCGTTTAGGCATGTTGGCGAGTGCAAATGGTTGGTTTGGTTGATATAAACGTCACGGTCTTGGTCTAGGCAAAGTTGGTCGACTGATCAAGTCAAGTACCCTAATCATGCTAAAACACGAACAGGTGAGCTTGATTGAACAAAAAGCTACATGATGGGTGGATAAAATTGTAATTTGTGGGTTTTGGGTGAGGTACTTAATTGGTGGCCTTGGGTCGGGCCGATTGATGAGTGAGGGCCTTGGGTCGGGTCTGATTGGTGGGGTGCGGCCTTGGGTCGGGCCGGATTGGGTGGTGGATTGGGTTGGGTCGGGCCTGATTAAGTGGTTGCGGCCTTGGGTCGGGCCTAATGGTTGGTTGCGGCCTTGGGTCGGGCCGGATTGGGTGGTTGCGGCGTTGGGTCGGGCCTGATTAGGTGGTTGCGGCCTTGGGTCGGGCCTAATTAAGTGGTTGCGGCCTTGGGTCGGGCCTAATTAAGTGGTTGCGGCATTGGGTCGGGCTTGATTAGGTGGGTGCGGCCTTGGGTCGGGCCAAATGGTTGGTTGCGGCCTTGGGTTGGGCCTGATTGGTTGGTTGCGGCCTTGGGTTGGGCCTGATTGGTTGGTGCGGCCTTGGGTCGGGCTTGATTGGTTGGTTATGGCCTTGGGTCGGGCCTGATTGGTTGGTTGCGGCCTTGGGTCGGGCTTGATTGGTTGGGTGTGGCCTTGGGTTGGGCCTAATTGGTTGGGTGCGGCCTTGGGTCGGGCCTGATTGAGTGGTTGCGGCCTTGGGTCGAGCTTTGATTGGTTCGGGCCTTGGTGGGATTGGTTGGTGAGCTTGGGTCGAGCAAATTGAGGTCAAAATAAGGCTAGTCAGCAAAGCAGGGGTAGGTGATGGGGGAAAAGTGGAGATTGGTGGCTAAGGGTGGGAGTTATTACACATAACCGATATCGGTTATGTGTAACCGATATCGGTTAGGAGACCGATACCGGTATTCTAGGGCACAAAATAACTTTGGTATCGGTTATAGGTCAAAACCTATAAAAAGAAAAATACGGCTGTCATTGTCACTTTGTGAATTTGAGCGCCCAAATTTGTCTGAGGTGTGAAGTGATTTTGTTGAGTTTGTGGGCTGAGGTGGCATTATTTGAGTGGAGGAGTGAGTGATTGGTAGACCCCAGTGAGCAGGAGGTAGAGTTTGATTGGTTGAGGACCCAGCTGAGGAGATTTGGAGCCATGGCTCAGCCAGGAGGAGCAGGAGGTGCTGGACCAGCTGGACCACCGCCACCTATCCCACCACGACGACGTGTAGTCATACCGGTAGGCTCTGAGCTCTTACCTTTGTGAATTTAATGAGTTTAACTTAGATGTGGGTTTTGGGTAGGAATCCTAATTTTAATAAAATAATTAATGAATGGATGTAATTTGCAAAATGGAGTGGGTAGGTAGGCTAGTTAGGTCAAGGCGGCAGGGTGGGTAGGTTTTTAGGGTTTTTTGGTGGGTAAATAGGGAGAAATAGGTGAAAAAAATATTTTGCGGGCCGTTTTGGGTTCGGCCCGGATTCGGACAGTGACCGATGTCGGTCACTAAGCGACCGACATCGGTCACAAATTGTTTGGAATAATTTGTTTGCCGGAGAGACCGGCGTCGGTCATATGTCGACCGGCGTCGGTTTTTTTTTTTTTTTGGTTAGAATTGTATTGTTGGTTGGTTTTTGTGTTTGGGGGTGAAGGGGGAGGGGGTAGAGTTGATAGGAAAGGTGATCGGGGTGGGGAAATGGTGTGGTTGTGTGGTTGGTTCGGGTAGGATAGGGTAGGTGTGGGGTATGAAGTAGGAGGTGTTAAATTGGCGGGGGTATAGGTAGATGGCTAGAGTATATCGGGGTGGTTGGTTGGGTGGTTGGTGGTAAAGGGGATGTGTAGAGTAAGTGTAGATGTGTGTTATAGAGTCGGGTTGTGGTTGGGTGGGTAAGTGGGTTAAAGTAGTGGTTTTGTAAAGGGTAGGCCTGATGAAGTGGGTTGTTTTTGCAGGCACGCCAGCAGCTTACGATGCGGGATCGGATGCCCCCGCTATTGAGGCGGATGCGGCCACATGTGTCCTGCAGCGCATTGGGGCATCATGCGAGAGGTTGGACTCGGCGGAGTCCAGCGGTATAGGGCTGTGGATAGGGACCACAGCCTGATGGTTGCCCTCATCGAGAGATGGGATCCGGCAACCAATGTCTTCCATCTCCCTACTGGAGAGATGACGATTACTTTGGAGGATGTATATCGCATCCTGAGACTGCCGATCGTAGGTGAGGTAGTGTTCCAGGTGGATGTGGAGACGCGATGGACAAGCATCCTACATGTATTCGGGGATGCAGCCCCATTGTTGACCTATCACAGCGCGAGCATTGCCTATGGCGACATGTATCACGCACACCGACAGGAGACACGGCTTGCCATGTTGATGATGATAGGTATCACATGCTTCGCTCTCCCGGACTCAGAGGGAGGCCGCTTCCCACGGGCTTTGATGGGGGTGTTGCACGAGATGGTAGAGGAGCATACATGCTTATGCCTGGGCACCAGTGTATCGAAGTGCGGCTATCTGAAGAGTTTGTGGGGTTATCGCCGGATGAGGTGATTTGGTATTTTCTCTACATTTTTGTTACATTGTTGGCATACGAGCACATCATTTGTATATGACCAGTAGGGCTGCCCCAGCAGCCAGGGCCACAGATTGTCTATAGATATGGATTTCAGAGGTGGTTGGGAGTCGTGGGCCAGCCATGAGCGGTGCTCGCAGGACGGGATGTGGCCTACTACCGTCATATGCTAGAGGGCTTGACCGCCTGGACATTATATGGAGGCCCTACAGAGGCCATCAGCCCCGAGGAGGAGCCCGAGCACAGATGCGCTGGATCCAGTATAGTTTCTGGATAGCTGGACGGAGGCCGGAGAGTATGAGCGGATACCCCTAGAGAGGGTACGACGGCAGTTGGGCTTGAGACAGGATGAGCCACCTCCCTTCCCATAGTACCGGAGGGATGATGTAGAGGCGCCACTGCTGCACTGCATGCCCGTTGACCCAATTGGGTAGAGAGAGGCGGCGGATGATACTGATGGATGATCTTTGGAGTGCAGGGGGCCTTTTTGGTTTGGTGGGCGGGGAGAAGCGGCTAGGAGAACACAACCCGCACATGGCCAGATTTGGTGGCTGTTATATAGAGAGAGGACCGGCTCGTAGGGCAGTGCGGTTATTACGAGGGCGGCTTGTTGCTGCTGCGAGCACAATTAGGGTGCTACGAGGGGTAGATTGCTTGAGCACGAGGCTCGAGCATAGGCACACCGCGTGCAGCCTGCGAGCTCGAGCTGACAGCCAGCACGAGCACGCAGGCACAGCACAGCACGAGCAGTACGTGTGCGAAAGTACAGTACCACCACGAGGCACCAAGTGTGTGCAGGGGGGAGGGCCACTTACTAGTAGGAGTCGGGGACCAGCCCAGCAGCCATGGTGGCACGGGCCGCTATATGGGAGGTGAGCGGAGGCCGTATTATCGGGACATCCTTGATGAGTAATGCAGGGGCTGACTATCAGCCATATGCGGTGCACAGAGCCGAGACATCTCAGAGCTAGAGATCCCAGGGAGGTGCAGCCACAGCCGGTGGGTCATTACGAGGGGGAGGCGAGAGCGGCGCGAGGACCAGCGAGGGAGAGGGGGTGAGGTGGTGGGGAGAGCTGAGACATCCTGGGAGCGGAGATGGGTTTTTGGATATTGGATATAGACACCGGTCTGCGAACCGGTCATGTATATAGAGGCCTGCGTGCCCACATATGATTTATTTATTCATTCTTGTTGTATATACCGGCCTGCGAGCTTTGTGAGTTGAGTATAGGTTGTATAGTTGATACGGCTGTGAGCGAGTATATTTTGACTTGAGAGCCGGCTGCGAGCGAGTCGAGATTTTTTAGCAGGATAGCGACTGCGTGTTGGCTTTGTATTATTTTGAGCTCACAGAGGCCCCCATGCAGGGGAAGTTGTATATTGAAACATTGATATATATATATATAGATGATGATTTTGATCCACATGGTGTGTATAAAAATGTTTTATGTGTTTTGTCGATGGTTTTTGAAATTGAATGTATATAGATGATGAGTTTGATGAAATTGTGATGATATATATATGTTGATGTGATTCTGATGACAAATATTGATAATGATGTCGTTATGCAGGAAAAAGAGGCGGGCGCTACCAAAAATTTGTAAAAAACGAAGAAAAAGCCTAGGTTTAAGCAAAAGGAGACATGTGACCGATATCGGTTAGCTAACCGATGTCGGTAGATATATGACCGATACCGGTTAAGTAACCGATATCGGTTATGCTAAAACAAGCTTTTCTAAAAATAGAAAAGCTTGGGAGACAACTTGAGTTCTTATTTTTAGAGGCATGCAATAAGTTAAATACGAGGATGCGACGTTGTTTGACGACTGATACAAATAATTGCATGGGAGAATTGAGTGATAAGGAGGAAAGAGACAGGTAAAGTGATTGTGGGCTGAGATTAAGAAGGTAGAAAGGCAAGTTATATTGAAGAGGGTGGTGAACATGGCTGGACAAGGAGAAGCATCAGCGAGCGAGAGCGAGAGGAAGACGAGGTTCCCCGCAAGCTGCTGCGTCCCAAGAGGTAAACTGTTTGGTTGTAATTTTAATTCTTGCATGTTTTATGAATAGGATGAGAGAAGGTAAGTGGATAGAGATGAGAAAGAAAAGGTGATAGGTAAGGGTTTGGGATGGGGTGAGTGTTAGGGGGTAGGTAAGCGGGGGTTTCGCGTATGTTTGTAGGTATAGAGAGGAGTAAATGAGTAAAATAATTATCGTAGGGGATGTTTTTAAGCGAAATTTGTATATATGTTTGTGAGTGGTGGTATCGTTTAGAGATAACCGGTATCGGTTAGGCAATTGGTATCGGTTATGTATAACGATATCGGTTACTGTATGAAATTCCAGAATGTGAGAAAAAAACACTTTGGGATTTGATTTATTGAATGGTTTGTTTGTTGATTTGATGTATGTAGGTAGAGGCAGGGTTGAGGATGAATGATAGTGTGCCAGCTTTGTTGTCATGAGTCCGAGCGGATGTAACACCAGCTGAATGGGTATTGATAAACTGTGTGGGGTTAAGTGGAATCCGCTATTATTCACGAATCACACGCAATCATGCTATGTTGCAGGCGTTGATTGAGAGGTGGAATCGGAAAAGAATACCTTTTATCGCAAGGGGAGATGAGCAGTGGCGTTGGAAGATGTGTTTAGAATTTTGAGGCTCCCAATTACAGGAAGACCAGTGTATCGGGCATTGCCTAGCGTGGGCGCGAGGAGCGATAACATGCATGATAGTATTTGGTTGCATGCACGAGATTTGACACAGCGAGGTTTGACATTCACTTATGGTACAATGTATGCAACACACCCTGAGAAAACAAGGTTGGCAGTGGTATTAATGATAGCGGTGGGGTATTATGCATTACCGAGGGTGGATGGGGGAAGATTTCCAAAAGCATTGATGTGTATTATTTGGGAAATGATAGAAAGGAGCGTGACTTTCGCATGGGCACCCGCATATCTGGCGGAGCTATACAGGGGTTTATGGGCCTGCAAGTGAAATCACAGGATGACACTGGATTGTGCATACTTATTACATTGTTGGGCCTATGAGCACATTGTGTGTGTGCGACCAATAGGCCGACCAATCCAGGAAAGAGAGATAGGAGTGCAGAGGTTGGGATTCAGACGATGGGTCCAGACAGAACAAGAGGTGAGATCCCAGGCCGTGATAGATGACATCGAGTATTATAGGTAGGTATGGGAGATGGTGACGATTGCGGATATTTGTTGGAGGCCTTACGGGAACTATATGGTGACAGAGAACATAGTTGAGGAGTTGAGGGGTGTAGAGCGATTGAGGTGGATCGCAGGGCACAGACCAGGTGAGTACGAGAGGATTCCTCTAGATCGCGTGCGGTGACAATTTGGATTTGTTTAGGATATACCTATGGCTTATAGACCATACATGAGGATCGACACCGAGGCATTATTCTCACCTCCCGGCCGACACCTCCAGAAGGGCCAGAAGAGATAGCAGCCGATCGTAGGGTAATGGATGCGGGAGCGTGCAGAGGCTTATAGATTATGGTGGGTAGCAGAGCTGCGAGGTGTACGTGAGAGGGCCGATCATCCTGACATAGCTGTGATTACAGTGGAGAGAGACCACCTGCAGAATTTGGTTCACCAGCTTCAAACACAGGTGAATGAGACAATGGGATTGTTAGAGGTTTCGCAGTTATGAGTGGAGAGACTAGAGGCAAGATTCCTCCATGCGAGAGGGCGTATTCGTATGTTACAGGAGATGTTGGCGGATCAGTGGGAGGAACCAATAGTAGTGGCACCTTTGAGGATGGAGAGGCCAAGTGAGTGGCGTCGACGATCACGATCACCACCTGATTCGGGAGGAGGCGCAAGGGTCTAAGTGAATTTCATAGGAGTATAAGAATAAATAAGGATGCCGACCTGCGCGTCGATGATAGAGAAGATGTATTTGTTTAAAATAAAACTAAATATGTATGTTGATTTGAGTTATGATAATAATAAGAATGGTTGTGTTTTGAATGTTTTGTTTAAAAAAAAGATAAAGATGAATGTTATCAAATAGAAATACACAAAAATATTTATATTTACAACACATGATAGGTTATGGTAGGGGATGGTCGAGCTAACCTTGGGAGACCCCATGTCTCTAAGTCTGCCTACATAGCCCATTACACAAAGCAAGGAGGGCCTCGGACCGATGTAGTTCTCCCTTAGGATCGGGGAGAGGTGAATTCGAGGCAATTTGGTTAGGGTTAGGCAATTTGTTGTTGGTGTTGGTAAGGGGTGGCGATGTTGGTGTAGGTATAGGTGAAGCGAAAGTTAGCTTACTCAAGTAGTAGGGAATCGTGTCTGATTAAGGTCAACACACAATCCTAGATTGAGTAAAAAAGAGGCAAAAGGTGTCCCGTAGTTGAGAAGAGCTAAACAAACCACATATTAACATAGGATGAGCTTGAATCCCTAGGTGCCTTGCATAGGTGAGAAGTCGATAGGTGAAAAGAGTTGTATAATCACAATATATCGGATATACGTCACGTCCCTTGAGTTTTGTTGTTTTGATGAATGGTGAGGTGAGGTGGTTGATATAGTTGGGGTGTAGAGAACTTGTTATAAGGTGATTATTCTGACGAAAGAGAACCAAACCTAAATAGACAAGTCCATGACTCAAAAGTGCTTTGGAATACTACTTTTTACTTTTCTGGATATAGACTGATCGATGCGGGAAGTCTACATGGGATATATATTTTGTTGTTCTTGAGGTCTTCATGAAGCTGATCAATGCGAGAAGCTTCTGATAAAGGCTGACTTTGTATAGCTGTCCTTCAAGGGAGCAGTCTATTTATAGTAGCAAATGCGTCTTTTGTGTATAGCTGTCCTTCGGGGGAGCAGTCTATTTATAATAGCCGATGTGGCTTTGCACATAGCTGTCCTTCGAGGGAGCAATCTATGTATAACTTAGAGGTCTAGATGTCCGTTTGGCATGAAGCATCTAGTTTTGAAGGAAGTTTGACTCAAGAATATCCCATAAGCGTATAATTGAGAACGTGTTATTTTGATATTTTGAAGTCATGGACTAGACTAATAAGGGGAAGGCATCTTTAAGGGGAGGTGATGACCAAACCATGTGAGCTTGATTCTATTTTGAGATGCATGAAACAAAGTGTATGAGGTGGTAAATGAGCTCAAGGGACGAGCGCAAGGTAGATAAGAAGTGATATAACACTAAATTCAATAGTAGAATGGTCGAAGATGCAAGGCATTAAGGGGTTCAGGCTCAGGTTTACCATTAAGCGAAGCTAAACGATAAGTGCCTGATCCATAAGTGTGAGTGATAATGTAAGGCCCAATCCAATTTGGAGCAAATTTTCCACGTTTGCTTTTTCTAGTTTGGTTACATGTTGATTCTCTTTGAGGACAAGATCACCAACCTTAAAGGTACACTCATGAAGTCACTTATCATAAGCACGCTTGATGCACTTTTGATAGATTTGAAGGTGGTCAAGAGCTGTAAGACGACGCTCGTCAAGAAGCTCCAATTGGGCTAACCGCTCTTGGCGGAAATCATCATTGGTGAGAATATCCTGAAGAGATATTCTTAGGGAGGGTATTTGTATTTCAAGAGGCAAGACAGCCTCGGTACCATATACCAAAGAAAATGGGGTGGCATTAGTGGTGGAGTACGAATCTTTGAGTACGATAAGCCCAAAGGGCAAAGGGGATGTGATCAGGCCAATTGTTTCCAGAATCATTAACAACTTTCATGAGAATTTTGGTTAAGGTTTTGTTAGAAGATTCGGCTTGACCATTTACTTATGGATAGTAAGGTGATGAGAAGCTAAGTTTGATACCAAAGTTGTCACAAAGGTCTTGTAACAACTTATTTTTGAAAGATTTTCCATTATCTATTATCAGGCGATGAGGAATGCCAAAATGACAGATAATGTGATGGTTAATGAATTCTACGATTTTTTCTTTTTTGGTTGAAATGAGTGGAATGGCTTCCACCCATTTAGTGTAATATTCGGTTGTTGTGATTATCCAATGGTGACGTTGCGAAGAGGGCGGGTGAATCTCACCAATAAGGTCTAAACCCCATTGTGAGAAAGGCCAAAGATCTCGTGCGACCTGTAGCGGATGGCTAGGAGTATGTTGAAGATTGGCATGTTGTTGACACATAACACAACACTTAACATATTCGTAGGATCGTTATTAAGAGTAGGCCAATAATAGCCTAGGCGAAGGATCCGTTTGGCCACGGAAAGGCCACTAAAATGTCCACCACAAATACCATCATGGACTTGTTGGATGGTATAGGTGACCTCGCGCCCGGTTAGACATCGAAGGAGGATGCCATCAAAGCCACGTTTATAGAGAGTCCCCCATGATGACATAACGAGAAACACTTTTAAGAAAAGCACGTTTTCCGTTACTAGTAAGGTCAGGTGGGAGAACAGAGGTTGTAAGGTAGTCGTAAAATTGGTGATACCAGGTATCCTGCAAATTAGCAGACACATTATTTATCATACAAACCTCTGGGGCTGAGTAAGATGGGGCAAAAAGTTGTTGGACCAAGACAAATATGTAGAGTCAGTTGGTGAGGTAGGAATTTGTGAGGCTAAGCAAGCCATAGTATCCGCAAATTTGTTAGTTGAGCGGGGAATGGTTTGGATAGAATAATGAGTAAATAAGGTCAAAAGTGAATCCACGTAATGTTTGTACTTTTGAAGTTCCTCATTTTTACATTGGTAGATGCCCATAACTTGATTGACTACCAATTGAGAGTCTCGAAAATATTAATAGATTTTACACCTAAGTGTATGCAACACAGAGACCCAAAACAAGGGCCTCGTATTCCGCTTTGTATTATTAGTGCGGGGAAATCGAGCGGAATGAAAGAGGCATAGGTTCAGCGTCAAGAGGAATGAGAACAACACCCCCCCTCCTCCATGGCTGGCATTTGGATCCATCGAAGAAGAGGGTCATTGGATACGACTCCTCAGCTTTGAGTGAAAGAGTGGCGATGAGTTTGTCAGGGAAAGTAAAATTGGTAAATTGTTCCCCGGGTAAAGGGGCTTCTGCTAGTTGGTCTGCGATAGTTTGTCCTTTGACTGATTTCTGGTGTACAAACTCTAAGTCGAGGTCGGTGAGGAGCATAAGCCATCGGGTGATGCGTTGGTTTAGATGAGGTTTGGCATACATATAATGGATGGGGTCGCGTTGGTGATGACAAAAGTTTTGTGATTCAGGAGGTAATGTCGGAGTTTGGTGGCCACGAATGATAGGGCTAGGCACAACTTTTCTACATGTGTATACCTAGTCTCATAATCCACAAGAGTACGACTTATGTAATAAACGGCTTGTTCTCGATGCTCGGAGTCACGATGTGCGAGCATGGCTCCTACAGCATGGTCGGTGGCGGAAAGGTAAAGGTAGAAAGGGTGATCGTCCTGAGGTGGGATAAGCATGGGTGGCTGCAAGAGATAGGCTTTAAGAGCCTCAAAGGCTTGGTGGCACTCTTCGCTCCATTGAAAGACAATGTCCTTTTTAAGGAGATGATGGAAAGGTTGACATCGATCCGAGAGTTGTGAGATGAAACACCGGATAGATTGGAGTTTTCCCTGCAAACTACGCAATTGTTTGAGGTTAGTGGGTGGGGGCATTTCTAGGATAGCTTTGACTTTAGCTGGATCGACCTCGATGCCACGTAAAGAGACAATGAAACCAAGGAGTTTTCCTGAAAGGACACCAAAGACACATTTCTTTGGTTGAAGATGAACACTGATATTATAGCAGTGATCGAAAATAATGGTTAAAACATCGAGATGTTCACTGCGATGTTTAGATTTGCCAAGAAGATCATCGACATAATCCTCCAGGATAGTGTGCATAATGTCATGAAAAATGTAAGTCATAGCCCAATGATAGGTCGCACAAGCATTCTTAAGGCCAAATGGCATGACATGATAGCGAAGGTTCCCGAGGAGTTATGAAGGTAGTTTTATGTTGATCGGCGGGGCTACCAAAATTTGATTGTATCGAGAAGCCATCCATGAGGAAAGCATCTCATGGCCCGAGTGAGATCAACAAGTTGATCAATACTTGGTAGGGGAAGTCATCCTTTGGGCAAGCGAGGTTAAGGTCCCAAAATCCGTACATATCGAAGTCCCCGTTGCTTTAGTAATGCAGTGCGATGTTAGAAATCCATTGAGGATAGTCGATAGGTAAGATGAAGGAAGCGAGAAAGGAGTCGTTGAAGCTCTTCTTTGACCAAGAGGGCAATGCGTGGATGCATTTTCTCGGTTTTATTTAAGCTGGTTTGGAATCGGGTTTTAGGGTAATGTTATGGATAGCAATGTCGGGATCAATTCTGGCATGTCGGCGTAGGACCAAGTGAAAGCTTGGTTGCGGGCATGGAGGAAGGTAGTGAAGGCTGTTTGTTACGATGCGTTAAGGGATTGTCTGATCTTCACAATGTGAGGATCGTCCTCTGTGTGGATGTTGATTTCTATAGTCGACTCATTCAACATGGTTTGAGTTTCTGATGGTAAGGCGCGTTGAATATAAGAGTCATCCGCACCAAGGTAAGTGAGGATGGAGTCGTCATCCTGGCACTCAACAACATTAATTGAAGGTGAATCCTCTTGATCATGTGCGGATACGAAGGGAAGAGAAGATGGGTCTTCATTATCACGTTGATAAGTGAGAGGACCCAGGAAGATAGCGTTTATGAAAAAAAAAAGTTAGGAGGAATGGATTCAAGGTCTATCGATTCTGCGGGTGACGATGGCAAAATGGGTGATGATGGTTTGGAAGGAGTGACTTCGTCGTCTTCCTGGATACAATGGATATGCGGTGTCTTTGGTGTAGGTGGTTCAGAGAATCCAAGACCACGACGATCTTTGTGTTTTGCGTGTAGTTACTGGGAATGATCGTATGTTGGCCTTGTTTCATAAAGACCAAAGCGAAGCCCTTCCAAAGCACAACACGTCAAGAAGGTGAGGGCGAAGCGATGATTAGTTAGATATTGAAAATCAGATTGGAAGGGAACCACACCAAGGGGAGGTTCAGGGGTAATGGAGGATGCGTCGACACCCCCATATGTTAGGTTGGTGCGGTAATTAGGTGGTCCGTAGGAGATTACCTCCCCCACACGACGGTCGTAGGTAGGATGCGCATGTAACTGTCCGTACTCTTGTGGGGTATGGAAAGAGCTAATGTTATATAGGTGATACTCCCCCAGTGTAAGGCATTGAAAAACATCTACTAAGGGGTCTGAGGTCGGGATGTTTTCCGCGGGGAAGGAAGCGGTATTTGCGGCGGCGGTTTCGTTGGTTGAAGGTGTAAGTGCGGTTGAGGTGGATGGTTGAGGTGTGGTCAAAATAAATGGTTGGGTTGAATGAATGGGTGTCTTGACTGGTACAAGCACATCATTAGGGTGATATAACATATTGTAGGTTTTGAAGGGGGGAGGATCAGCTCTTACGGTGTAGGACTTCCCCTCATACTCGAATTTTATGCATCTATGTAAGGTGGAGGGAACGCATCCCATAGCCGGATCCAAGGGCGGCCTAACAACATGTTGTATTAGAATTCACCCTCAAGGACATAGAAGATTTCGGGTAAGGTCCGTGGCCCTACACGAATGTTAAGGATCACGGTGCCTAAGGTAGAAGTAATAGCATCGTTGAATGAACGCAACATGGTGGGGTTGGCACACATACAGCTAGAAGGGATATTCATTTGTTGGAAGGCTTTGGAAGAGATGATATTTAGGCTGGCGCCCCGTCAATCATAACACGGTGTACTCGGATGTCCCGGACATAAGCTGAGATGAAAAGAGCGGGGTCAGGATCTTCTGCACCAAAGTCAACAATTTCGTCTTGAGCCGGTGAGCGGTTTTCTGTACAAGGATGGAAGTGGTAGATTGTTTGGTGAGAGAAGCAACGTGGTTGGGTGTTAAGATGGAGGTAACAGGCAAGGTTTCGTTAGGTAAGACCTCTATCCCTTGAAGGATTTCAACGAGAGCTTGGCGATGAGATTCAGAGGTTTGAATGAGATCATACAGTGTCATTTTTACAGGTGATTGGTGAAGTTGTTTGATCATGGTTCGATGGGAAACTCCATCAGAGATGGGGTAGGCAGGTCCATGAATAACCACTTTAGGTGGTGGTGCGATCGGGATGGTGGACGGAGAAAGAGAGGCCGCAGGTGTGCTTTCTTTAGCTTTCCCATTGTTTTTCTACCCTCGAGTAGCAACACAAATCATATTAATCTCGTGAACATGAGAAGAGGAAGATGATAGGGATGAGTCATTGTCTTCGAGAGGTGGGGTTGTAATAATGATAGATCTTGGTAAGGCGGGGATGGGTGGTACAGGAGAGGGGATTGAAGCTAAAGGTTTCTCCCTTCGTAAGTTGTCTTTCTTAACCTTTCTATCCGAGAGAGGTGACTGATGAAGTATGGCTTTCAAAGCTTTGCATCCCTCTACATCATGTCCTGGTGTGCGGTGGTAAGCAGATTTTAGACTCATCATAACCTATAGGTCGAGGTTTAGATGGATCATAGGGTCTAAGTGGGGGTAGGGAAATGGTCACATTCTCCACCAACATAGCAAGGATTTTGGCGTAAGACCCTTTGAGCGGGTCAAAGTCAGAGGAAGATGAGGCTATTGACTGGGTGGGTTTGGTAATGACTGGGTATGGTTGATTCGTATACGGGTGGTGGCTTAGCCAAGGGGTTTTGATAATTGGATTTAACTAAACGTGGCTTCTTCGGCGCAGAAGTTATGTTTAGCTGGTCAGATGACGTGGTAGTAGAAAACAACCACGGAGAAAGAGGAGTGATAGTAAACAAATCCTTTGATGATGGAGTTTGTTTAGGGTTGATAGGTGGAGCGAGGATACAACGGTGTTGATACACCCATGGATCTCTGTATGGGTGTAAAGATGCGAGTCATTTTAAAGAAAACGCAGGAGGTATGATGTATTGAGGCAAGGTGGAGGGGTGAGGTCCTAATATAGAAGGTAGGTGTGATGGCGAGGGTTTTAGTTGTGACAGAGGCATAGATTGGACTTGGGCTTTAGGGGATCGAGTTTGTCTCTTAGGTGGATGGACGGCTTTATTTTTGGATAAATCTAACCGTTTAGGTGGGTGTGTTAAGCTGGGTATTGGTAGAGTCCCAAGCGTAGGGAAAGGTTTGGTTAGGTTAGTAAAGGTGGATGAGGTATTTGGTAGAGATGAGGGGGGTGAAGATGAGGACATAGGCATTTTGAGCTTTTGTAAACACTTCGGGTATATGGTAGAGGCGTCTGGATCGGTCATCTGCATTTGAGTAGAATATGGTGTACTCAAAGCATTCCCATAGGACTCGTCATCTTACGAGGGGGTGACAATCCTCACGTGTGAATAGGAACTTTTGTATGGAAGAAAGGTGGGTTGTGATTCCGGTCCCTTTGTGGGTGTGATACGGGGGTAAATGAGGCCTTTGTATCAATGGGCGTTAAAGAGGTCAACCGGTCATTGAAAAGATTTAGGCGATGAAGAACTAATAGGTAGGAGGGCATGTTTGAGAGGATCCGTCATGATTAAAGAATTTGGTGATGATGGTTTGAGGGTTTCTCGTCTAAGGATGACGAAAAAAGTGGCGAGCCTTCCTCTTATACAGCAAGAGTGGTAGAAGGAGATGTTTGGGAAATAGATAAGTTAGATAACATCCACTCACAGTCTTGCAAGGATGTGGTGTAAGAAGGCTCATCTATGAGAAGAGAACTCTAGGTGGTTAATTCCTTTATGGGTAAAGGAATGGCAATGATTTCGTCTTGTCTTGATGGTGGTGAAGGGGGTTCGGGTCCCTGCGTTAGTGAAGAAGCTTGATTCAGAATTTCCTCGATAGAAGCTTTTGGTTGGGAGTCGAAAACTGCATGGATTTCATGAACACTCTCCTCGGTTAAGATATCTTGGTTTATGTTACTATTAGATGAGTGGTTTGGGAATGGTTTGTTGAAGATTTTCAAATTCCGGTTAGCAGGGGCATTAGGATTATCGAGGGTTATATCCCCTGCATCAACCATTTCCTGCACTATATTTTTCAACATCTTGCGAGTTTTCGTGGTATTTGTGTCCCTTCACGCGGTGGAAATTAGAAGTCATTTTATTTGTACTAAGAAGGTATAGCGCGGGTGGAATCAAACCCGGAGTGAGGTTTAATAGGAGGTAAGGTGATAGCTCCGCTTTGAGCAATTTTCCAAGATGACACCATAAGTTTCTCCCGAGGAGTGTAATTGATGGGTTTGGCTTTATACTTATAGGTGGTTTTTGGCGGGGTATTAGACGGTGCTTGGGATTTGACCATCACCGCGTGTACAGCCCCTTTTGATTTCAAAGTAGTCGATGTGTGAGAATTGGTGGTGTTGGGTTTGTTGGTGGAGTCTTGGGTTCAGAAATTAGGGTTTTTGTTATGCAACCGCAATTTCTCTTCCTCTAAGGCTCGAATCTCTAGTTTTCGAGCCATAGTAAAGGCCTCATCAAAGGTGCGGAAAGTTTGAATTTGGAGGGTAGGAGAAATGTGCTTAGCGCAAGCCCACGTAAAGAGTTCGATAAGTTCGGCTTGAGGCAAGGCATAAGTAAGTTGGTTGATAAGGCCCCGCCATCGTCCAATGAAATCTGCGATAGATTCATCTTCAAATTGTCGGATGGCATAGAGGTCGGTGATAGATACTTTCTTGGCAATGTTAATGGAGAAATGATCCAAGAAAGATTGGGCTAATTGGTTAAAAGAGAAGATTGAGTCTTTGGGTTAAAGCTTTGTACCACTCCAAGGCGGGTCCTGCTAAGGACATGGGAAAGGTGCGGAGTAGTAAGGCATCGTCATGAGCAATCAGGTAGCAGGCATGTCTAAATGATCACAAGTGTTGTTGAGGATCCTCCTTACTATTAAAACGAGTAAATTTTGGTAATTCCCATTGAGGAGGATATGAATGAAGGGGGACAGAAGGATGAATAGGCTCCCGACAAACTTGTTCATATGTCAGGGTGCTATGGCTTCCTGAAACAGAAGCCTCCAGATTTTGCATCTTGTCCATCATTTGTTTGATTAAATCAGTGGTTGGATGAGATGATGGTGCGGTTGCCGTAAACGGAGGAGGATTGGGCCAAGGGCCACCACTAGACAATGGTGGGGTTAAATGTTGATAAGGTATTGAGGATGAATATGTTGAGGTGACCGAATAGGGATGTCCTATATAAGATGTTGAAGTCACCGGATACGTGTGTGGAAATGAAAAGGTGGGCGGAGCTTGAGAAGGAAAGCTTGTGTGGATAGGTGGTAGAGAGCAAGTTATGAAAGGAGCAGTCTGCGAGAGAGACGAGGTAGGAGCAGTCGGCGGTAATGATATGTTGGGCCCCAAATTAACCAAAGGAAAGCCAATCTGTGTCGTATGAACCCCGAAGCCACTGAGTTGGGAGGCAGGGCTAAGGATGAAAAAGGAAAGGCGGAGTTATCAGGTGGGGAAGGAGCTAAGTGAGTGGCTATACTAATAGGCATGCCAACAAGGAGTTGACCGTCGGGTGTACGGTCAGGGGCATGAGACAAATAGTACTGGACAACGCTAGGATTAGCGTCCAAAAATTTCACAAATTCCTTATCTCCTACAGGGATTTTGGGAACCTCACTGGTGTCCGTAGGATTCCCCATAGGATGTGAAGGGGGTGATTCAGGCAAAGGCATGGAGCAGGCATGTGAAACCATGGCTGCGGCTTGTTTCCGAGTGATAACAACCATGGACAAGGGTACATAGTAGGGATGTAATCTATCAGGAACAGAAGCAGCAACAAAATGTTGGAATTGGTAGGTTGCTGGTTTTGGGAACTGTGAAAAGACGATGGCCGATATCGGTCGAAGTATGCGATGTCGGTCGAGAGCATTTATGGCGGCGTCGGTAAGTTAACCGATGTCGGTAGAATAGGACCGGTGTAAGAAGCTATAAGAAGTTGCTGATTTGGGGTTAACAATGCTTAGTATACCTACCAAACTATTCTGAAGTGATCACAGAAATAGTGTATGATGAGAGAGAGCAGAGAAAAAAAAACAAGAGAAAAATGCATAAGCAAATCAAGAGACTAACCCTAGGATTAGTTTTAATTATTGTGGGCTTATGCCTTAGATGCGCAAATGATGTCAATCCTAAACAAAAGACCTAGGGGAAATGTCAAGTTTGTTTTGGCTTATAAGGTTACCTCAATCGGGCGGAGGAATACCACGGAAAAGGGGGATGTTTGAGCTGTTGTGTTAATTATGATGTGATTTGGCATGTGTTGTGTAGTGAAAGTAAGATTAATTTCTTGTCAATACCGTGGATATCACCCCCACGTGTACGACCTGTTACTTAATCTATGTTCACTAGAATTGAAAACAAGCAAGCAAGAATGTGATGCACATGTTTTAAACCCAAATCGAAAATGATATTCGATGAAGCAAAGGAGATGACTTTCACTAATGCAAAGATGTGAAAGCAAGACAAATTCTTTTACCAAAATGAAAAAATATTTTGTGAATACTTAGCAGAAACAAACAACAAGTATGCTCCCTATATGAAAGCAAGCAAGAAAGAAAGAAACCCGAAATGGGTCCCACCGGGCGTGCCAAAATGTTTCGCACAGAATGTTTCCATTCCTGGAATAGAGTTGCTTCTATCCTTTCATTATTTGAGAAGCAGAGATAAGGGTTAGGGCTAGGAGGAATACATTGAATGTTGAGAGGGGTGTGCGCGTACCGTAGAGAGAGATCAGATCGATTGCGAAGAACTCCTTTTTATGCAGGAAGGACTACTGCAAGTAAGAATACAAGACCACCAGATTTTAGTTAGACAATAAATGAGGAGCGCCTTGGGCCCAGGAAATATTAGACTTCCTTTCGAAGGTGGTCAGTTCCCCTTTTAATACAAATTAACACAAATGATAATAAAGAAGCTATTGCGAAATCACGATTTAGGTACCTCGTTACCAAGCAATAGAGACTAAACTACCGATAATAAAACATCACGTTGTTTGTTTGGTCAATGGTCGTTGATACGTTCAGGTCGAGTTACAGGGATAAACCAGACTGGATCTGAGGTTGTTAGGAGACAAATAGGTGAGAGGAAGGTTTTGGGTATAAGTCACAGTGACCGATGCCGGTCACTGGATAACCGACTGCGGTTAGAGAACCGTTGCCGGTAGGGGATAACCGACACCGGTAGGGTCAGTAATCTAGGCACTATACGGATAGAGGTTGGTTGCGAGGGTGATTGTGGGGTTATTAAGGCTGGTGGATGGTGAGGGAATAGTGAGATGATGGGGAAGACTCGAGTGTGATAAAAGCGTCTTGGGCAATCTGAGGATGTATGGATGAAGGTTAAGTGCAAGGTCTTTGGCGGGTGGTAGATCTAGGAGTGAGCTTATAATTACTATCAATCAAAGGCTCAAGAAATGGTGCTTAGAAACATACAGACACTACTTACTCATCCTTGATGAAGATTCAAGTCCAAGGAATGTGGTAGTGACAGTAAGGCTCGGTTGGGATGATCTGGTATTGGAAAATGAGCTGATGAAGCTATCCTCAGTCTTTCCAATGCTTGAACGGGGTGACAACAATCCAGTGGCTCGGTTGCAGTCTTCGGCTCGATGCTCTTCTCTTTTCTTCACTTGTCTCCGCTCTGCCAAGTGAAGTTCGGATCATTTTCCAAATGAATTCCAGATCCTTTGTTTTTGGTTGGGGGAGGTCATTTACAGGGAACCGATGGCGGTTACGTAACCGATGGCGGTCGAGTAGGAACCGATGTCGGTTAAGTCAAAGTGGGCTATTTTTAGTAAAATAGCCAACTTTCCCTCCTTTCTTCCTGAGAGATTAGTTGTGGGCTTGGTCAAGTCATTATTAGGTTGGTTTTGGTGCGGGTGAGGGGTAATTAGTCATGGGTGTGGATGTAGACCAAGTTATAGGTCTTAATTAGGTTAGTTTAGGATTAGGGCTAGGTCATGATGAGGTGGCGAAATGAGGTGGCAGGTTTGAAAATGTGGACGATAGTTCACAAGAAAAGGATGGATGGCCAATGTCCATCCAACAAGGAAGGGATGGTTGGCAAAGTATAATGGGACTTTCGTCCAACATGATTTAGACAACCATCTAATAAGGAAATGACTAACCAACCCCTGTTCTGTTCGCGATAATAGGGGTATACCCTCCAAAAAAGACCCCATCCCATCACGAAGAGGTAATCGTTCATCATCCTTCCATCTATACGAAACCATTGGAAATAATGTCTTGCCAAATCACCTTTTCTTTGAAACGGTTTTTCAAATATTTGCCATCATTTCAAAAGTCCATTTTGGAGATTCATCACCCATTCTATAATATTTTTTTAGAGGGGGTCTTAAAATGAACCCTGGAGGTGTGTTTATTCTTCTTAATAAAATGGATGAAGCTATAAGTAGGCCAATTCCTTTGAATAACAAAATAAATAGACACTTGGGATAAAAGACAAATGACTAGTGTGGTTGTCACGAAGTAGGACTATGCATATTCTACAAAAAAATTAGGTCCCCTTCTACCATTGTCTCCCTATCCAATTCGGCCTCTTTTGAATATTCCGTAAGAGTGTAAAATTGTGATCACTCAATACAAATAATGCCAACATTTGTAGAATTGTATATCTTTTAAATAGCCTTTATGAAACCCACCTTCACCTCAATATATTATATAGGGGTACCTCTTTCATACCTTTGCACAAACTCATTTGAGTTTAATGCATAAGCAACAATGTGTAATGTGGTGTTGAGCTTATCCCATCTCTCGATGAATGGTTAGATGAAAATATTCACTATAAATAACAATTTATAAGGGAGTGTTGAGCTTATCCCATCTTTGATGAATGATTGGATGAATATGTTCATTGTAAAACAAAAATTTGGGGTATTTATCTTGTGATATGACCTTCATTTGGAAAATCATACTAACAATGCACTCATACACCTCTTCAAGGATAAGTGTGTAAACATTCCCATATCTACTGAATTGGAAGACAAGAGCAATAATGAAAATAATGTATTTTGCATCAACTCAAAAAATGTCACTCTTCACCACCTCCTTGACCCTCTTCCCCTACTCACTTAGAATTGGGGCATTGATTCCACTTTTTTATCATGACCATTAATCACAATTCCTCTTGCAACTCAATCATCCTCTCCAATAAAATGAAGTACGATGCATATATAGTCTCTACATGTTTTGGAAATTCTCTCTTAGAGAAGTCCCTAAAGAGTGCATATGAAATGTGGTGGTGTAATGTAAAGTTAAAGTATAATTTATGATTAAGTACTTTGTGTAAAGATGAAATAGAAATTAAAAAATACAGTAAATATTGTTTACACCCTTTTTAGATTTCTATGAAGGTGTTATATATTATAAATGTTGTAAAAAATGAGCCCATGTTTCATTTTTGGAAAATTAATATAAATTTCTAACTTGAAGGGCAGTTGATCTTGATCATCCATTCATTTTTACATCTCAACATCTTCAAACTTTTTCTAATTCACTTGTATGTATCATGTTTGTAGGTTTACATAGTTTGAAATGTCCAAAATTTTGATCAAAATCTCATGTTTCGGCTCAAAACGGGTGGTAATTTTCATTTCGTGTCTTCCCTTCACTATCAAGAATGCCAAATTTTATCGGGATTAGGAGGGACACTTAGTAGTCATTTGCCTCTTGATTCACCTAGGGTATTAATCCCATATTCACCATGGAGGAGGATTGGGTTACATTTTTAATCATGGTGGTTGCATTGGTTAAGTAGAGCTAAGGCTACATGGTTCACTTTTTTCCCGAGCTAGGTGTTAAGGACGAGTCACTAAGGTGAGTTGAGTTCATTGAGTCAAGATCGAAAGGACTAAAGCATGGGTGAGTTGGGTGGTGAGTTGATTGTTGAGTTGACAAAACCCAAAATCATGGGTTTCATGATTGGTCCACATGGACCAATGATGATAATCTACAATCTCGGGGGTTTGAGTGAGGCGTAGGTTGAAATGACGAGGGAAACCCGAGTTCTTGAGGTTTAGAGAAGAGGACATATGGCCTCGTGATCCCGAGAATTAAAATAGGCTAAGGCTAAAAACCCTTGGATCATGAGAGCTCAAGAATAGAGAAGAACGTGATTAGTTCACATGGACCAATCATAGGTTTCTTAGATCCACAAAAGTAGTTCGTAAAGTGACCCCAGCAGCCCTGTGATCACAAAAGGGTCATAGACCAATAATATGCCACTTCAAATCAAAAGTGACAAAGGTGACCCAAATAACGCATAAGGAAAGCTAGAAACCAATTAAAATGTGACACATGGCGAAGGGTGATCATGAGGTTAAATTTTAGGTTTGCGTGGATGTTAAATGTGCTAAACAACCTGGGGATCTTCAAATGATCATATGTTTTGATACAAGTAACTAAATCACACAAAATTGGTACTATTGGAAAAATATTGAGGCGAAGTTCATGATGGGATTGGTTATGTGTCAATTTAGGTGTATTTTGTGACCAAATAATCATGTTTGATGGCCCACAATTGTTTTGGGTCCGAGTGTTTGTGGCACAAGCTAAGCCATTTTCAAATGCTCATTTCTTTTGATCTAGATATCTTGTTCACCTACACACAATATCATTAGAAAGATTTTTATCAAGGATTTAATATGGGAGTACTTTAAGAGGAAATGATGGATAATTCAAAAATATTTTAATGACAAATTTTCAAGGTCTTTTTAGTCTCTTTTTCAAATCAAGTGGCGCCTAGATCAATTGTAAATTCTTAAGCAACTCCAACAACCAACATTAAACCTTGTCTTGTGCAGCCTTGGTGTGATCTAATCAGATTTTGCATTATCCAAGGAAGTCATGTCACCCATAGTTGGTATGCACATTAATGTTGATTGTTCCTTTGGTGGTTGAGAAGTGGGTGATCTTATTGATTTCTAAAGATTTGATCCTCTCTTTTCTCTTCTTTCTCTATATAATGCGACCTCGATTTCATTGAATGATCATCTCTTAATGTAAAGTTACATTGCCCAAATGATGGTTGAACATTTTGAGTTGTAGACCTCTGATATGTACTTGTGCAATGCACTCAATTCCTTCCTGTTGACGTAATGGATGGTGTATATTCTTATCAATAAAATCTTGTTATTGTGGCTCATATATACCCTTAACTTGTGTTTATTGTGCTTCTTACCTCTCTTTTCATTAATGACATGATGTGTGTGAGCTATACTTGCATGTTTTTATTTTCATTTCTAAAATGTGTGGAATGAGAGTCTAGCTTATGCAGGTGAACTTTGACTTGTTTAGACCCTTTTGGCATTGCATTTTCCCTCCTATTCTTCCCCTCAAGGATATATCCTTTCTATTTTGGTGCAATCACCACCCCTTTTGCTTAGTTTATTTCATGTTTCTCCCTCATCCCTTTTCCCCTTACAATCAATAGCTTAGCTTAGGAGTAATGTTAATATTGGAATAGTTAGTTGAGGAACCAACCTTCTATGGAGGTTTGTCCCAAGGAGCAAGGTCCCACACCTTGGGGACATTCCAATGTTTCACTGAGGTGTTGAATCTAACCTTAGAAAATGGTACAATCTCAAGTGACAACAACAACTCAAAAGGGTATAAGGATGAACATGTAGGCTATTTTATATAATTAACTTCCAACATCAATTATACATGACCAAAATAATGCAATTCAACTTGAAATGATCTAAATAATTAATAAACAATAAATTTGTTTAAAATACAAGAGAGAGAGAGACTTAACTTTTTCAAAAATATTATAGAATGTTTTAGATGTGTTATTCAATGAAACAGAAGAATCTAGAACTTTTTATTTTGCATAGAATATTCTAGAGCTAGAAAACATGCAAGTGTAGGTCTACATAGAATTTTTATGTTCCGGGTAGGATTTGTACGGTCTCATACAAGGGTTGTATGGTATTAGACCAGAAGATGGTTGAGCTCTGAAAGTTTTTGGGTGATCTTTGTATGTTGATCTTCTTTTCACAACCTTGGGATGACTTGTGGTGATTTGCAACAAAGTAAAAACCCTAACAACTTGTATAACTCTTCATCAAAGCAACAAAAAACCAAATGAGAAAAATATGTGTGTTGAGGTTGAAACACCCGGGAGGTCGAGTCCCATCTACTGAACCAATCTGAATGTTACACTACATATCCTCAATGTGGAATCAAGCCTCATGTAGTTATTCTAGGTGCTCATGCAAGTGTGTAAAGCTAAACAACCTAATAAGGGTTTCCTTGTGTCTCTTGACACCAAGATAGTGGACTAACCGCATAGAGATAAGATAGATAGATAGATTTAGGTTTGGTCTTTGATGATAGCTCTCTATGGGATGGGTGTGTGACTCAACTATGTGACCTAACCCTTGTGTTGATTGAAACCCTTGTGCAATGCTTGGAGTGACTTTTATCTTGCTTAGGACATGGCTCTATGATCTTTGCATGCTTGTAGATGGGTGAAGCTAGACTCCTTGACCTAGTTGAGTGCTTCAAAATTATAGTATGGATTTCCTTAGATGACGTACAACTATTTTGAGAATTTCTAGGAAACCTTTGCCTTCTTTTGGAACAATGTTTACAGTAAGAGCTTGTAAGAATTCCATGTGAGCTATAATGTGATAATGAATTACTTATATAGTCTTCCGTAGGAAAGATATTATGATAAGGTTGACCCTAAGAAGATTAAATGACCCAAAGAATGATTTAACATCAAAAGGAGAGTTGGTGATTGAGAAGGGGAAGGATGGTACAAGTTAGCCAAGACCAAACCCCACACCTTGACCCTTTTATACAATTTTAGATATGAGAGAGAAACTCCTAATATGAAAGGTGTGTAATGAATATTAGATTTTCTATGCCTCTTTGATTGAATAATATTTCCATAATTTTCAAAAAAACATGATGTAAATATAAGTAAGTTGTAGAATGGCTAGAGAGATGATGAGATTAGATTTTGAATGTGAAAATTTGTCTTGACAAGGATACAAAGTCAAATTTGGCATTACACAAGGACAAGTTAACATATTTTAGTGTTCACATTTTACCCCTTTAATTGTGTAATTGAAAATTGCATGCTTAAAGGAAAAACACACCTGAGTGTGCACACAAAATTTGCCTTCTCTTGAAGGGATTTCGTGATGTGTTGGTGTTGGCATGCTCCATGATGAAACCTGCAACACAGAGTGTAGTCAATGTCTATGATAGAAACTAAAATTTAACTCAAAATATAGATAATGTTTTGTAACTTTGAACATTGCAAAAAGTATGAAAAGGAGATGCAAAACATCAAAAATACACATGTTTGAATTGTGGAGGGATGAGATGCCATTGTTGTTGTGCCTTTGAGGGTTGCAATGTGTTTTGGAGATGTCATAAGATAGGGGATGATCAATTCCCAACGTTATGCCTTAGGAGATGCTAGAGGAGGAAGGATTAGAATATGAAGGACCTATGTAATTCAATGCTTTCCCATTCGATAATGTGAAGAGATAGGAGGAAAGATCAATATACAAAATCTCATAGTTTTTCTTGCATGCTTTTTTGGATAATATAACGAGAGAAGGGGAAATCTTAGTATATGAATCTCACAATATTTCTTCGATGCTTTCCATTAAACCTATGCACCGCACCACTATAAATGGATCTACACCCAATTTTCCCTAAAAAATATTAGAGGAAATGACCCATGCCATGCCCCATAATGTGCTATTATGTTTGAATTGATTATTTAGAATTATGAAAAAATTTCGGGAGGAGGCCCATGCTTCTAAACCCATTCTGTAATTGTATTTGAAATACCATTGTGAAGAAGGAAAAAAACTCGTGTCTGCTATAACCTAATATGAATTGTGTAACATGTATTTATACTTGTGTAGAAATCTTATAAATGTCTAGGAGAATCTGTAAAAAACTTAAATTTTGAATGAAAATTCCCTCTATCTCGAGAATGTATGGAGAGTTCAATACCATACCATGGTCTTGAATGTTCTATAAGATTTTGACCATGTTTGGATTCTAACACATTTCAATATTTATGACCTTTTATGAGGATTTGAGTCATGTATAAATTTTTTTCTTGTATCATGTAATATGTCTATATTTATAGAAATAATCCATTGAATTCCCCCTTTATTGAGGTGTGTGTGATAAAAAAATTTGCACATGACTCAAAAAAAATGTGTACTCTACGTACATATGTATCATAATCTATAAGAGGATTTAAAAGGCTAAAGTGGTGGCCAACATTGAGAATCTATGCCTGCAAAAGAGGTTATGCATGATGGTAACCATGATGTAGAGAACAAACAACAAGAAGCAAGAATACATGTGTAAAAAAACTAGTAACAACAAAGAATAATAACAATCATGTCCTACTCCATAGTAAAAAAATGTGTAATCAATATATTAATCATGTCAAAACCATAATAAAAACAATATTGTAAGCTAAAAAAAAAAAGATTAAGAGTAACATTAGTGTGGAATTGAGTAAGTAAATCATGTAAAAACATAAGCTGGATATATTCATGGAGCCAAAAACATGGGATGGTGTTATAAGAAAATCACAATAAAAGAAATAATGTGCCACAATAAGGGAAGCAAGTGCATACACACAAATTAGGCATGAGGCCACAAACATGAGACACCCATGATGTTAGAAGACAAAAAAAGGCCCTTAGGCCGTATAAATAAAACACTCATAGTATCATAGATAGGGAAATCCATGAGTAATCAATCAATCAGTCAATCCATATAAATAAGTAATGACAATGATGTAGAAAGCAAGTATAACAACTTATAATATTAACAATAGAGATACTAATGATAAATTAACACTACACAAACCATGTGATAGACCTATTGATCCAACATATAACAATAAACACCATGTATGTAAATAAGAATGATAAGGAATGTGTAAAGTAACATGTAATGAAACAAACAAACCTATAAAGTGTGGAGGGTTTCCCCCAAGAGAGTAGTGTAACTAACAAGGTAGTTTTTATCCAATTTCACCCTCCTCGGGTGAAATTGGACAGAAAACAGATTTCGTTAAATAAGTTTCATAACCATTCAAAGCTCATAGGAAGGTTGTAGTGATCAGGGAAAATCAGGGTCTTCGAGAAGGTTACAAAGTTGAATGAGGAATTTTCCTCTCCTTGGTCTTCATCAATTTTGGAAGCCTTGTTTAGTTTGGAGATAATAAAGGGGGCCCACTCATAGTATTGAATGGTGAAATCTAGTGTTCATACATCCCCCAATGTCACAAAGATCCATCTAGTTCATAAAATTAAAAGGGTTCGAGAAAGGATGAATATTTACCTTTAGGTTCTATTAAGCTAGTCAAGCTCAATAACCAAGCTACGCTAACATTTCAATCCATTTGGTTACCATTACATTAAAGCCAAGTTGTGTACAACTATACAAAGTAAAGGGAGGTATTGAGCTCATGTGGAGTTCATAAAACTAATAAAACAAACTGAGTTATCTCTTTAAGCAGGTTGAGCTCCTCAAGCTCATGACCAAGTTGTACTAATGCAAGTTACTGATCAAAGTTGATAATCATGGCCAAGCTAATCTTTACTCCACTAAGTTGCGCTACAACAAGGACTGAGCTTCTCATGACTGAATTTTTCTGATGTGTTAGGCTATGAAAAATGTCAAATTGATAATCGTAACCAAGCTAGCTCTCTGTAAGTGGCGATCTGGGTCAATGTGATTAGGCCGAGTTCACAATTGTTGATGTCAATTGCAAAAGCGGATCAAACTATTTGCAATACTGATCAATTTGTTTCAGGATGAGTTAGCCAATGATAATATCGAGCTTAAATTTTGTGGGTCAAGTTATTCCATGGTGGAAAAACTCTTGGACATTGAGCTACCTTTTCAAGTACCCATGTCTAACCATGGAGGTCGAGTGATCTCCTACCAAAATTCGAGTCCTAGCTAGGAAAATCAAGCTATTTATGATTAGGGATGGGTCATCACCGGGGCTAGTGATAAAGAGTGCAAAGCTCTACGAGTAATCAGTCGGCTCATCCATTGAGGAACCAAGCCATCTAGCAAAGCATCGAGACCATTCAAACTACATTGATCTCCCAAGAATCCACTAGGCTCTTTTGCAAGACCCCACTCAAATGTCCGAGCTCGTATAAGGGATGAATCTCACGGCTTGATGTGCACCATCACGACCAGGAGGTGTTGACTCGAGCTAGCTAGGGGATAGGTCGAGTGAGTTAGTAACTTAGTGCCAAATGAAGGTAATGTGGTGGGCTCCAATGCTCAACACGGAGTAAGGAAAGCAGATCGACTCGGCCGAGACAACTTAGTGAGTCCGACCATGCGAGCATATTAGTGGGGTTCGAAATATTACGGACGTGCGGGCGCCATGTGGCCTCTCGGTCTAGATTCAATGGGTTAGGAAGATATGAAGCCTTAAAATATGTGTAGAGCCTCCACGTGGTGCAAGGCACCATGGACGCATGTACGGTCAATGACCTGGGTTGGTCATACAACCACAACAGAATGATGAAACCCAAAACAAGTAGCCAACTCAGTGCGAAACGAAGGTATCTCGGCAAGCGAGGTGACAGGTGAGGTGAGCTGGAGCTAGGGGATAGGTCAGTGAGTTGGTGACTCGACGCATAAGAGGAATGAACTGTAGTCCAATGCATAAGAGTTCTCAACATGGCACCATATGTTAGGGTGAGTTCGGTGCCCAAGATAAAGACTCAACGTTTGTGGGGGCATAAGGGGCTCTGCATGAATCTGTGGTCCAATGCAAAGTGTCGTGTAAAGTGGAAGAAATATGGTGATGTGGCTTGATGGGGAAAGTCTTGATGAAATATGAGATAACTTGGCACATTGAAAGGAGATTTCGGTGCATGGGGTTCTATAGTGGTGAGAGAGGAGACAACTTGGCCGAGCTAGATAAATATAAAACATTGAAACAAAAAAACCTCCCACATTAAGCAAAAAAACTAGGATGGGCCCACCAAAATTGAATGTAAGATCATTCTAAAAGATATGAAAATCATTGAAAAGAGGGGAAAATATCTTCAATAATACATTTCACTAAAAAGACTTATTGCACAATCCCATGAAGAGGAAGAAATGCTCAACAAAACCATAAGAAGTTGTAGTCACGCAAAAGCCCATAACTTGAGCATTTCTTGACGAAATTACAAAAAATTGGTCTCATTGGAATTATGGTTCTGATTCTGATGCACATAAATAAAAAATAATAGGGATTAATGAATATTTTAAGGTGTATTTTGTATAAAATGAACATGTTTCAAAATGGTAGTTGGATGGTGGGTGGAAGTGCAATTAATGGGCATGGATGGCCATTTCTCCATTGCTGCAAGTTATGGGCAGTATGGGGAGGCTTTTACAAGTTACAATCATGATTTTCACCCACTCTAGGTACCTTGAAATTGATGCAAAATCCAGATCCAAGATTTCTTGTCCCCTTTTCCTTCTTTCCATTTTCTATAAATTGAGGATTTTCCCTCATTTTGAGGAGGATGATCTAAGTAGAAAAACTCTACCTATTTTGTTTTGTGAAGCCAATGTGTTATATGACTTTATAGTGGACTCCTTACATGGTGATCCATGCCTTTCATTTGTAATATTTTGAACTGTGCATACCCATGAAGTAATAGATGCAAGTTTGTGGATGTATCTTCCCTCTTTGTGTTATTTGCATTCTTCTTGCCTCTTCAATATTATTGCAGGTGTATTGTGTCTACTTTATGCTCTTACAGGGTTTCATTATTATTGTGTGTGTATGGGAATGTTTTTGTAAGTGTTGTTGTTAGAATGTGGGGAACTGTTATCACCCTCTCGTATTGTATTTTTCTTCCATTTTCACACATTGGGGATTGTTCTCATACCCTTCTTTTGGTGCATCACCTATGTAGTGTAGATTTATGTTATTTTCATGCTCTTTCTCTCTCCTGGTCCCTTGGAAGTGATAGATTAGGAGTAGTTAGTTATTTACTTTCAGTAGAGTTAGTTTGCATTAGGATTAGGAAGAGGAACCAACCTTCTCATGGAGGTCTATCTCAAGTAGCAAGTCCCACAACTTGGAGATAGTACCCATGTTACCCAATCACACCATGAGCTCAAGCACACACACTTGTGAAAATTTGAGGTACTTTGTGATTTGGTAATAACGTAGTTGCTATCATCATATAAAAATCTATGAGTGTTATGCATCAAGCCCAAGATACCTCTTGAATTCATGTGTGTAAAGAATATATAGTTTATGTATCGAATAAATGTAGTAAACATGATATATGAAGTAACATGTTAACCAAACCAGCTAGAACATGTCCTACTTTTGTATTTTTCTCATATTTGAAAGTTTTTGTATTATGTGATTATTTTAATGCTCTTGAAGTGCTTTGAAAATAACTATGTACAAGAAGGGGGATATTGCAAGGGCTTAGCATTCATCAAGAAGATCATTCTTTTTAGGTCAAAATCAATTAGATCTATTGGGGTAAGATCCCCATGGGTAGTGATGTGTATGTATGTACCCATTGTTTGGCAGTGCCAATGAACCATATCATGATGAAGTTGATTATTTAAAGAGGTAGTGACCAAAAATTGTGAATGTTTCAATCATAAGGGGCTTTTGGTAAGATAGTGATGACACCCTCATTCTTGAGAATAATAATATTAACAATAAGAGTTTTAGAGTGATTAGCATTGTGTTTAGATAGACAACAACATAAAAAAAAGGGGTGGCTTGGGTGTTTAGATAAATTTTTATTAGAACGATGTTGGAGAGAATGTAAAGGAAATAAGACAAGATCCAAGAGGATGGATAACAATTCCTATGGATTATATAAGTTGGCTGGTGTAGAAACTCAAATTTTGAAATTCTACCCTTTCAAATTTATGGTTTTGGTATCATTCTCTTTCTCAAACAAGTGCACTTTAACCATTATCATCTGATAAATCTCTAGGTGTCTTTTCTAGCTTGTTTGGTCATACACACTCATTTGTCTATATTTTCTAAGAATTAATGCATGAAATTCATTTAGAAACTCCACTTGTCATATTCCAAACCTCAAAATTCATATTTCCCCTCTACGGTAAAAAACATACAAAGTAGGGCCATTTTGTGCCATACAATCCTAACCCTAGTGTACGTTTTTTTTTCCTTTCTCATGAGGAATCCCAAAATTTCAAATGCATATTATTATTTTCACCAAATCATTTACTCCTCATTCTCCATTTGTAACTTAAATCACCTTTAGAAGCATATATAAGCAAGTGAAACTCACCTCATTTAGAACCTAACACTCTTATGGAATCTTATTGCAAAATCTAGCACAAAAGGTACCCAAAGCTCCCTAAACTTTACAAATACCTTTACACATTCATTAGGGTAACACTATCTACAAGTATGAAGCTTCCCACTAGGTCTAGGGGATTTCTTCCCACATTTACAAGAATCCAAAGTCACTCACTCAAGTATATTTTATAAGAGAGAAACTAAATTCAAGCTTTATCAAAGAAAGAATGTCAAATATGATTACACTACAATCATACATACACATGCTAGGTGGAGAATGACATATAGTTTGAGGAATTTTGAAGTAGCACCAACATCGAAGGTGTACGAGGGTACCCAAAACCAAACTAATATTTGTTTTGAAGTACTCTCTATCCATGGTTAGGGTTTGAAAGGTGTAATAGAACATTTTGAGGTTCTCGCAGTGTCACCAATAGTAGTGGTGATAGAGAGCAAAAAGATATTCAGACAAATGAAAATCCCAAAAATTCGTAGATCATAGTTCTAAGAAAGGTCAAGACCATACACATGTTCCTCCTCTACTATACGGTCCTTCCCAGGAAAATATTCATGTCACAGTTCTAGTTTTGAGGAATTCTCATGTCTATATCTCCTATTCGTCATTTAGATCACCCAAAATTTCCTTGAATACTTTTAATCAGCTAAGTGCACTCAATCCCTTGTATTTATGAACTTGTATTATATCATGTACATTTTTTGCAAGTATTAATACGTTATTCTAATATTGAATGGTTAATGTTGGAAGTTAATTAATTAGAATAACCCCCTATAACTTCTATTTCATTCCTTTTTGGTTGTGTAAATCTTAATCAAATTTAAAAAGGGTGAAAACATTTGGTGAACCTATTCGATCGAATCCTTCACCTAATCTAAGATCTTTCCAAGTTTTTATAGGTTATGCCTACTAATTTCAAAACCCCGGGTGTTGTTTTAAGGTGCATGTATAGTTGGTTTTGTGTATTTGTGTGTGATCATGGCTTGTTTTCATGCCTTGTAGAATCATGGTGGTTACTATCCCTCTAATTAGGTCCATACCACCTATGAGGATGCAAGGAATGTTACTCCATTTTCATACTCCCTCGAGATGAAATAATATTTAATTATGATATAGATCCCAATTCACTAGTATTTACAAACCATCCTCCCGTTATGGCCCTACCCCTACTGCAGGTGTTTCCTTAGGCCACTTTACTATGAAGGAAAACACTGAGTGTCTACCTCCTCTTTCTACTCATCACCAGGATGTTGATCCTTGCTTTACAGGTCATGTAGATGGTTGGAATAGTGATAATGAACAAACATAATTTTTCCCACTAGTAGATGATGATGCCATAGATGCTTTAGATTCTAGTGATGATGAAAGTGTTTCTAGCTTACATACGGATGATATTCCTTCCATTTATACATTGATTGATGATGTTCCTTATGCTTGAATAATGATCTAGAATCAATTCATAGTGATATCCATTATGATGACATACATAGTGCAAATGAATTAAATGAACATACTTGTTTCTCTTACTCCTCTTGAATGAAAAAATGGTGAGATTGATTGTAACATGTATACCTCTCTTACACATGATTCTTCTTGTATTTCATCTGAATGCCAAAAGAATGATATTGCTTGTACTAACACTTCTAGATGCAATAATGATATAAGTTCTTCTCTTCCTCTTGTACATGTTATGCTTGATACACATTGTGTTTCTACTCTTCCTCTTGAAATAAAATGCAATGATTTTATTATTACTTCTTCCATTCCAATTATAAATGAAAGTGTGCATAATGATAATATTAGAAAAAATATACATGTTTCTTCTTCTTTGGTTACATCTGATACACATGTTTTTGATACATATCCTAGTGTGAATAATTTTCCTATTAATAATGACAATATCCCTTTATAGCATCCTTCGAGATTCATCCCTCGGGCATCAAGTTTTACCCAATTTGGTTTCACATGACACATTTCCCACTATGGCTTCTAGACCAACTAGTGTTCCCATGGATACTCTTAATGGAAAATTCCAACCTTTGAATGAGCCTCTAAATGTATATTCCATACCTCATCAAGAGGTGATTTCTCTTATTCATGTGATTGATGATTTACAATGAAAAATTTCATACATTGACCCTAGAAAGTGAAACCTATTATGTTAGTGTTGATTCTAATACCATCTATGAAAATATCATCCCACAAAAAATATTTCAAGCTCCTTTCCCTAGGAATTTTTTCATGCCCACATTCCAATTATTTGATGGCACTTCAGATCCATATAGACATCTTATGCATTATTAGACACTTATGGATTCATATGACAATGATAGACTGATTCTAAAAGAATTCCTAGAAGTCTTATAGGTGATGCTCTTTATAGGTTTACCCATATTTCTAGTGGCTCCTTGGGTGCTTTTGTTGACCTTGAATATTTTTTACTATCACACTTTAGTTGTAATAGAGGCCTTATGGATAGATATGAGCTTATATCTTCTTTACATCAAGGTGAGACTGAGCCTGTAGCTAATTATATTCTACACTTCAAAGCTAACATGCAATTACTTATATATCAACCAAGTGATTTAGAAATTAAATTTATATTATGTAGAAGCCTCACATTATCCCTAAACAGAAATTACTTTATGATACATGTGACTCATTTAATGATCTTTTCTTGTGTGTTCTTGATTTAGAGAAAGATATGTGGCAACCATAAAATCCTCAACATTTGGATATAAATATTGTCACCCCTCCTGTTACACATGATTATGACATACAACCAGAATCTATACCCAATTACCACACAATCAAAGTCTTGCATTGTGGTGACTCTTTTACCATCCTGGTCCTAAACCAAAAGTCAAGATGCCACCCCCTCCAAAAAGGAAACCCGTCTATTTTGAAAAATATATTGATTTTCCTGATGACATTTTTTAACACTAATAGAGAACATGTTAATTTTGTTACCACCCAATGAACATCACTCTCCTCATCAGTTTGAGAGAGAAAATGACCCTCCCTTTGTAATTACCATCATATTAATGGAAACCATGACAACGATTGTTCTGCATTGGATTAGAAACCTAAGTTATCAAAAGACAAAGGCATTATAGCTTATGAGACATGACATTCAGATAAATCTACTTCACCTCCTCCATGACATAAACCTTCAACAAATGCTACATTTGATGAACATTCTTCTATTGTTGCATTTGGAGATGTTTATCACATTGAAGTTCTTCCTACACAAAGAAAATATAAGCCCATATACAAATGGATAAAAAGAAGCCAAGGGATTGTCCCAAAATTTACACATTTAACGTCAACAAACCTTCAAAAAGATACATTGTGCATCTTGTTAAGCTAAATCTTCATGTTTAAATTACCTAATCAATTTCAATACCTCATATGACTACTCAACATCAAGCGCACAAAGTATTTTCACATCCAATTTTTTACTCATTACATCCCTAATCCACACTTCTCATGTTTTCTACCCTTTCACCTAAGTTTATTTTGGGCATATTTACGTATCACTCCTTATTTTTTAAGAATATGTTTCCTCATCCTATATGCTCACGAGGACTTATATAAGGGTTATTCCTAGTCTATGCGACATGTCCTCCCATGGTTTTGAAAATATAAATAATAAGGAACTATCAACCAATTATTCTAACATATAGATCTCATACATCACATATTGGTTGTTGTGTTGTTATACATTATTCTTCTCCTAGGCCCTCTTTGACACATATTACACGCCACTATTCCTTTTGGAAGTTGAGTCATATTATTTGGCATATATGAGGCCTAGGACTCTATCATTTGCGGTGGTTGATTGATATCCTTAGGAGGTTCTCATTGGATATATTTCATGTTATCCCTTTTCTTATATGTAATTATGTGCTAGAAAATACAAAAACATTGATATAATCTCAAAAATCAAAAGCATTCAAATATTTTTTAAATGTAAAAATTACAACTTGTTTCTCTAGCATACATTGTTAGCACTTTATATGACACGTTAAAATATTGCATTACACATTCTAAACCTCTGAAATCACCCCATAATTACTTCATAATACATTATGACCATTTTTTTACCAATTTTGATATATTCTGTTATCTTATGGCATTTAAAGACTTTTTCAACATTGTCCTGTAACTCCCCTAATCATTCTTATCGCTCACACATGGTCTCAAATTATTAAATATTTGCACTATGGACCCTATTACACTCATATCCCATTCCCATGATTAGTTAATCAATCCTATCACTTTTATTATTCATCTCCTATCCCATTATTTAATTTCATATTACAATAATTAAATAAATACCATGTTATCCATTTTCACCTCACCTCTTATCCACTTTTACTTCACTAGTCTACATCTCACTTAACTAGAGAAAAAAATCAATTAAATCATTAAATATATGCAAGAGGAAAATTTTATATTAAATCAAATCATGCATTTGACCTAATTAAAACATATCCCATAAAGCATGAAAATTTTAAAATAAAACAAATCTCTCCATAGAGCATGCACTCCAAAATTGAAGCAAATCTCTCCAAGTTAACTTTAGATTAGACAAGTTAATCACATAAATCAAGGATTTGGGATTCTCTTCCCTCATCTATAAATAATCACTCATTCCTCTCTAATTATCATCTTTGGAAGATTTGAAATTTGCATCATTATTGTGTTGGATTATCATTCAATATCACATCATTGTTACATTTTCCAATTGATCACGAATCTACAATCAAATCAGTCATTCAATCACTTTTCTTGTAGTTGAATTCTACTTCCATTCGAACACTTTTGGAGCATCCACAAACAAATTTGATCAAGAGATTCAACAAGCTCGGTGCTTCATTCCAAGCTTCAACAATATCATTCGAGGTTGCAAGGAGATATGAAGAAGCATATGGTTTTCTTTTATCTACATTGTTTCTTTCATCTAGTAGTTTTTCTTTGTATACATTTCTAGCATGCCGGTGGGGAAAACCCACATGTTTTTCATTTATTCATTATTTTTTGTGAAATTAAACTTGTTTTTGTGTTCTTATATCTATTTTAGAATTAGTGACTAATTTTTAAGGCTTATCATAGAGTAAATTGTCAGAGTTTAAAAAACTAGTCAAATTGGTCATGTGTTTAATCATTTTATTGTAACTACAGGTGACATACGCTACCGTAATATAATTTGCACTAGCATAACACGTAATTTGTGCTAGTGTAACATGTAATTTGTGATAATGTTTTATTGCTTGCACTACCATTATATCATTTGTGCTCTTGTCTTACTACTTACTTGCTTACCATTATATCATTTGCACTAAATTTCAACTATTTACACTACCATTCAATTCTTTTCTCTACCATTATATCATTTGTGCTACCATTCAAATATTTACGCTACCGTTCAAATATTTGCACTATCGTTCAACTATTTTTGTTACCATTCAAATATTTGGGCTACCATTTTAATATATGCATTACAATTTTGTTGACTACACTAGCATATTGGTAGGTGTTCTAAAGCATTATGTGGTAAATTTTCATCTTATTTTCTAAATTTCCAGCATCTTCTTTTCTATTGTTTATTTTTTTCACTATGTTTCAAATTCTAATCTACAGTTTTAATTAGTTATAGAAGTGCTAAAATTTTAAATATTTGTTTATCTCCATGCATTTTTTCTTTTGATCAAAGCCATGTATGCTCTTTTCTCATTCTCTTAAGCAATTTTGAAAATTAGAAATGACTGCAATCATTCATTTTCTTTTAATACCATGTTTTTAGGAAAAATTCTAACTATTTTAATGTAGGACCACTTCATTTGGAAATATTAATCAAGCAACAAACTACTAACATATTACATGCATGCTTCCTTGGTCATAATTTAATATAAATGGAATTAAATCTATATTTTGAGTAACTACTGTAATGAATGGTATATAAGTAATAAGATACAAAGTAAATGGAAAATTAACAAGAAAGAAATAATATGAAACCTTAAGCAAGAGAGAGAGATAGATAGATGACTTAGGTGATTTGTGATCTAGAAGTGATCTCGAGCTAAGGAACCGCTAGAACATACGGGGAAGGTTTCGTCAAGGCTCACTGGAGGTTCTAGAGCTCAAAGATGTGTAGGACATAATCATCTGTGGACACAAAATCACACACTTTGGGTAATTATCTAGTCTTGATTACATACTACTATTTACATGATTCCTAAGCATGAAAAGTAATGATTAACCCATGTCTTTGGCCACCTTTCTTTGATTTATGCTTCTACTTTCATTCTTGCACTCTTACTTGCTCAATCTTCCTTTTCACCTTTCAGCATTTTTCATTCTAGACACCAACACCCATCCAGGATGTCAGCATCAGGCACCCTGTCCCCTCGGGTGCCCTTTTCCTCTTTGCACATTAGTCACACTTTTTAGGTCCTTTGTAGCCGTTTGAACATCTTATCTTTTTAGTAGTCAACCTATTTGGTGTTAATTATGAAATTCAAGCAAGGGAATCATATAAATATAAAGTTATGTGATCATAATAAGGGATCATGCACTAAGCACTACTTATCACCACCTAAGGTTACATCCATCAAGGCATCACGAGCTCCATTTGCATCCATATAGCTCCATAAAAGGGACAAAAGGCTAGTTCATTTGCATCACACTTCATAGGAGGGGACTTTATTGTTTCCATGCACAAATTATAAACATTCTACATCTAGATACTTGCTCACTACTTCAAGTACGACACACAAAGAGAAACCTAGGGAAAAATTCCACACAGAGAGAGATAACTACATTGGGTCCGATATGTAGTGTGGTGCTCGATAGTAAGTCCATCATTGTGGTAGATGAGGACAGTTTGACTACTCATTTTGCATCTTTATTTTTAGGATTTTTTGGCATGTAGGCCTAATAGGTGTTGTCATTGATGTAAAACCACATTAATGACAAAGTGAGTGTTGTAAGATGATGTCATGATGGTTCAAATGTTTATCTTGTTGTTACATTGGGATTGATAATGCATGTTTTCTCTAGTAAGCCCATACATGTGCCTAGGAGGTGTTGCTTGGTAGTGTGAGATTTTTATATTTTTGGGAAGCATGTTGGAATTATGAATAAAATTATTTGAGGGTGTTTGAGAACTCATAAGCGGTGGCATAGTGCAGTGCAGGTGGTTCACCATGTTATATGTGCTCATTGGGAACATGTATGCTTGCTTGGAGGTGTGACAATGTGATTTGGAGCTAGATGAGCTCATGGAATCATGAAATCAGGTATATAATGGAATATGAGGTATGTTTGGGTCATTTTCAAAGGTTTCATGTTTAGTTATTACACTATTTTAGTTGGCCCTAGTTGTTACGGTGAAAATCAAGCATACAAACATAAGTCTTAGTGATTAGAGATATTGGGCTATGGTGTTATAATTATGATGATTTGATATGTTATAGGGATGAGTGATGGTTCTCTCAGAAAAATTTCATGTTCCCATGTTGTGTATTTTGGCATATATGAATGATTTTGTGAGACAAGGTCAAGAACAAGTGAAAATCAAGCTTGAATTTGAATTTCTGATGCTCATTGTGAATAGTGTGATTTGCATGGGACCTTATGGATTTTAGGGATTCTTCTAAGGTGATTTTATAAGGTTTCAAAAAAATAATGAGGTTGTTTGATCATCATGTTTTTATGAACGAATGCAAAGAAGGCAAAGAGGTTAAAAACCCTAGTTAAACCCTACTAGCAAATAGAGCAATTTGACAAAGTTGAAGTACACTGACCCAATTTTGATTGCAAAAAAATATGATGATTTAATTTTGTATAGGACTCCTCGATATTTTCAGAAAATTATGGTTTAGGTCATGGTGATATGTGGGCCCCACCTAAAAATAGCAGTTTCTAGGAAAGAAGGTGATAGAACAAGATGGTCCAAAGGAGTAGCATGCAAAATTGATGGTGCATGATTTATGGGAGTTGTTATTGATTTACATGGTGGTTTCAGGTCATGATTTTTAGGTACATGGTGTTTTGAGGCTCAAATAGGTTGATTGGTCAAAGGGCAGTTTTGGGATCTCAAATAGTAGGGTCCAGTGTTTTGGCCATAACTTGAGCTACAGGTGGAGTTTTGAGATGATTCAAGTTGTGTTGGAAATTATATTCAAATATATTTCTAGTGATATATGGCTTTCCTCATGATGAGGTTATTTTATAGGGTTTCTATGGAATTATTTCAGTAAGAAGGTTTTTGGTAGTTTAGGACATGATCTGTTTTGGTGCAAGTTTGATGTTACTTGAAGCATGAAATGGATTGGGTGATACTTTATATAAAATTTAATGTAAATAGGGATAATTTTTTCATCTAATGAATAAATTTTGAGGTATTTAATGCATGTATATTTTATTTTATGAGCTAACCTTTGGAAACATATTTTTGGTAGGTTGATTTGGTGAAGGCAAATATTGTTGTGGTTTGAAGTAAAAGATGTTTCATGACTTATAACATGCTTAGAAGTGTTCTACGGAGTTCTGCCACATTTCATTTTAGTGGTCACATGGCATTTTTAGTTCAAGTAGAAGTCGGTGGTAGCATTATGAAGTTTTTAGGGTTTGAAGGGTAAATAAAACAACTGTTTTAAAGATTGTAAAGGAAACTGGGCCCAATAAATGAAATAATTTGATTGGTTGATATTAATTGTGACCATGTATGAATTTTTATGATATTTTAATCATGTATAAGGTTTCATGGGTCATGAAAAATATGGTACTCATGTTAGGAAATTTTAAGATTGTGCCCATGGGGTTTTGAGCCATTTTTGGCACATGTAATGAGGTTTTTGGCTAGGAAAACCTAATTGGGTAATATTTAGCTGTTATATTTAAAATTTAAAATTTTTCCTTGATGTATTGGTCGAACCAAATGGAGGGAAAATTTTGGGCCTAAATTTGAAAGGTGGAGAAGCATATAAAATGATGAGTTTTGGTGCTTTTCCAAACTAGTCATGGGTGTGTATGGTATGTGTGAGAAGTGAAACCTATGAGGGTGATATTTAAAGGTATTGAATCATGAATTTAAGGCATATAGAGTGAGATATAGGTTAAGGAATATCAACAAGCATGTGTGCAAGAGTTTTAAGCATTGAGAAGTGAAGAAGGAGCTAGATTGTACAAGTTAAAGACCTAGGGTTTGAGCAAGAGTTTGGAAATGAATATTGGGATCACTATCAGTTGTGGTATCAGAATATTTTTAGTGGTCATACTTCATCAAAATATTGTATGATGAGTAATATTCATGAAAGTCTCTTGTTGTGTGTAATATCAACAAGTGTTTAGGGGTTAGTGCTCCTTGTGGGGTTGGTGCCTCACTAAATAAATCTCTTGTGATGTGTAATATTCACTTGAGTATTTTTGTGTGTAATATCAACAAAAAATTTAGTGTTTTTTCTTCCCCTTGAGGGTTTCCCACTTGTATATGGTGTTGTGTGTTGTCTCTCTTGCTCATGGTTTATAGCATGTATGATATTTGACTATGTGCAAACATTAATGGATGGTTAAGTGATTATGTGTTTTGAATAAGTAATTTGAAATATAATTTGAATTTTTATAAGGAATAATTCACCCCCTCGTTCCATTGTGCTTCCAACAATTGGTATCACAAGTAGGTCTTTTGGAGAATTTTGACAGCTTGAAAGGAGATCCTAAAGCACAAAATGGAAAGTGTTAGAGTTACAGGAAAGGCACCAATGTTTGATGGAACAAACTATGATTTTTGAGTGTAAGGATGAAGACCTACATTATGTCACAAGGATTTTATGTTTGGAAGACTGTGGTAGATGGCTATACTCCTCCTACCACTCCTATTACCGATAAAGTAGATAAGGATGCATATGAACACAATTCTAAGGCCTTCAATGCTATCATTTAGGGTCTTGGAGAATCTGAATTGGGAAAGGTAATGTACTGCAAATTAGTGAAGGAAGCATGGGATAAATTTCAAGTCTTATATGAAGGTGACTCAAAGGTAAGAATTTCTAAACTTCAAACCTTTAGAAATCAGTTTGAATCTCTTAAGATGAATGATGAAGAGTCCATTGCTACATATCTACTTAGAGTTGACAAAATTGTCAATAGTATGAAAGGATTAGGAGAGAAATGGTTGTTCAAAAGGTTTTAAGGTCACTAACTCCAAAATTTGATTCCAAAGTATCTCGTTATAGAAGAAGCAAAGGATTTGACTACTTTGAAGATGGATGATTTGCATGGTACTTTGATTGCTTATGAGATGAGAGTAGGTGATCCCAAACCAACCAAGAAAGAGGTTTCATTTAAATTTGAAATGAAGACAAAAAGAAAGAAAGTGAGGGATGATGAAGCCACTCTTAATATTGAAGATGCAGAGCTCTTTGCTATGATGACTAGAATATTGAAACTTGGAAGATCATGAGGAACATGAACATGATAGTGATCATGATAACAAGCACAAAAATTATGATAAGAGAAAGAAAAGCTTTAAGAATTTTGATTACAAAAAGGATAAAAAGAGTTTTATACAAATGATAATGATAAACTATCGATGCTAGTAGTGGAATTTCAGATTTTGAATCTGAATCAGATTGTGAGAACATTAGAAATGAGGTGTTATTCATGACTAAAGAAGCCATGAGATCTTCTAATGACGAATCTTCTTTGTTAGGAGATTTTATTTCAGGTTATTGTAGTTATTCTACTAAAGATGACGAGGAAAATAAATTTGATGTTAAACGCATTCAAGAGAAGTTAAAAAATGCTGAGAAAGAAAATCAAAAGATAAGTTTTCATATCAAGGAATATGGGAATAACTTTCATGAGCTAGAAGAATAGTATGTGGTTGAAACCTCTAAGCAAAGTGAGTCAATCAAATTTCTAGAAGAAAACGTAAAGTATCTTGCTTCAAATTTACAAGATAAAGAGAGTTTGTGTTCAAAATATGAAGAGGATATATAGTTTCTGAGGGCTGAGCTATTAAAGGCTAATAGGAAGACTATGTCCTTCTAGAAGTTTGAGAAAAGTGGAAAAGATCTAGATGACTTACTTAGCAAATAAAGAGCAATAGATGATATGAATGTCTTGGGCTTCAAAGAGGAGTCTAAAAGAAAGGAAGTGAATCAAGAAGAAATTGGTTCAAACAAATAATTAGGTGAATATATCACCAAGGAAGAGAAGAAGGTGACACTCATGAAGGACAATGCGAAACCAAGGCCTATTAGGCAGCCTAATGCATCAAAGTATGAAAAATATTTCAATGGTTATTGTTTTACATTAAATGGATTTGGTCATAGGGAAAAAGAGTGTATAAGGTATGTTAGAAAGGCTCATCCATGGAATAATAGTATAAGTGAGCAAGCTAAGAGTGTGCTGTCTTATAATTTCCATAATAAAGGTCATGTTGTTAGACATTGCTTGAATGATCCATCTAGACAAGTTGAAAGCTACATGAGGAAGGATTCAGTGGTGTGTTATAGTTGTAATAGATCTATTCATCTTTCTAATAACTATTATCATGGCCTATCAAGGAAGAAACAAAAGAATTCAAGAACATAGAGTGCAAGGAGATGTCCTTAAAAGACATAGAATGAATAAAAACAACCAAGGAAGAGTGTGGCAGCCTAGGAGAGACAATAGTGTCCTATCAAGAGCTTGTGATGATGGAAGAAGAGGTGTTTCTCATTGGTCAAATCAGAAGAGAGAGGATGAAGGATTTTTACAGGTTCCCAAGAAGGCTTGGGACCTTCTTAAGACCTTCTTTTAGGTCACTATGATCCTATATACCTTCAATATGCTTCTTGAAGGTATACCATTACAAATTAAACATATAGGTGAGGGGGAGCAGTCTATGTCATTATGTGTCATCTCTACAAGGTCAAGGTATGTGTGTATTTTCTCCTCATGGTCTTGTTTGGTTCATATTGACGACTCTTGTGAAATAGTCTTGTCATTCACTCTTGTATCTCTATGTTGTTCTTGCAAGTGGTGTATATGGCATGTTCATGTGTTCTAATTATGTGTAATTCATCTATGGTAAGTCCTATATGGTATAAAGTCATTTGGACATGTCTCTACAAGAATATAAAAGGTGTCATTGGTCTTAGGTATCATGCTCATGTCATTTGAGTGCATATAATGGTCTTGGTTCTATTTTGGTATGTGATGGTCTTCACTGTCATATCTATGTCATATGGTGGATATTTGGAGTTTTCATGAAGTATAAATGGTCCTATCAGATGTGTCATGGTGTCTTTCATGGGTATGGAGTCACAAGCTTTGTCATATCATTGGAAAATAAGTGTCTTGCATTCATATCAGTCATGGTGTTAGTCCTTAGGTGTCTGTACATGGTTCTAGAGCTATTATGGTCTTTTGTACTTCTATATTGGAGTCCCTCATGCATATTCAATAGGATTGGAGTATCCTCTAGAAGATTATGAATATGATCAAGTGTCAACTTCATCAATGATTATGAAAGAAAGGATCACTATGACTCAGGTTGCAAAATAACAGGTTTCTACAAGCAAAAATGAGATGATATAGGTATGTGACATGGTTGTTCATGATTGATAATAATTTGAGAAGGTTCTCAATAAGTTCAAGAATGTTGTTGCAAGATGGTAGTACCAGTTTGAATAAGATAAGAGCAAATTGAGTCAAAAATGTTAGTTCATTGTTCTTGACTAGGTTTACAAAGTATCCAAGGAGCAGCATGTATGGAAACTCACATGTGAATGGTAAAATGATAGAATTTGTGTCTGAAATTTTGTACTAATCATCTAGACATATGGGGATAGAGGAGGTAAAAATATGGAGCTCAAAGTATGAATAATTTTTAGTTGAACATGAAAGAGCTAGAGTGTTAGTTCACAGTGCATAGTGAAGAGGGTTTGCTCTTAAAACCCTAGATATTTGATGGCTCAAAGTATTTATAAGGTTTTCTAGTCATTAACATAGAGTATGGAAGAATATAATGCTACTCATAGTGTTTCACATGTCTCATACTTGATGAGAGAAATATTTGATTATCTTTCACCATGGTTTATGCCTAAAATGCATGTTACAGTACATGAACTGAGTTGATGGCATATCAGGTATGAAATTTGATGTTACTACATTCTTTACATGTTTCTTGAGGTGACTATATTGTAGGTGTACTTCAAATGGTTTTGGAAAATATAGTATTAATCTTAGTTGATAAGTTCTTGTGAGGGTTTCTTAGTACTCCATGAAAGGGAATGAAGACCTACAGGTCCTAAGGAGGCAGAATTGAGTTTTTATAGAGGTATTAAGTGTTCCTTAAAGCTCCCACTTATCGAAAAGGTATGCACCTTCAATTATCAATAGCTTTCAAAGTGATGGTGAAAGGAGAAAGGTCTAGGTGCTTGTAAAGACTTGAAAAGCTGTGTGTTTTCTCCAAAATGACACTATACAGGCCTAGAGAAGCATGTTCTTGCATGGTAACTGTTAATGCAAAATCACAGCACCCCTAAATGAGTCATCAAATTTACTTTTCTAAGGAAGATTCATTTGGTGTGATTCGCATAACATTGAGTTTTCCCCAAAGTGTGGGACTTTGCAAATGGGAAAACTCTCCAGATTAAGGTTGGTTCCTACTCCTCTGTTTAGGTGTATGCATGAAATTGTAGAGGATCTATCCTAAATCCTACTCTAATTTGCCAAGGAGACAGAGTTAAAGAAGGGATGCAAAGAAAATAAAACTTAAGCTACAAGGTGATACACCAAAGGAGTGATGAACAATTGTTTTCTGGTAGACACAAACTAGAAGAATGCAACACAAAAACATGCATAAATAACCAAAGTTGTAATGAAGGATTAGAAGACAACAATTAACATAGAAAGGGATGAAGATCACCCATAGAACATGTATTATTGCTCTCATGGCTTGATACGATGCATTACAATGGTAATAAGGCAAATTTTCATTTATAGTCTATATGGGAGGTCTGAAACTCCATGAATTCACTTGCCAAGGAGAAGAGGGGAGCCTGAAAAACAAAATAATATCCAACCTTTTATAATGAATCTCAACCATGATTTTATAGATTCAACATAGAGGGGAGAAAGAGAGAGAAGTGGGAAAAACAGTTCCAAGATCAACTGTTTCTATTAATGCCTCTCCTAAAATTTTCCCCCAAATCTTTCTTGACTACATCAAATTCTTATTCGGTGCCTCGAAGGAGGAGGAAATGGTAGAACAGATCGAATCCGATCTAGTTGTTGGGAAAAAAATAGATACTACATTAATGGCATTGAAGACATTTCTCCATTTTCTCCCACTTGACCTCCCCAAACTTGATGTTTTAGATCCCCATGGTGTAGACGAGGCTGAGATCTTTCCAACGGTGTCATATTTTTAATATTTCAAGCCCTGAGTCAAAAGATATGCCCCTTCAAAGTTTGTATCGAGATCCATACGAAAGGGTGGGAAAACCAGTTTGAAAAATGGGCTCTCTTTTAAATATGGGACATGTGGAGGGCTAGCACTTGTCCGAGGGTGGCCTCTATATTTTTCTCTTGGAATGGTGTGGGCCGACACGTGGTTTCCTCCATCGGCCTACTCAATTTCTATGTTTTTTAGCTAAGGCCTTTGTTTGGCGGGGTCATATTTCTTGATTGGGGACATGCGGCGGCCTGGTGCTTGTTTGAAAACCTCATTTCAATCTTGCTATTGAACCGGTGCCATTTGGACACTTAACATCCTTCGCTGGTCTATCTTAGTATTTGACTATTCAACCCGACCATGTCCCCTTTTGAAATGGGACACGTGGAGGCTCTACGCTCACTTAGTATTTTGCTTCGAAGAAGTGTTGGATTGACACTTGGAAGCCTCCGCATGCTCTTAGACTTTTCAATGGCCCCTCTTTCCTTTTCAGACCTTGGGCTACGTGGAGAACTGATTCTTATTTGAGCCTCCACTTTTGGATTTACCCTTGGAGATGCACAGAGTCGACACGTGGCTTTCTCCGTGACCATTTTTAAACTTAGCCTTTTTGAGGCCCACCTTATCCACCTTTTGACCTTTGTTGACTGTTTGCTACATGGAGGGCTTGCGTGAGTTTGAGTCTCTGGCTTGGGCTCCCATTTTGGAATTACGTTGATCTGAAACTTGGCCCCTTCTGCCAAGTTGGAGACCTTTTCAACGGTCGTGCAACTTTTGGGGCTCTGGATGCGTGGAATCTTGGTGCTCGTTTGAGTTTTCCCCTTTGAATTTAATCTTTGGAGGTGCATCATTTGGACACGTGGCTCTCTCCACCACCTCCTCCATACTTAGCTGATTTTTGGACTCATTCTGAACCGTTTTGAGCCCGAAGACTTCAGATCTTCATTGTTTCTCCTCTTTCTTGCTCTTGGCTTCTTTAACACTGTCTCCTCTTGACCTGACCCTATTGTTCCATTTTTGAGGCTGCCTGTAACTTGTTAAATAGTTTTAAGACAAAAATATTCTCGACAGAGTTGTCTCTTTTCTTTCTTCATGCACAGGGTCGTTTGGTCCTTCGTAGGTCCCACCACTCCATCATTGAGTCATTCTGTGACTGTTTACAAGATTTAACCATGTTTTTCTGGTTCTTCCTATGCGGGGTCGTGGCTGATCCAATACTTTGCCCAAGGGGTGAAATATGGATAACAATTTGGTGACTCACAGGGGTATTTTCTGCTAGATAAAAGACCAATTGCCTTGTCACATCCATTGGGCATGGAGTCGAGGATGACAATATGATACTGATCCTGCCTTTGATTCACAAGCACGATTGCTTGCACTCTCAATTTTCATAAGAAATCTCGAAATGATGGTTTATGAGAGTAGAAAATTGTTTTGACCTAGGGCTTCATCTGTTTCTGAATGGGTTATGCAAGAGCAACAAAACAACACCACAACTATATACAAAATTTGAAATCATACATGCTCTAAGTAGAACATGCAAAGTATGCAAAGCACTTAGGAGAAAATCAACCTAAACTACAACAAGACAATGTGCACAAGCACTTAGAGGAATGAGAAACTAAACTAATATGTACAAGGTGGGAACTTCCTTCTAGTAGCAGTGTTTAAGATAGATTCCATTCAATAGAATCTGTAACTCTTCACCATCCAATGTAGATAATTGGAAAGAATTACTACTTTTACATTTTTGATCATGTAAGGGCCACTCCAAATGGCATCAAACTTGGAATGCCTTCCTGGTTTTTCCCGATCTGCATCCCATTTCAAAACTAGGTCACCTTCTTGGAAGACCCTTGTTCTTGCCTTCTTGTCAAAGCATCTCTTGATCAAGACTGGTACTTTTCCATTATTTGAAGTGTTTGTTCTTTGGTTTCTTCCAACTCCATCAACTCTGCATATCTGGCCTCCATTGGTTCAAACTCAGACATCTCCTGTTCTTCATGAGTTCCAATGTCAGCAACTCAAGTGATATAGGCTATATGCCTCTTTCCCATAGACAAGTTTGAATGGAGAGATGCCTATAGACTTCTTGGGTGTTGTCCTATCAGCCCATAAGGCTGATTTGAGTTTCGTGTGCCAAGTTCTCTGATTTTCATCCAAAGTTCTTCTGACAATCTTTAGCAGGTTCTTGTTTGTGGACTCTACTTGGCCATTACCTTGAGGGTAATAATTTGATGAAGTGCTCAAGTAAATCCCATTCCTAATGGCCCATCCTATGATTTTGGAACCTATGAATGCCAATGCATTATCTGATATAATGGTGGCTGGCACTCCAAATCTGGTCATTATCCCTTCATAGAAATATAGTATACTAGACTCGTTGGCTTCTTTGAGTGTCACTGCCTCGGTCCACTTAGTGAAATAGTTTGTTTTTGTCAGAATCCACTTATGGCCTTGGCTCAAATTTGGATTGATGACCCGATGAAATCCAATCCCCATTGCATGAATGGCTGGTCAACTGAAACTGGGTGCAATGGAAGTGCTACTAGCCTTTCTTTTCCTTTGAAGAATGCACAATTTTTGCACTTTTTGATCCATGCATAGCAGTCACTAAACACCTAGGCCAATAATAACTTGCCTTCATGATCTTGAGTGTTGTCACCTATGGAGCAAAATGGCCTCCAGCTGCTTCATCATGGAATTCTTGTAACACTCTCTCAATCTAATCTGTCCCAATGCATCTTAACAGAATGCCATTGATGTCCCTCTTGAACAAGACGCCATCAATAAGCACATATGGGATGGCTTGTAGTCTAAAATGTATCCTTTTTGTTTTTCCCATTTCTGGAGGACACAAGCCTATTTGAAGGAAGTGCACCATGCTTTGAGTCCAACAAGGAGTGGGTACATCATCATTTTCTTCCTCTTGACCATCTCTGTTTATGTAATCTTGTTGACTTAAGGCTAGTTGTTCACACAATCCCTTCCCACTGGACAGATTAGTGACCTTAATCTCAATTTCATACTCCATGACACAAGTGATCCATCCTACATATTTTCATTCGGATCCTTCTTTGAGAAGGAAGTCCTTGAATCCTGCATGGGAGACTAATAGTTGGATTTTATTGTTCAAAACCAGATGTTTAAACTTCTTTAACCCTTTGATCACTACCAAGACTTGCTTTTCGATGGAGTATCTCACTTCATAATCTTCTAGACCTGGCTGAAGAAAGAAATTAGCTACTTTGTATCCCCTTTGTTCTATTGTACTAGGATTGCAAAAATTGTGTCACTGCCACCAAAGGCATGCATATGGTATGAAATCCTTAGAAAAATCTAGATTCACAAGAGTTGGGGCTTATGATATAGCTTCTTTGATATCCTCAATGCTTAATTTTCCTTCATCTGTCCACCTAAACACCAAAATCTTCTTCAACATTAACGTTATTGGTTTGACAAGGGCAAAAAGTTTAGTAAAAACCTACGAACCAAATTGATTTTTCCTAAGAAGCTTTGAAGAGATTTTTTATGGCTTAGCAATGGTAAGAATTTTATTACTTCAACTCTCTCTGGGTCAATTACCAAACCTTCCTTTGACAAAATATGGCCCAAAAGCCTACCCTCATGGGCCAAGAATATGCATTTTTTAGGGTTCAATGATACCCCAAATCTCCTACACCTTTGAAACACTTGCCTTAGGTGAAAAAGGTGGTCTATTGCATTTTGGAGAACACAGTAATGTCATCTAGATAGATCAGTACTATTTTATTGATCAACCCTTTGAATGCCATATCCATTTCCCTTTGGAAAGTGGCTCCGGCATTAGACAATCCAAATGGCATTTTTCTATAGGCATAGGTGCCCCATTTGGTGGTGAAAGTTGTTTTGAACTGATTATCTTCTTTCACCATGATCTGGTTGTACCCTAAGTAACCATCTAGGAGAGAGAATCTCTCTAATCCAGACACCACTTGTAAGATCTACTCCATTGAAGGGAGTGGGTAGTGATCTTTGAGGGAAGCTCTGTTCAAGTCTCGAAAGTCTACACACAACCTAATCTCTCCATTATTCTTCCTGATTGGGACCAAGTTTGCAACCCAACTTGAGTGTTTGATTAGAAATATGATACTTTCCTCTATTAGCTTGTTTAGCTCTTTCCTCATTAGGGGTTCAATGTGTGGATTAACTAGTCTCTGCTTTTGCCTGATGGGCTTAGTAGTTGGATCTAGTTCAATTGTGTGTTGTGCTAGCTTCGGATTGAACCCTCTTAGGTCTTCATAGCTCCAAGAAAATACATCTGGAAACTCTTGGCAAAGTTGCATGAATTCATACCTTTCTTTCTTGGTGGCCACTTTGCCAATTTGAAGTGTTTTGCCTTCTCCAACTAGAATTGACTCTAAATCTTCTCCTTTGATCTGTATATTAGCCTTCTCTTTTCAAAACTGATCATTAGGATTGAAGATAGACTCCAATGTCACTAAGCCTTTGGGAAGCTTGTTTATATGCAACTACACTACTTGGTCTCCATATTGCTGCTCTAATATGTTTTGATTCCTAGCTGAGAACTCAGCTTCCTCTTGTAAAAAATTGATGATTTGTTGATCATTCTCGAACACCTGCGAACATGTGTTGTTATCTGGCACTTTTGGCCTTACAATCACATGGATATATGGCTTTCCTTTTTCCATCTTGATGTTGTCATCCACATCAAATGTTGCTCCAACTGCTGTAAGCCTATCGAAGCTTTGTTCTCCTTCCTAGGTATGGACACAATGTTGAAGGCTTCAAAATCCTCGATGAGATCCCATACCCTAATCTTGTAGCTTTTGAGCAGGTCATTCTTGACAACATTTTATCCTTTAACTTGATTGGCAACCAGTTCACTGTCACCAAACACTTGTAGGTTCTTGATTCCTCGTCTTCTATCCCAATGTAATCCATGAACCAAAGCCTCATATTCTGCAATGTTATTTGAGCGGAAAACTAGAAACAAAAGGTGAGTAATACTTCATACCTTGGGGTGACACAATCATAGCTCGCCTCCGGCTCCTTGTCTACTTCAAGCCATCAAAGAATAATTTCCATACTTCATTGTCATCCTTATATTCTGGCTTAATGATGTCAAGAAGAGGATGATTCTCTTCATGCAAGTAGACTCCTAGCTCAGATTCTTCCATCTCCTTATAGGGATCAAAAGCATGTCTTTTGACCACCCATTTGTCGAGAGTCAGGTCCAGGATACACCCCACCTTGGTATCTACTTCAGAAGTGTTTAGGAGGTCTTCCTGATCAAAATCTAAACAATTTGCATTGATTGGGCTAGGCACATAAGACTCAATGTGATAATCTACTATGGGCTCGGATATGATTGTGGCCTTCACCCCATACCTTGTTCTAAAGAGCATATGTGACTAGTCAATAGACAAATAGCCTCTAATTTTGGTAGTGAAGTCCTTGGACAAACACAATGCAAAATGTGGTGGCAAGTCTATGACTGATACATTCTGCAACACAGTCACATTGGGGCAGGCATGTAGAGTGAGGCTCAGATCCTTGATGATTCCAACAGTTGTCACTGCTGTCCCATCTAATTGTACTACCCCTCTAGAGATGACTTCATACTGGAGACCTAATTGATCAACTATTTTTTTGGGCATTATAGAACTACTTTCCCTAGAATCAATCATGCAATTATGCACCAATTTATCCCCAATGATTAATGAAACATAGAATGGAGGAGGTCTTAGGTTCTTACCTTGTTGTTCTCGGTGGTTTCCCAGTTGAGTTGTATTGGTCAACACTTTCTCTTGTTGGTTAAGGGGTTGATTTGAGTTGGACCAATTTTGCATGGTAGTTTGCAATAGATCCCTCTGCCTTGGAATGGCCAGTGACTCCCATAGTGAAATGTTCACACTTTTCCTCTTCATCTGCTCAATGATATTAAATGAGCTATCCTTTTATTGCCCCTTTCCTAGCACATTTTTATCTTCCACATGGGTTGCTACAACCGGTGCCTAAGTGGATTTGGAAGGTGGCTTGGATTGGCTTTACACATTGGGAGTTGTATTTTGGATGCCAATACCTTATGGAGCGATAGAGGATTGAGGATCTCTTGAGTTTGGTGAATGTCCTTCTCAATATTTCTCTTCTTGGACCGTGTATTGGTGGCTATACTTTGAGAAGGAGTCTGATTCATTCCACAGAAGTCTTCAACTTGCCAATTGACAAGCATAGTTTCAGTTGGAGGTCCCTCTTGTTGGTCTCCTTGCTACTGGTTTCCTTCTTGGCTAGGTTCTTATGACACACCAATGGTTTACACCATCAAAGCCTAATTTAGTGCACCATTGAAGCACATCAATTGATTATGTGGCTGATTGCATGGGAAACACCAATCATATTCTTGTGCCATGTTATTCTATGTTGGAACCAATGCCCTTGATGTTGAAGTTGTGTTTGGATCATATGGTATAAAAGGTTTAGTGGCTTGATATTGTCCCTGGTGTTGACTCTGAGTTACAACCTAGGCTTGTGGTCTATTTTGCTGATATGGGGGTCTAGCTTGATACTGAGCTTGAGGTTGATATGGCCTAGAACTCTGAGCCTATTGTCTTTTGATGGTTACTAACTCATTCCCTAGGTTTTGAAGTTGTTTCATAATTTCTTAAACCTCCTTTGAGGTGGTAGATGATGAGGTGGAGGCTTCAGTTGAACTTTGACTCCTGGGAGTAGGTATAAGAGCTATTATGGGTGTTTGGATGGTACTTGGGTTTCCTAATTTGGGGTATAGAGGCATGGATGGCCTAGGAGCAAGTTTTCCAACCTAAATTAAACGATTCTCAGCTCCTATGGAAAGGCTATAGGCTATAGGTAAGGTTGTGCCCCCATTGACTAAATCATTAAAGCAATATCGAATTTAAAGCTCTAAGAAAGTATAAGAAGAAACCTTCATTAGTGGGCTTTACTGCTACTGGAATCTGTCCCAGGTCTATTGAAATCGAGGTTGAAATCCATCAACTGCTCATTCGGAGCTCTCTTGATTGTTTTTAGTTTCTCCAACAAGGATAAGTTATCTCATTTTTCTCCAAACTGGTTGTGAAGAGCTATGCACAGATGGTCCCAAGATTGAATAGAGCCTACTTCTAGGCTCCTAAACCATTGTGAAGCTTTACCCTTGAATGAAGAGGCTAGAAACTTGACTGCAATGTCCATCTCAGTGATCTCATGGATTATACAGACATTTGTAATATCTTGAATGTGGTCACTAGGAGAAGTCTTGTTTTCCCCAATGAAATATGGGATGCTCTTCAATGCTGCCACCGAGACTAGATTTTGTGCATTTAGAGCGAGTGGGTTGTTGCCAGTGAAATAGACATAGGGATTTGGCTGTGCCATCCTGATCATCCTGAGCACCCTTCTTGGTTGAAAGAATAGCCTACAAGGAGGAGGTGTTGATAAGGCTCTGTTTGGCAGAGATAGAGACCTCTAGGCTCTTCTTCCTCTTCTCCTTTTGTCTAGAGACAAGTGTAGGTGTACAAATTGTCCCTCCTCTCTTGTTCTTGACCTTGTTTGTATCCTTCTCATGAACTTGGGAACTTAGACTACTGAAACTAGTGGATTCTGTCCCTTTTGGAGTTTCAGATGTGTAGTTCTTAAAAGCTTCTTAAAATCTAGAATCACAGCAAGTGCACATCGATCTTACTGTAATAAAATGGAGACTTCTTTGTCCCACCGGGTGTGCCAAAACTATTAATGCAAAATCACAACACCCCCAAATGAGTCATCAGATCTACTTTTCTAAGGTAGATTCATTTGGTATGATTCGCATAACATTGATTTTTCCCAAAGTGTGGGACTTTGCAAATGGGAAAACTCTCAGATTGAGGCTAGTTCCTACTCCTCTGTTTAGGTGTATGCATGAAATTGCAGAGGATCTATCCTAAATCCTAGTCTAATTTTCCAAGGAGACAAATTTAAAGAAGGGATGCAAAGAAAATGAAACTTAAGCTACAAGGTGATACACCAAAGGAGTGATGAGTAATTGTTTTGCTGGTAGACATAAACCAGAAGAATGCAATACAAAAAATGCACAATCAACCAAATTCGTAATGAAGGATCATAAGAAAACAATTAACACAGAAAGGGATAAAGATCACCCATAGAACATGTATTATTGCTTTCACGGCTTGATATGATGCATTACAATGGTAATAAGGAAAATTTGAATTTCTTGTCTATATGGGAGGTCTGAAACTCCATGAATTCACTTTGTAGACACCAAAATTAGGTCACACTCCCCTCGGTCCCTCATCAAATAACCAACTCGAACACACTCACCTAACCATGGTCCCTTACACCCCACACTAATATTAATTTAATTAATTTAATTAAATTAATCCATGTCCTCACAATATTTATTATTTAATTATCCTAATTAAGATAATTCCCACACCACCACCTCACCTATACACCTCACCTAGCCACCTCACCCTAAGACTATTCTTAGTATGTTGCCATAACTAACTAAGACCCAACTAAATCCTAAAAATCAAAGCCTACATTCCCTCTAACCACATTCCCTCTCGTTAGAAAAGAAGCTTTGTTCTAATCCGTGAGAAGAAACTAACTGGATCCAAGAAATCAAGCTAGATCTGCCCATTTTAGTAAACCTAGGAAATCCCACCCTAACCGACGTTGGTCACCCCTAAACCAATGCTGGTCAACCCGGAACCATCGTCGGTTACCTTTTATTCCCTTTGGTAACCTTATTTCAAGGTTGGCACATTTCGAGAGCAAGAGAGAATAATCACATCTGCATGTAATCAAAGCGAGCATCCATTCATACCTAGACATCCACAACCATCCAAGCCAAGAGTTGATTCAGCCAAGCAAGGAGAAAAGCCCAGGTAGCTCAAGCAAGAGTCTCCAATCAACCGGTGGACCTTCATAGAAGAAATATCTCACCATCATCTCCACTCTTCACTGCAATCAACTGGTAGCAAATTCCAAGTAAGTATATTGCTCTATTCAGTCCAGTTTTGTCTGAATACTTTCAATATTTAGATTCTTCTGTGTGCTATTGCTTTCCTAGCCACTCACTATTTCTCTGTGATAAATTTCCCTATACCTCTTCCAAAACCCCTCAAAACCCCGTCCTATAAATCCAACACTCCATTTTGACCTACCCAACCCTTTGTGCAATCACAAAGAAGATCTAAAATCTATTTTGCAACATCTCCCACTTTTCCTGATCCATGACATTAGTCTCCCTAAGCCTTTGTTGATTAAGCTTGTACCAGCGTCGGTTTACCTACGATCACGCCCCTTGGCTACCATTCACCAACTAAACCCATAACTCCTCCCAGCTTCACCAAAACCCTACCAGACCTGCCCACTGACTGCATCCCTACTCACACCTCCTAGACACCTCACTCAGTTCCCCATTAACAAGGAAAATAGACCCAAACCCCTATTCTTGACCCCCTTGTCATTTCTTCAGTGACCACCATCGGTCACATTTAACCGGCATCGATCAGGACTAGACCGGCATCGGTCTCTATGTCTATCAACATAGTATAGATCAGCAACCTACCTACTTACTCCCAAGTTACCTATAATCACCTGTGATTTGTAACACACCGAGCTGTTATTACTTCCTCCTAAGCATACAAGTGTTGATAGGTGATTTCTTTAGTAAAAGGATGTGTTCCTTTGATTAAGAAGTCATGCTTGATATGTGCTTGAATCTTCTTTGCGAGATAGCGAGATCTTTGGTAGTCGAGAATTTGATTAGACTCTTTTATTTATTTCATTTTACATCTGAGTTTAATCTGATCTCGGAACGAATTATGAAGTTATTCATCTATAAGACCTAGCCTTGGATCAGTGGTATTGATCCAAGTGGTGCTTTAAGTTTTTCGTGATGAATTAAAAAATTATAAACCTTTCACAAGTTGCAAGGTCTGAATTCGTTGGATAAGCCAATCCCGAGTCTAACTCAGGTTGATCATGTGAAATGGATTGGTTCCCGATATCGAAGTATATCTGGAAGGTCTCGATCGTGGACCAGGTAATAATTCGGTTTCATACAATTTTGTAGCCTAAAGGCAGAACAGGAGCTAACCCTGTTCAAGAATGCATGTTGTAGGTCTTTTTCTGAGTGTACGGAATATAGACCTAACTGGAATTATTAATGTTAGTAACCTAAAACTAAACTTAACCTAGGGGTTAGTGTTAATCTAACCTAGACCTAGGCTAAGAGCTAATGTCCTAAGTTAGTAACTATGTTCTATGAAGTTAGACTAGATGTTATCCTAAATTCTAACCTAAGTTACTAACCTAACTATTGGGCAAGGATTATGGGGACCTATGGAGGGAATGCAAACCATGGGCAAATGTAGTTTCTATGTTATTTAATGCAAAGGATAAGTATGAAGGGAGGTATTGGTGGAGGTTTTAGAAACGGCTAAGCGAGCCGACGTGGGAGTCACCAAAACTGAAAATGGTCTTGAAATTCTATTTGTCTATCGCCAACTTTGGCGGTTGGTGGCAATGGAGTTTGAGCGGGAAACTAGGAGTAAATGCAATTAATGAGCTCGGTAGTCGAGCTCGGAATTCGTGAGAAGGCATGCAAATTGGAAAGTTGTTGTTTTGTTTGGCTTATCGCAATTATCGCGAATTTCGGTTTTCCTTCTCACTGTTCTTGGTTCTTCGATCTTCTTTGTGTTGCATGGCGAGTATGAGTGTATCTAGCTCTTTTCTCTGGCAAGGAAAATATATATGTCATGGAGATAGCAAAATTTTGTTGGTCGCTCTAACTTGGAAAAGGAAAAGGAAGTCAAGCTCTTTCAAAGTGCGCTTCGGAATTTTGAGCAAAAATCCGGGCATGTTAGGTCCTAACCTTTAAAAATCTTGTTGTCTTTCAAGTGATTTCATTAGAACAACTCTGTTCAAATGATTTATGGTAATAGAGGATTTTCTTTGGATGTCTTGTGTGATTTTGACACTGTATCTTCATGCTGGTTTGATTTTTCATTTATCCCTTGATGGGCGTTTATTAAATTCGAACTGTGGCTTTATTTCTTTGTGTTTTGCATTCTGGCTTAAATATGCGAAATTTATGAAAGGAATGTATGCTTGGCCTGCTCGGCTAGAGCCCAGAAATTATTCTTGTGATGGGTACAGGCCACTGTTATGCTTGTTGATTTTGTCATCGATGCATGTTGTGAATACTTGTTGGAAGGGAAACTGCTGGACATTTGTTTGATTATTCAGTTTTAAAAGAACCTTGTAAGCTCTGTCGTGGTTATTGATGGGGTGGTTATTGATACTTGTTGGGTTTCGTTTTGTCTTTTAAAGTTGTTTGGGAAGAGGTAACTATTGTGTTACAGTAGTCATTACGACCCTGTGGAAGTTGTTTTTCCTTTTTATTGTGGTAATGGGATTCAACCCGTTGACAGTATACAATATGGATATATGTATTTTATTTGAACGACTCTATAGAGTCCTTGAATGATTCATATAAATTGGGCCCTTTGTGGAAGCTATATATATATATATATATATTTGAATGTTGGAAATTGCTTTTGTCTCGAGTCTTGTTGTAGTAATGTGAGTAAGGCGACTTCTATTAATTGGTAATGAATACTTTCGTTTTACAAGGAATTTGTGGTTCAGACTCAGTTGGGCATTTAAATATGTATTCCACTCTATGTAAGCTTGGAGCAAATATTGTTATACGGGCTCCGTTGGATTTCTTGTTACAAAATCATTATATAGCTTTTGTATAAACCTGATTTTAAAGGCTTGCCAATGTTGGCAAGGATGGAATCATTATCTTCTATGTATTTTGTTTCTTGTTGTTGGGACTCGGTTGAATTCTTGATAGTTAAACAGTGTAAGCTGCTTGATTATAAGCTGTTGGGTTTACTTTGTTTTTGACTTGTTGGGTTCTATGAGTATGGGAAGATATCTTGTATGTCGGCTTGGAAAAGCTAAAGCGTGAATACTTGTTTATGGACTTAGATTTTCCCGAATGGTAATCTATGTCACTATTTTCCGTATAAGCTTTGAGTATGAACATGTAATGTTCTTGGCTTTGTTGGTTTTCTTTAATTAAGCTTGATAACATGAATTATGGCCTTTTAAGTAGGTCGCAAATACCATACTTTCAACTCTGATTTCGTTCAGGGGTGATTACGGTATTCTATGTTATGTTTTTCTTTCTGATTACATTCCAGTTTGATGTGGCTGTGCATGCTGCTTGGATTTCGTTTAAAAATCCCTTCGCATAGTCATAGGGAAATGTCATTGCTTAAATGATCATGAGTCTTTGATTGACTGCGATAACAAAGGAGATCTTTTGATTCCGACCTTGTGTCTAGAAGCCTTTCAGTGTTTATCTTCTTGTCTGCCGCTTCTTCTTGCGCAAAGTCATCTTGAGTCGACTTGGTAGATAGAAACCGTGTTTGGCAAGAGGGTTACTATACTGTAGTTGCTTTACTTTAAGTTTTAACGAGCAGTGTTGTTGATGGACTCGGACCGATTTATTTGCATGCGTATTAGGTGAATGCCTTGCTTTTGAAAAGACAGTGCAGTCATGAGCTAATGAAGGGGGAAACATGTACAATTTGTTTATTTCTCTTACATTTGTAAATTATAAGTTTATATAATTGTTTAACTAACGTCGTAATTGTTTTTACATAATGACGGTATCTGGATTGATATGATATTCCTCTTTTTAAGTTGAATATAATGATTGTCTGATGTTTGTTCAACTTGGGATTTACAATGAATAATTGCTTAGGACACTTTTGTTCTTCTTGATCCCTAATATTTTGATGAAATATTTGAGAAGTATGTAGCACTACTCGTAATGAAAATTATTACTACACGTTATAGACATGATATATTCCTAACGTATAGTCGATTCATGTTTACTTGTTTGGTGATTTTATATCATTTAAACAGGTGTTTAATGAAAACAATTGATGGATTGCAATTGTTTTAAAAGTTAGTGCTTATCATGCTCGGTTCATCGAACCGACTCATGTTGACTATTTTTGCGAGATGGTTACCGTAAGTGGTAAAAGCATGCAGATCTGATGGGATAATCAGATTGGTTAAATTTGATTTTAAGTAGAATTTCAGATAGATTCTCTAAAATGTATTATATGAGGAAAGATGTCCTTTTTCCGTTGAGCATTGTATTAAGTATGCTGATTGTACAAAAGGTATCGTATAGATCTGAAAAGAATGGAAATAAGTATTTGCTACTTATGTGTTGTATTCTTATTACGATTGTTGACCTTCTTGACTTATATACCGGAGGGGCATTGTTATCATTGTATAAATTGGAGACTTTTGTGATTGTCAATGAAAGTTACAAGAATATGAGATTGAATTCTTATGAGTGTTTAGTAGTTCTAATTTGTTCTATCGAAAGCAAAATTGAATTTTAAATTTTTGTCTTTCTAAAAGATAGGGTTAAAATGAACCTAAGCGAGCGCTAAACAAATGAATTAAATTATTAATCCTAGTCTGATTATGACAGACAATGTATTGGATTCTTAATCATTGATATCTTGATACTAATAAGTATGATATAAATTCAGTTAGGAGAACTGATATAAATCTAATGGGGTTCAGATGGCAATCTCATGTGAAGGTTATGAGTTATTGTTCAATTCTGTTGTTTTAGAATCATGTATATTCTAAGAACTCCTTGATGAGACCTTGGCCTTAATATCTCCACCATGTAATGGGTTTTATTGAGGAAGGCCATCCTTAGACGAAGAATCCAGGGATCGGGAAAGGCTAACCTTAGGGGAACGTCTTTAATGTAATTTAAACTCAATGTGCCTAACGCATTTTATTAAGTAGATCTTTTCGAGGCGGATTTAAAGGTTGATGGCACAAGTCAACTACGGGGTTGTACCTCCAAGAAGATTAGGATCTTCTCGAAGTTCAACAATGCGGGTGACTTATGACGACACCCTTTTGCATTGATCACTAAGATTTACACTTTGATCTCGTCTGAAGTTACTTTTGGACCGATTAGGTATGTGGTCACATTATATGGCTGCCTAGGAGACTCGGGTTATCTTGACACACTTTGGTTTAATTAGGATTGACCCAGTATGTCATCTTATCCCTAGTCTTCGGGAGCATCCATATAACGTGGTTACCTTACTAATCCGTTCCGAGTAATTAAGCGGGATAAAAGGGACCGTGGAGAAGTCGGTATAAGACATTCTACATAACAAGGAATGGGGTGAAGGACGTATTCCAGATTGACGAGTATGTCGTTAAGGAATACGAGACATAAGCAGTATGTTTCAAATCTTTGGCCAAAGTATCGCAAGCTGCTAATTGCGTTGTCCTAATTCACCTAGTCTAAGGGATGAGATGCCGATGAATAATGGTAACAATTATTCAGTTAGGTTCCTTGGACAGAGCATTCTGAATCCCATAATAGGGAAGAGAACCGCAAGAGTGAAGTGTTAAATAATAACGCCAACTCTTATTACTCATGAATAGATCGGTAGATTACCGAGTCATGGAATGAATAGATCGGAGGTACTCCGAGTCATTACAGCTGCATATGGTTATCTGTTATATGAATGGTTATTTGATTTTGAGTTCTAAATTATGTATTTAGAACCAGGATGCAATTATCAAAAAAAAAAAAATTTACTTGTTCTATTGTCTAAAATGAGGATGTTACAGTGACCTTCATCATAACTCTGTCAAACTGCAGAAACCCAGAGCCATTTACCCGACCTCCGGATCTAATCCTAACCTAGCCTGTTAGATTATATTTTACTTATTGTATTTATATGAGATGCCTAAATCATATTGACTATAGTAGGACAATATTTACCTTATTTCTCACATTAATTTGTTTACAACAAAGTGGATTGACATCCTCTACAGCAAGTATCATACTTCCCGGATCTAGCATACGTTTGGCGAGTCCACTTTGTATATACTATTTAACTTCTATTTGGTGGTCTTGTTGTTATTTCAGGTAGTTCCTCCTAGCCAAAGGAAGCTCTCACGATCAGTTGTGGATCAAGAAGTCATACACGTGCAACAACCTTCAACCAGCTTCAATAGGTATTCCTCCTAGCCCTTTTACCCTTATCTATTTTTTCACATTCTAAGAAACATTCTAAGAATCAGGTGAAACATTTTGGCATGCCCGGTGGCACCCATTCGTGGTTCCTTACATTTCTTCATTACCTAGGTAAAAGTTGCATGTTTTTTTCCTTTCCAAAAGTTTCTCACTTTAAATTTCTCCCTAGAATATTATTTTATTTCTATTGTCTTAAAGTAATTGTGTTTTAGTGCTATAAAAAGAACTCTTATTCTCTTTCATTTGTACTACATTAGTGAAAGATCATATTCTCTCTGTTCATCTTTTGTGTCATTGAATTTAATATTTCGATTTGGGCTTAAAATTAACGGCATTTCATTCTTGTATGCTACATTAGTGCACATTAAATGAAGGCAACCTATAAGTTGGAATTCATGCCCGGTGATGGTTGACAAAATAATCATAGAAAGCACATTCTCTTTCTCTCTAAGTCTTACCAAACTGCAAAAATTCAAATTAACACATCTTTCTTAAACAACATCTTACCCAGGAACATCTGTCAGTGATCACACGCAGTCGATTGGCGAGTACTCCCGACTTGTTGCTCATGTCGAGTCATTATCTCAAGGGACGGCCCTCCCCCACCATAACATACTTGAAACCTCTCCTTTTAGATATCCTTCTTCGTAGTGTAAGCTAGTCCTTAATAGCGTAAGATAAACAAACATAATAGAAAAAGTAATTTTAAGATTGTATTTTTCTTAGTGTTTCTGCTTGGCTTGTTTTTTGAGGTGAGAGGATACGTTCTTCATCTTTTTATTTCTCCTTGCATGCTCCTCATCATAGTTTGTGTATTCCAACTTTGTTTGAGTGTGTCTGGACCCCATTTTCATCATTCTCAAAGTTCGGGTTTTATTCCATACTTGACTTTAAATCAAAACCACCTTTTTCTTCATCTCTATTCAATTTCACAGTAACCAATACGTCGGTGGCCAGTGACCGTCATCGGTTACCCTATGACCGTCACCGGTTTTATCTAACCGGTGTCGGTTTACTATTCTTTTGGTTAACCTTCCCAAAAGGACACCTGTTTCATCTTCTTTGTTGTTCAGAGTCTCTGTAACTCTCATTATCTTCTCTATCCTGATAAAATCCATCCTACAACTTATCTACCTGGTAGATTATCAGTGTTTTGCTTTGTTTTGAAAACTGTTCTTTTTCCACAATGACTGAACACAGTTACCTCAAACTGAAATTAGTTTACCATAAGCGGCTTGGTTATCTGTGTAGTTTTCCAGTTGACATTTTTATCCAATCTACCTACCACTACCTTTTTACCCACTTTCTATTGTATTTCGTGTCATTTATAGAAAGCAGTCCTACCAAATCAACACTTATTCACATGGTGCTGACTCGTAGCCAATAAAATGCCCTCATGTTCCACACTAGTTATCAATCACTCCCGTCTATTCCTTCACCACCTTCCATTCTATCACCCATGGATCCTACCTAACCTATCACTATCACCATAGGTGATGAGGAGTTTACACGACTTCTTGATCAAAACCCTACCACCTTATAGTTCTACCTTTCCCACTCACCCACTCGAGATGCCTCGGTCAGTTGATATACGACATGCCCATATCTATCCCCCGACACTTGTTCCTACTTCTGCGTCAGCCCCTTCTAGCTCTACACTACCCGCACCTGCCTTGCCCCTAGTCATTTCATAGCTAGGCCCTATACCTACTATGACCACCACATTTTCAACATCTATTTCATCTGCAACATCCACTATACCTTCGTTGACCACCAGAACATAACCTCATCCATGCCTATTGTCTCACATATACCCATAGCAACACAACCACCCCTGGTGTCGAAGAAAAGAAAATACAACTACGAAATAAGAACATGGCATTTAATTCAAATGATATACTTCTTCTTCATCGAAACCACAGAATATTTATTCAAAATCCAAGGAAGTGCTAACGCGGTGATACTCAATGCCAAACCAACTCATCCATTAAACTAGGCTAAGCCCTCATCTAATCTTTCCTCTATCCAGGACTATTCAATTCAAACGAGAACAATGGAAATACACCCCAATTGGGGAGCCTTATTCTTCTATTTTAGAAATCCTCATTAAAGTTGGGGTCATCACCCTTCCTCTTATAAAACTACACCTTTGGTTTTATCCTGCTCATCCCACACTGCGTGGTACAAAGAGCATGACTTCTACAACTATCATCGGGTAAAATCTCATAATGAAAAAATTTGCATCACTTTCAAGAACATTGTCCAAGAAATGCTCGAGAATGGTGAATTAGTCTTGGATAATCCAAACGCACCTGCCAACCAAAACCTACTCTTTTCAAGAAACCATTTCCTAATCACACCCTTTCTTTTGACCAAAATGGGGATACCTCAACTAATGATAGCAATACCCATGAGGTCCATTCTATTTTTAGTGATGCACCAGTTACTTCCCAATTTCCTCATATTCCTTCAGTAGACACGAAAATTAGGTCACACTCCCCTTTGGTCCCTCAACATACAGGCACCCTTTATTACATTTACCTAGCCACGACCCCCTTCACCCCCACTAATATTAATTTAATTAATTAAATTAAATTAATGAATTATCCTCACTATATTTATTATTTAAATATATTATTTAAATAATATCCCCACATACAATTCACTTAGACACCTCACTAAGCCAACTCAACCTAAGACCTATTCTTAGCAAGTTGTCATAATTAACTAAGACTTACCCAAACCCTAAAAATCAATGCCTACATTCCCTCTAACCATATTCTGCATGCTCACAAGAAGCTCCAAGTTTAATCCACTAGATAATGACACAAGATCCAAGGAAATCGGGAGGATCTCCCTAGTTTAGTAAACCTAGGAAATCCCGCCTTGGCCAGACATCGGTTACCTCTAACCGTCGCCGGTTAAGTTGGACCGCATTATCGGTTATCCTTTTTAACCCATAAAATACCTTATTCTCAAGGTTGGAAAACATTGGGAGAAATTTGATGAGCAAGAACACATCTCAGAGAGATAACGCATCTTCAGAGAGCAAAATTCCAGTGAAAACTCACATCCAAGGAAGGAGATTAAGCATCTTCTCCTGCACAGCCATCCCAGCCATGATTTGATCTATCCAAGCAAATAGAAGTGTACATGCAGCCCATGCAGAATATTTTCTCTAGTTGGTGATCAATTGCAACCTTCAAACCCATCATCAGCACCTCCATCCCTCACACACAGACATTCAGGAACAAAATCCAAGTAAGTACAACATCATACTTCCCTGGTTATTTCGTTTCATCTTCATTTTATCATCAATTGTTTTACCTTGCCCCCCTATTGACCTTCTCCACATTTTCACCTCTATATACCCATTAAAATCTTGCCAAAGCCTACTCCAGTCACCCAATACCTCGTGTCGACTAACCCAAGTCCTTTGTGTAATCACAAAGGAGACCCTAGCTTGTTCTGTGACATTTCTAGATTTGTGATGCTTGGCACCGGTTACACATAATCGCCGTCGGTCACCCCTGACAGATACTGGTCTCTCGTGTTTACCTACTGAGCCTAGAACAGAGACCTACCCACCTAATTTCACCTCACCCTCATTCACCTGTGATCTACCCAAGACATTTATCAAACTGCAGAGACCCAGGAAACCAATCCTTTGACCTTTGGATTCTATTCTAGCTTATCTTGTTAGATTAGATCTATTTATTATTGTGTTTTAAGTGAGATACCTAAATCATTTTAAAATAACAATAGGATTTAATTTGTTTACAGCATTGAATTGTTTAAAACAGTGGAATGACAGCCATCTAGGAAGTACCATACTTCCCGAATCTAGCATACACTAGGTAGTTCACTGCCCATATTGTTTAATTCCTTCTGGTGGTCTTGTTTTCATTACAGGTAGTTCCTCCTAGCCAAAAGGAATCTCTCACAATTAGATGTGGATCCATAAGTCATACGCGTGCAACAACCCATCAACCAACATCTAAAGGTATTCCTCCTACACCGTTACCCTATCTATTTTGTCAACACTTCAAACAAATGATTTAAGAAAAAGGTGAAACATTTTAGCACACACTGGTGGGACCCATCACGGGTTCCTTGCATTTCATTCATTCCTAGGAAAAGATTTTGTGTTTTTTTCCCTTATGAAAAGTGTACACACTAATTTTCTTCCCTAGTAATCCACCTCTTCTTTCTATTTGCTTTAAAGAAAACCCTTCTTTTGTTGTAATTAAAAAGAACCATTGCTTCATGTTTTTCTGCATTATAGTGAAAGAGCATCCCTCTTCCTCTTCATCTTATTGTGTCATCCAATTTCACATTTTCTATTTGGGTTTAAAAACAATTTCATTCCATTCTGATTTATTGCATTAGCTCACATTAATTGAGGGCAACCTATCTGGCTGGAAGTCATGACCGGCGAATGGTTGATAAGCGAATCGTGAAAAGCACTTCTATCCTTTTCTCTTTCTCTGAGTCTTACCCAACCACACAAACATTCAAAATACATACATTCTTAAACAACATCCTACCGGAAGAATGCAGGTGATCACACGATCACAACACGGTGGGCACCTAGCTCACTACTCTCGAGTCATACTTGAGCGAAGCCCGCCCCCACCATAACCTACCTAAAACCTCACCTTTTAGATCTCCTTCTTTATAGGAAGCCATCCTCACCAAAAATCTATTTCACAATTCATGTGTCGGTCCCTAAATAGCATAAATTTGAACAAACATAATAGGAAGGGCACTCCTAGGATCACATTTTCTTAGTGTTTTTGCTTGGCTTGTGTTTTGAGGTGAGAGATCACATTCATCACTCTTTTTCTTCATCCTTACATGCTCCTCATCATAGCTGGTGTATTCTAGCTTCACCTGAGTGTGCTTAGGCCATATCATCATCATTCTCAAAATTCTAGGTCTGATTCTACATCAGATTTTAATTCACAACCACTTTCTTTCATCATTGTTTCAATTTCACGATAACCTTCGTCAGTTACCTTTGACTGCCATCGGTTATACCTAACCGACGTCGGTTCGAGTCCTTTTGGTAACCTACTCAAAAGGAGATTTTACTTCACTTTCTTCCACTTTTCTGACCTCATCCTTTGTCTTTATTCCCATTGAAATTTTAAACATCCTCAAATTTTACATACTTGTCGATTTTACCTTACGCCTCGTTATTTACTCACTATCCATTTTCTACAAATGACCGGTAGTGATTACCCCACGACTAATGTTAGTTTTCCCTAACCGGCATCGGTTAGCTTGTTTCACATTCCAGCCACCGGTTGGTACTTCATCCACTTTTTATCACCAGATTCACCTATTCCTACTGTTTTACGTGTCATTAACAGAGAAGCAACCCTACCTAATCAATCTTTGGTTCACATGGCGCGACCGAAGATAAGAAAGTGCCCTCGTATTTCACACCAATTTGTCAACCACTCCCACCTAGTCCTTCACCACCTTCTATTTTATCACCAGCCATGGATCCCATCCAGCCTACTACTATCACTATCGGAGATGAGGAGTTCACATGACTCCTTGACCAGAACCCTGCCGCCTTACAGTTTTACCTTTCCCACTCGTCCACCCAAGACACCTCAGGTCAGTTGATATATGGCATGCCCGTATCTATCCCCCGACTCTCACACCCACTCCTGCATTAGCCCCATCTAGCTTTGTGCTTCCCACATCCACCTTACCCCAGTCATTTCACGGTTAGGTCCTATACCCGCTCCGACATTGTCACTTACGCTACCTCTATGGTACCGTTACATCTACCGTACCCTCGACGACTACCCCAAACACAACCTCATCTGCCCCTAATGTCTCATACATACTTGTAGCTACATTCCCACCTCCAGTGTCGGTGACCCTACCCCATTTCAGAACATGGTTCTTTCCATTACACAATCATTAGCCCCTATTGCCACTAGGGTTACCACGACCCTTCCACCACCATATACATACTACCAACAACCTCCTATTTCATCCATTGTTCATTCTGGGTACATATCCCCTATTTCACTACCTTCTTCTCCACCACCCTACATGGCAGCCCCCTACACTAGAGTGCCACCCCAGTTATATGCCCAAAACCAACCTCCTCACACTACAGGAGGCATCCAATCATCACAACCCACCAATGACCTGATTAAATTGATGTTGGACAAGATGCAGACATTGGAGGCATCATTTCTGGCTCCTGCAACACTCTCACCTATGATGATATTTGTAACGATCCTATTCACCCATCCATTCCTATCCGTTCATACCCTGTGCATTAGGAAATGCCTAAATTCAATCATTTCAATAGCAAAGAAGACCCACAACAACATTTGTGGTCGTTCAAACATGGGTGTTATCTGATCGCTCATGATGATGCTTTCTTTTGAGAACCTTTCCCATGTCCCTCACTTGAACCTACATTAGATTGGTATAGTGGGTTACCTAAACACTCTATATTCTCATTCAATTAGGTAGCCCAAGCCTTCTTGGATCATTTCTCTATCAATATCATCAAGAAGGTTACCCATTCTTAGAATAGAGTTGCTTCTATCCTTTCATTCTCTTGAGAAAGCAGAGATAAGGGTTAGGACTAGGAGGAATACTGTTGAATGTTGGGAGGGTGTGCGCATCTTGTAGAGAGAGATTAGATCGATTACAAAGAACTCCTTTTTGTCTAGGAAGGACTACTGCAAGTAAGAATACAAGACCACCAAATTATAGTTAGACAATAAATGAGGAAGCTGCCTTGGGCCCGGAAATATTAGACTTCCTTTGAAGGTGGTCGGTTCCCTTTTAATACGAATTAACACAAATGCTAACAAAGAAGTTATTGTGAAATTACAATTTAGTTACCTCGTTAAAAGGCAATTGAGGAAAGGTTGGTTTTGGTTTGAGTCATGATGACCGATGTTCGGTCAATGTATAGCGGTCCGGTTGTTGATAACCGATATCGGTAGGGGTAGTGATTTAGGGGCTTTCAATGAAGGTTGGCTGTAAGGCGGTTATGGTGTTTATAAGGTTGGTAAATGATTAGGGGTAGGCAATAGGGTGATGGAGAAGACTCAGAGAGTGTGGGAGCTGTTCTTGGGGCAATGTAAGGGTAGGGGAATGAAAGTTAGATGTAGGGTGCTATCGGGTAGTAGATCTAGGAGTGAGCTTATAATTACTATGAATCAGAAGTTCAAGAAAATGGTATTTAAACGTACAAGACACCACTTACTAGTTTCTGATGAAGATACGAGTTCAAGGAATTTGTGATGATGACGAAGGCAAGGCTCAGGTGGGATGATCTAACAATCAAAAGTGAGCTATCTTCTCTCCCAATGCTTGGACGAGTGTCATTGTGCTCTAGTTACTCAGTTGTAGTCTTGGGCTTGATGTCCTTCTCTGCAAACTCTTCTCTTTCCTTCACTTGTCTCTGCTCTGCCAAGTGAATTCGGATCTTTCAAATGAATTTCGGATCCTTTGTTTTTGGTTGGGGGAGGTCATTTACGGGAACCGATGGTGGTTATGTAACCGACGGTGGTCGAGTAGGAACCGATGTCGGTTAAGTCAAAGTGGGCTATTTTTAGTAAAATAGCCAACTTTCCCTCCTTTTCTTCCGAGGGATTAGTTGTGGGCTTGGTCAAGTCATTATTAGGTTGGTTTTGGTGCGGGTGAGGAGTAATTAGTCATGGGTATGGATGTAGACCAAGTTATAGGTCTTAATTAGGTTAGTTTAGGGTTAGGGCTAGGTCATGATGAGGTGGCGAAATGAGGTGGCAGGTTTGGAGATGTGGATTTATTAATTATAAGGTAATTAATAAATAATTGTGTAAGGTTTAGGTGGTGAGGTTAGGTTGCGAAATGAGATGCGGGGCACAGGGTGTCGTAAGACACAAATTTGGTGTCTACATTAGCCCCTTGTTGTCGTGTAGCTTGTCTTGTAAAGCTGCACTGACAATAATAAGAAGTGGTTACTCCCGTTAAGGGTATAGGTAATCCCCCTCAAATCTATCACAGATTGAGGCGACGTGAAATCAGGGATAGGGTTGATAAAGGGTGAATGATGATGAGAGGATGGTAAGATGGGTGGGGTAAGTTCAAGGAAGTAGACGCACGTTGAAATGTAGTAGTGCGACCAGGGTACACGATTTGAAGAGCAAACAAGCAATACATAGGCAAAGGTCGATAGTTTATCCAAACAAGGTTGATATAATCCTAGTATCCAAGGCATAGGAAGTAGCTCCAGGGGATATAATGGGTAAGGTACAAGAACGTTTAGGTATGTTCGGTAGTACCAAATGGTTGGTTTGGTTGAGATAAACATCACGGTCTCGGTCTAGGCAAAGTTAGTCGACTGATCAAGTCAAGTATCCTAATCATGCTAAAACACGAACAGGTGAGCTCGATTGAACAAAAGGCTACATGATGGGTGGATAAAATTGTAATTTACGGGTCTTGGTCGAGGTACTTAATTGGTGCGGCCTTGGGTCGGGCCAATTGATTGGTGAGGGCCTTGGGTCGGGCTGATTGGTTGGGTGCGGCCTTGGGTTGGGCCGATTGATTAGTTGTGGCCGTGGGTCGGCGATTGAGTTGGGGTGGCCTTGGAGGGTTGGATTGCCTTGGGTTCGGTGGGCTGGTTGGTTGGCGGCCTTGGGTCGGGCTTTGATTGGTTGGTTGCGGCCTTGGGTCGGGCTGATTGGTTGGTTGGTTGCGGTTGGGTCGGGTTGGATTGGTTGGTTGCGGCCGTGGGTCGGGCCGGAGTTGGTTGGTGGGCCGGATTAGGCTCGGGGTCGGGCTTGATTGGTTGGTTGCAGGCTTGGGTCGGGCCGGTTGGTTGGTTGCGGCCTTGGGTCGAGCCAAATGGTTGGTTGTGGCCTTGGGTCGGGCCAAATGGTTGGTTGTGGCCTTGGGTCGGGCGATTGAAGTCAAATAAGGCTAGTCAGCAAAGCCGGGGGTAGGTGATGCGGGAAAAAGTGGAGATTGTTGGATAAAGGTGGGAGTTAGGTGAAGGAAGTAGGTAACCGATATCGGTTATGTGTGACCGATATCGGTTACAAGACCGATACCGGTATTCTAGGGTGTGAAATAACCGGTATCGGTTATAGGTCAAAACCTATAAAAAGAAAAATACGGCATGTCATTGTCACTTTGTGAATTTGAGTGCCTAATTTTGTCTTGTCTGAGGTGTGAAGTGATTTTGTTGAGTTTGTGGGCTGAGTTGGCACTAGTTGAGTGGAGGAGTGAGTGATTGGTAGACCCCAGTGATCAGGAGGCAGAGGTTGATTGGTTGAGGACCCAGCTGAGGAGATTTGGAGCCATGGCACAGCCCGGAGGAGCAGGAGGTGCTGGAGGAGCTGGACCACCGCCACCTATCCCACCACGATGACGTGTAGTCATACCGGTAGGCTCTGAACCCCTACTTATGTGAAGTTAATGAAGTTAACTAGAATGTGGGTTTTGGGGTAGGAATCCAAAATTTAATAAAATAATGAATAAATGAAGGTAATTTGTAAAATGGAGTGGGTAGGTATGCTAGTTAGGCCAAAACGGTAGGGTGGGTAAGTTTTTAGGTCTTTCTTGTGGGTAAATGGGTAGAAATAGGTAAAAAGAGGTTTTGCGGGCCGTTTTGGGTTCGGCCCCGGAATTGGACAGTGACCGATGTCGGTCACTAGGTGACCGGCATCGGTCACATAATAGTTTGTAGAAATTGCTTGGTTTGTAGACCGGCGTCGGTCATATATCGACCGGCGTCGGTACATACAATGTGCTCGGGGACCGATGGCGGTCGAGGGTGACCGGTACCGGTCATCATGGGTAGGAGTTAGGTTTGTGAAATTTGTGGTTTGTGTTTGTTGTTAGAGTTTTGTTTTTTTTTGGGGGTGAAGGGGGAGGAGGTAGAGTTGATAGGAAAGGTGATGGGGGTGGGGGGAATGGGGTTGTTGGGGCTGGTTCGGGTAGGATAGATTATGTGTTGTGTATGAAGTAGGAGGTGTTAAATTGGCGGGGGTATAGTTAGATGGCTAGAGTAGATCGGGGTGGTTGGTAGGGTGTGAGATAAGTAAAGGGGATATCGTAGATGTATAGGGTAAGATAGGTGGGTGTAGATGTGTGTTATAGAGTCGGGTTGTGGTTGGGTGGGTAAGTGGGTATAGAGGGTTAAGGTAGTTGTTTTTGTAAAGGGTAGGCCTGATGAAGTGGGTTGTTTTGCAGGCACGCCAGCAGCTCACGATGCGGGATCGGATGCCCCCTCTATTGGGGTGGATGCGGCCACATGTGACTACAGCGCAGTGGGCCGTCATGCGAGAGGTTGGACTCGGTGGAGTCCAGAGGTATAGGGCTGTGGATAGGGACCACAGCCTGATGGTTGCCCTCATCGAGAGATGGGATCAGCAACCAATGTCTTCCATCTCCCTACTGGAGAGATGACTGTCACATTAGAGGATGTGTATCGCATCCTGAGACTGCCGATCGTAGGTGAGGTAGTGTTCCAGGTGGATGCGGAGACAGCGATGGACAACATCCTGCATGTATTCGGGGATGTAGCCCCATTGCTTACCTATCACAGCGTGAGCATTGCCTACGGCGACATGTATCGCGTGCATAGACAGGAGACACGGCTTGCCGTGTTGATGATGATTGGTATCACCTGCTTCGCCCTCCCTGACTCAGAGGGAGGCCGCTTCCCACGGGCTTTGATGGGAGTTTTGCATGAGATGGTGGAGGAGCATACCTACTATGCCTGGGCACCAGTGTATCTAGTGCAGCTATACAGAGAGCTCTGGGGTTATCGCCGTATGAGGTGATTTGGTATCTGTTCGACATTTTTGTTACACTGCTGGGCTTATGAGCATATCATCTGTATACTGACCAGTAGGGTTGCCCCAGCAGCCAGGGCCACAGATAGTGTACAGGTATGGATTTCAGAGGTGGTTGGGGGTCGTGGGCCAGCCACGAGCGGTGATTGCTGGGTGAGATGTGGCATACTACCGGCACATGTTAGAGGGCCTGACGGCACTCGATATTATTTGGAGGCCCTACAGAGGCCATCGGCCCGAGGAGGAGCCCGAGCACAGCATTCTGGATTGGATCGAGTATAGCACGGATAGGCTGGACGGAGGCCGGGAGTATGAGCGGATACCCCTAGAGAGGGTACGACGTCAGTTGGGCTTACGACAGGATGAGCCACCTCCCTTCCCCCAGTTTGAGGATGATGTAGAAGCCATTGGACCCGATCTGCAGGTCGCAGAGAGGATGATGATACGGTGGATGATGCCGGAGTGAGCAGTGCATTTTTTGGTGTGGTGGGCGAGTCGAGAGCGGCAGAGAAACCTGACCCGCATACCAGATTTGGCATGTTGTTATAGTGGAGAGGGACCATCTCTTGGGCTAGGTGCAGCTATTACAGGGGCAGCTTGCTGCTGCATAGGCACAGATTGGGGTGCTACGAGGCGGTTGCTTGAGCACAGGAGACGAGCTCGAGCGCGAGCACAGCACAGCACCACGCATGTGCAGCACAGCACAGCGCACGAGCAGGCGAGCACCGCCTCGAGCACGAGCGCAGTACGAGCACCGCCATAGGCACGAGGTGTACCGGCGGGCCGAGGCCACTTCTATTAGGAGTCGGGGACCAGCCCCCACCATGCCATGGTGGCGGGCCCACTATATGGAAGTGAGTGGAGGCCCGTTATTATCGGGGCGTGCTCGATGGTGCAGGGCCGACTATATCGCCATATGCGCGTGCATAGAGCCGAGGCGTCCCGGAGTCGAGATCACAGGGGGCGCGGCCACGGTGGTGGGTCGGTTACGAGGAGGAGGAGAGCCAGCCACGAGAGACCAGCAGGGGGACGGGCCGAGGGTGGTGGAGAGTTGAGACATCACAGGAGCGGATATGGGTTTTGTTATTGGATATAGACACCGGTGCGTGAGCCCGAGTATGTATATAGAGGCTGCGTGCCCCTGAGAGGATTCATTTATTCATTTTTGTTGTATATACCGGCCTGCGAGCTGAGTACATTTTGTATAGTTGATACCGGCTGCGAGCCGAGTATATTTTGTATATGAGAGACCGGCCTGCGAGCCGAGTCGAGATTTTGACAGAGACAGCGGCCTGCGTGCCGGCTTTGTATTTTTATATCACAGAGGCCCCATGCAGGGTAGTTTGTATATTTTGACATTGAGTTGATGATGATATATATAGATGAGATTGATTCACATGGTGTGTAAAAAAATGTTTGATTTGATGCATATATTAGAATGTCTTATGTGTTTTGTCGATGGTATTGAAATTTAATGTATATAGATGATGTTTGATGAAATTTTGATGATATGTATATGTGTTGATGGTATTCTGATGATAAATATTGATAACGATGTCGTTATGCAGGGAAAAGAGGCGGGCGCCACCAAAAATTTGCAAAAAATGAAGAAAAGGCCTAGGTTTAAGCAAAAGGAGACATGTGACCGATATCGGTTAGCTAACCGATGTCGGTAGATATATGACCGATACCGGTTAGGTAACCGATATCGGTTATGCAAAAATAAGTTTTTCTAAAAATAGAAAAGCTTGGGAGGTAACTTAAGTTCTTATTTTTAGAGTCATGCAACAAGTTAAATACGAGAATGCGATGTTGTTGACGACTTATACAGGTAATTGCATGGTAGAATTGAGTGATAAGGAGGAAAGAGACAGGTAAAGTGATTGTGGGCTGAGATTAAGAAGGCAGAAAGGTAAGTTATATTGAAGAGGGTGGTGAACATGGCTGAACAAAGAGAAGCATCAGGCGGGAGAGAGGAGAAAGAAGACAGGTTCCACCTCAAACTGCTGGATCCCCGGAGGTATAATTTGTTTTTGGTTAGAATTAGATTTTGCATGGTTAAAAATAGAATGTGGTAAGGTAAATGGGTAGAAAGGTGATTAGGCAAGAGTTTGGGGTGGGGTGAGTGTTATGGGGTAGGTAAGCAGGGATTTCGGGTATGTGTGTAGGTACAGAGAGGGGTAAACGAGAAAATAATTATCGTAGGTGGTGTTTTTAAGCAGGCTGTGTAGAATTGACAGTGACCGATATCGTTTAGAGATAACCGGTATCGGTTAGGTAACCGGTATCGGTTATCTATAACCGATATCGGTTACTGTATGAAATTCTAGAATGTGAGAAAAAACACTTGGGGATTTGATTTATTGAATGGTTGTTTGTTGATTTGATGTATGCAGGTAGAGGCAGGGTTGAGGATGAATGATAGGGTGCCAGCTTTGTTGTCACGAGTCCGAGCGGATGTAACACTAGCTGAGTGGGCATTGATAAACCATGTGGGGTTAAGTGGAATCCGCTATTATTCACGAATCACACATGCAATCATGCTATGTTGCAGGCGTTGATTGAGAGATGGAATCTAGAAAAGAATACCTTCTATCCGCCATAGGGAGATAGCGAGTGACGTTGGAAGATGTGTTTGAATTTTGAGGCTTCCAATTATAGGAAGACCAGTTTATCGGCGTAGGGCCCTAGCGGGTGCGCGGGAGCAATAATAACATGATATTTGGTCATTGCATGAGATTTGACACGAGAGTTTGACATTCACTTATGGTATAATGTTTGCAGCACACCCTGAGGCAACAAGGTTGGCAGTGGTATTAATGATAGCGGTGGGGTATTATGCATTACCGAGGGCGGATGGGGGAAGATTTCCAAAAGCATTGATGTGTATTATTTGGGAAATGATAGAAAGGAGCGTGACTTTCGCATGGGCACCCGCATATCTGGCGGAGCTATACAGGGGTTTATGGGCCTGCAGGTGAAATCACAGGACTACACTGGATTGTGCATACTTATTACATTGTTGGGCCTATGAGCACATTGTTTGTGTGTGACCAATAGGCCGACCCATCCAGTCAGGAGAGACAGGAGTGCAGAGGTTGGGATTCAGGCGATGGGTCCAGACAGAGCAAGAGGCGAGATCCCAGGCCGTGACAGATGACGTCGAGTATTATAGGTAGGTGTGGGAGATGGTGACGATTGCGGATATCCGTTGGAGGCCTTACGGGAACTATATGGTGACAGAGAACATAGCTGAGGATTTGAGGGGTGTAGAGTGATTAAGGTGGATCGCGGGGCACAGGCCAGGTGAGTACGAGAGGATTCCTCTAGATCGCGTGCGGTGACAATTTGGATTTGTTTAGGATATACCCATGGCTTATAGACCATATATGAGGATCGCCGAGGCATCATTCTCGCCTCCCGGCCGACACCTCCAGAAGGACCAGAAGAGATAGCGAGCCGATCGCGGGGTAATGGATGCGAGGAGTGAGAGGCTTATAGATTATGGTGGGTAGCAGAGCTGCGAGGTTCACGTGAGAGGGCCGATCATCCTGACATAGCTGTGATTACAGCGGAGAGAGATCACCTGCAGGGTTTAGTTCACCAGCTTCAAACGCGGGTGAATGAGACAACGGGATTGTTAGCGGTTGCGGAGTCAAAGTGGTGGAGAGACTAGAGGCGAGATTCATCCACGCGAGAGGGCATATTCATATGTTATAGGAGAGATTGGGAGATCAGTGGGAGGAACCAATAGCAGTGGCACCTTTGAGGATGGAGAGGCCTAGGCGAGCGGCGTCGACGATCACGATCATCACCTAGTTCGGGATGAGGCGCAAGGTCTAAGTGAATTTCATAAGGTAGAAGAATAAATAAGGATGCCGACCACTGCATGTCGATGATGGAGAAGATGTATTTGTTTAACATCTAAATAAAAGCTGAATATGTATGTTGATTTGAGTTATGATAATAATAAGAATGGTTGTGTTTGGAATGTTTGTTTTGAAAAAGGATAAAGATGAATGTTATCAAATAGAAATACACAAAAATATTTATATTTACAACACATGATAGGTTATGGTAGGGGATGGTCGAGCTAACCTTGGGAGACCCCATGTCTCTAAGTGCTTTGCCCTACATAGCCCATTGCACAAAGCAAGGAGGGCCTCGGGCCCGATGTAGTTCTCCCTTAGGACCAGGGAGAAGTGAATTCAGGTAATTTGGTTGTGGTTAGGCAATTTGTTGGTTGGTAAAAATATTGATATTGGTAGGGTAATGTTGTTGGTGTTGGTAAGGTATTGGCGGTATTCGTGTAGGTATAGGTGAAGCGAAGGTTAGCTTATCCAAGTATTAGGGAACCGTGTCCTGATTAAGGTCAACACATAATCCTAGATTCGGGTAAAAGAGGGAAAAGTGTCCCATAGTTGGAAAGAGCTAAACAAACCACGTATTATCGGAGGATGAACTTGAATCCCTAGGTACCTTGCATAGGCGAGAAGTCGATAGGTGAAAAGAGTTGTATAATCACAATATATCGGATATACGTCACGTCCCTTGAGTTTTGTGGTTTTGAAGAATGGTGAGATGAGGTGGATGGTATAGCTGGGGTGCAGAGAACTTGTTATAAGGTGATTATGCTGACGAAAGAGGACCAAACCTGAATAGACAAGTCCATGACTCAAAAGTGCTTTGAAATACTGCTTTTATTTTTTTTTTTTTTTCTGAATATAGACTGATCGATGCGGGAAGTCTATATGGGATATGCATGTTGTTGTTCTTGAGCTCTTCACGAAGCTGATCAATGCGAGAAGCTTCTGATAGAGGCTGACTTTGTATAGTTGTCCTTCAAGGGAGTAGTCTATTTATAGTAGCAGATGCGGCTTTTGTGTATAGTTGTCCTTCGGGGAGTAGTCTATTTATAATAGCAGATGTGGCTTTGCACATAGCTATCCTTCGAGGGAGCAGTCTATGTATAACTTTGAGGTCTAGATGTCCGTTTGGCATGAAGCATCTAGTTTTGTAGGAAGTTTGACTCAAGAATATCCCATAATTGTATAATTGAGAACGTGTTATTTTGATACTTTTAAGTCATGGACCAGACTAAAAAGGGGGAGGCATCTTTAAGAGGAGGTGATGACCAAACCACGTGAGCTTGATTCTATTTTGAGATGCATGAAACAAAGTGTATGAGGTGGTAAATGAGCTCAAGGGACGAGCGCAAGGTAGATAAAAAGTGATATAACATTAAATTCAACAGTAGAATGGTCGGAGATGCAAGGCATTAAGGGGTTCAGGCTCAGGCTTACCATTAAGTGAAGCTAAACGGTAAGCGCTGATCCGTAAGTGTGAGTGATAATGTAAGGCCCAATCCAATTTGGAGCAAATTTTCCACGTTTGCTCTTTTCTAGTTTGGTTACATGTTGATTCTCTTTGAGGACAAGATCACCAACCTTAAAGGTACGCTCATGAAGTCACTTATCATAAGCACGCTTGATGCGCTTTTGATAGATTTGAAGGTGGTGAGAGTGTAAGATGACGCTCGTCAAGAAACTCCAATTGGGCTAACCGCTCTTGGCGGAAATCATCATTGGTGAGAATATCCTGGAGAGATATTCTTAGGGAGGGTATTTGTATTTCGAGAGGCAAGACAACCTCGGTACCATATACCAAAGAAAATGGGGTGGCATTAGTGGAAGTATGAATGCTGGTACGATAAGCCCAAAGGGCAAAGGGGATGTGATCAGGCCAATTACTTCCAGAATCGTTAACGACTTTCATGAGAATTTTGGTTAGGGTTTTGTTAGAAGATTCGGCTTGACCATTTGCTTGAGGATAGTAAGGTGATGAGAAACTAAGTTTGATACCAAAGTTGTCACAAAGGTCTTGTAACAACTTATTTTTGAAAGATTTTCCATTATCTATTATCAGGTGATGAGGAACACCAAAACGACAGATAATGTGATGGTTAATGAAGTCTACGATTTTTTCTTTTTTGGTTGAAATGAGTGGAATGGCCTCCACCCATTTAGTGTAATATTTGGTTGCTGTGATTATCCAATGGTGACGTTGCGAAGAGGGTGGGTGAATCTCACCAATAAGGTCTAAACCCCATTGTGAGAAAGGCCAAAGATCTCGTGCGACCTGTAGCGGATGGCTAGGGGTATGTTGAAGGTTGGCATGTTGTTGACACATAATACAATGCTTAACATATTCGTAGTAGTCGTTATTAAGAGTAGGCCAATAATAGCCTAGGCGAAGGATCCGTTTGGCCATGGCAAGGCCACTAAAATGTCCACCACAAATTCCATCATGGACTTGTTGGATGGTATAGGTGACCTCGTGCCGGTTAGACATCGAAGGAGGATGCCATCAAAGCCACGTTTATAGAGGAGTCCCCCCATGATGACATAACGAGAAACACTTTTAAGAAAAGCACGTTTTGCCATTACTAGTAAGGTCGGTGGGAGAACGAGAGGTTGTAAGGTAGTCGTAAAATTGGTGATACGGGTATCCTGTGAATTAGAGATACATTATTTACCATACAAACATCCGGGATTTGAGTAAGATGGGGCAAAAGTTGTTGGACCAAGACAAATATGTCGAGTCGAGTTGGTGAGGATAGGAATTTGTGAGGCAAGCAAGCCATAGTATCTGCAAATTTATTAGTTGAGCGGGGAATGGTTTGGATAGAATAATGAGTAAATAAGGTCAAAAGTGACTCCACGTAATGTTTGTACTTTTGAAGTTCCTCATTTTTACATTGATAGATGCCCGTAACTTGATTGACTACCGGTTGAGAGATTGCGAAAATGTTAATAGATTTTACACCTAAGTGTAACACAAACACAGAGACCCAAAACAAGAGCCTCGTATTCCGCTGTATTATTAGTGCAGGGGAAATCAAGCTGAAATGAAAGAGGCATAGGTTCAGCGTCCAGAGGAATGAGAACAACGCCGGCCCCTCCACCGCGCTGGCATTTGGATCCATCGAAGAAGAGGGTCATTGGATACGACTCCTCACTGAGTGAAAGAGTGGTGATGAGTTCGTCAGGAAAAGTAAAATTGGTAAATTGTTCCCCAGGTAAAGGGCTTCCCGCGAGTTGGTCTGTGATAGTTTGTCCTTTGACTGATTTCTGGTGTACAAACTCAAGGTCGAGGTCGGCGAGGAGCATAAGCCATCGGGCGATGCGTTGGTTTAGATGAGGTTTGGCATACATATAATGGATGGGGTTTGCGTTGGTGATGACAAAAAGTTTTGTGATTCAGGAGGTAGTGTCGGAGTTTGGTGGCCACGAATGATAGGGCTAGGCACAACTTTTCTACATGTGTATACCTAGTCTCGTAATCCACAAGAGTACGACTTATGTAATAAATGGCTTGTTCTCGATGCTCGGAGTCACGATGTGTGAGCATGGCTCCTACAGCATGGTCGGTGGTGGAAAGGTAAAGGTAGAAAGGGCGATCGTCCTGAGGTGGGATAAGCACGGGTGGCTGTAAGAGATAGGCTTTAAGAGCCTCAAAGGCTTGGTGGCACTCTTCGCTCCATTGAAAGACAATGTCCTTTTTAAGGAGATGATGAAAAGGTTGACATCGATCGAGAGTTGTGAGATGAAACGCCGGATAGATTGGAGTTTGCCCTGCAAACTACGTAATTGTTTGAGGTTAGTGGGTGGGGGCATTTCTAGGATAGCTTTGACTTTAGCTGGATCGACCTCGATGCCACACAAAGAGACAATAAAACCAAGGAGTTTTCCCGAAAGGACACAAAGACACATTTCTTTGGTTGAAGACAATTTTCTGAGTATTGTAGCAGGTGATCGAAAATAATGGTTAAAACATCGAGATGTTCACTGCGATGTTTAGATTTGCCAAGAAGATCATCGACATAATCCGAGATAGTGTGCATAATGTCATGAAAAATGTAAGTCATAGCCGTTGATAAGTCGCACCGGCATTCTTAAGGCCAAGCGGCATGACACGATAGTAGAAGGTTCCCGAGGAGTTATGAAGGTGGTTTTATGTTGATGGTGGGGCTACCAAAATTTGATTGTATCGAGAAGCCATCCATGAGAGAAAGCATCTCATGGCGCGAGTGAGATCAACAAGTTGATCAATACTTGGTAGGGGGAAGTCATCTTTTGGGCAAGCGAGGTTAAGGTCCCGGAAATCCGTACATATCCAAAGTCCACCCATTGCTTTAGTGACAGTACGATGTTAGAAATCCATTGAGGATAGTCGATAGGTAAGATGAATGAAAGCGAGAAAGGAGTCGTTGAAGCTCTTCTTTGACCAAGAGGGCAATGCGTGGATGCATTTTCTTAGTTTCTATTTAAGCTGGTTTGGAGTCGGGTTTTGAGTAATGTTATGGACAGCAATGTCAGGATCGATTCCTGGCATGTCAGCGTAGGACCAAGCGAAAGCTTGGTTGTGGGCACGGAGGAAGGTAGTGAAGGTAGTTTGTTCTGATGCGTTAAGAGATTGTCGATCTTCACAATGTGAGGATCGTCATCTGTGTGGATGTTGATTTCTATAGTCGACTCATTCAACATGGTTTGAGTATCAGATGGTAAGGCGCGTTGAATATAAGAGTCATCCGCACCAAGGTAAGTGAGGATGGAGTCGTCATCCTGGCACTCAACAACATTAATTGAAGGTGAGTCTTCTTCGATCATGTCTGGATACAGAAGGGGAAGAGAAGATGGGTCTTCATTATCACGTTGATAAGTGAGAGGACCCAGGAAGATAGCGTTTATGAAAAAAAAAAGGTAGGAGGGATAGATTCGGGTCTATCGACTCTGTGGGTGACGATGGAAAAATGGGTGATGATGGTTCGGAAGGGGTGACTTCGTCGTCTTCCTGGATACAATGGCTATGCGGTGTTGTCGGTGTAGGTGGTTCAGAGAATCCAAGACCACGATGATCTTTGTGTTTGCGTGTAGTCATGGGAATGATCGTATGTCGGCCTTGTTCATAAAGACCAAAACCGAAGCCCTTCCAAGCACAGCGCGTCAGGAAGGTGAGGGAGAAATGACGATTAGTTAGATATTGAAAATCAGATTGGAAGGGAACCACACCAAGGAGGTTCAGGGGTGACAGAGGATGTATCTACACCCCCATATGTTAGGTTGGTGTGCGGCAATTAGGTGGTCCGTAGGAGATTACTTCCCCCACACGACGGTCGTAGGTAGGATGCGCATGTAATTGTCCATACTCCTGTGGGGTATGGAAAGTGCTAATGTTATATAGGTGATACTCCCCCAGCGTAAGGTGTTGAAAAACATCTACCAAAGGATCTGAGGTTGGGATGTTGTTCGCGGGGAAGGAAGTGGTATTTGCGGTGGCGGTTTCATTGGTTGAAGGTGTAGGTGCGGTTGAGGTGGATGGTTGAGGTGTGGTCGAAGTAGATGGTTGGGGTATGGTCGAAGTAGATGGTGGGGTTGGATGAATGGGTGTCTTGACTGGTACAAGCACATCATTAGGGTGATATAACATATTGCAGGTTTTGAAGGGGGGAGCGTCAGCTTTTACGGTGTAGGACTTCCCCTCATACTCAAATTTTATGCATCTATGTAAGGTGGAGGAACGCATCCCATAGCCGGATCAAGGGCGGCCTAACAACATGTTGTATTGGAATTCTCCCTCAAGGACATAGAAGAGTTCAGGTAAAGTACGTGGCCCTACACGAATGTTAAGGATCACGGTGCCTAAGGTAGAAGTAATAGCATCATTGAATGAACGCAACATGGTGGGGTTGGCACACATGCAGCTAGAAGGGATATTCATTTGTTGGAAGGCTTTGGAAGAGATGATGTTTAAGCTAGCACCCCGTCGATCATAACACGACGTACTCGGATGTCCCGGACGTAAGCCGAGATAAAAAGAGCGGGGTCAGGATCTTCTGTACCAAAGTCGACAATTTCATCTTCGGAGAAACTGACAGCAGCGGCTTGTTGTATAGGGACGGAAGTGGTAGTTTGTTTGGTGAGAGAAGCAACGTGGTTGGGTGTTAAGATGGAGGCAACGGGCAAGGTTTCGTTAGGTAAGACCTCTATCCCTTGAAGGATTTCAACAAGAGCTTGTCGATGAGATTCAGAGGTTTGAATGAGATCATATAGTGTCATTTTTACAGGTGATTGGTGAAGTTGTTTGATCATGGTACGGTGGGAAACTCCATCAGAGATGGGGTAGGCAGGTCCACGAATAACCACTTTAGGTGGTGGTGTGATCGGGATGGCGGACGGAGGAAGAGAGGCCGCAGGTGTGCTTTCTTTAGCTTTCCCATTGTTTTTCTGCCCTCGAGTAGCAATACTAATCATGTTGATCTCGTGAACACGAGAGGAGGAAGATGGTAGGGATAAGTCATTGTCTTCGAGAGGTGGGGTTGTAATAATGATAGATTTTGGTGAGGCGGGGACAGGTGGTATAGGAGAGGGGATTGAAGCTAAAGGTTTTTCCTTTCGTAAGTTGTCTTTCTTAACCTTTCTATCGAGAGAGGTGACTGATGAAGGATGGCTTTCAAAGCTTTGCATCCCTCTACATCATGTCCTGGTGTGCGGTGGTAAGTGCAGATTTTAGACTCATCATAATCTATAGGTCGAGGTTTAGATGGATCATAGGGTCTAAGTGGGGGTAGGGAAATGGTCACATTCTCCACCAACATATCAAGGATCTTGGCGTAAGATCCTTTGAGCGGGTCAAAGTCAGAGGAAGATGAGGCTATTGATTGGGTGGGTTTTGGTAATGGTTGGGTATGGTTGGTTCATACGGGTGGTGGTTTAGACAAGGGGTTTTGATAATTGGATTTAACTAAACGTGGCTTCTTTGGCGTAGAAGTCATGTTTAGCTAGTTAGATGATGAGGCCACAGATGACGTGGTGGCAGGAAACAACCACGGGAAAGAGGAGTGACTGTAAACAAATCCTTTGATGATCGAGTTTGTTTAGGGTTGGTAGGTGGACCGGCTATTTGGGGTGACGGTGTTGATACACCCATGGATCTCTGTATGGGTGTGGAAGGTGCAGGTCGTTTTAAAGAAAACGTAGGAGGTATGATGTATTGAGGCAAGGTGGAGGGTGAGGTCCCAATATAGAAGGTAGGTGTGATGGTGATGGTTTTAGTTGTGACAGAGGCATAGATTGGAGTTGAGGAGATTGGGTCTGTCTCCTAGGTGGATTGATGGCTTTATTTTTGGATAAATCTAACCATTTAGGTGGGTGTGTCAGGCTGGGTATTGGTGACGTCCCAAGCGTAGGGGAAGGTTTGGTTAGGTTAATAGAGGTGGATGAGGTATTTGGTAGAGATGAGGGGGTGAAGATGAGGACATAGGCATTTTGAGCTTTTGTAAACACCTCGGGTATATGGTAGAGGTGTCTGGATCGGTCATCTGCATTTGAGTAGAGCATGGTGTACTCAAACGCTCCCATAGGACTCATCTATCTTCTGAGGGATGACAATCTTCACGTGTGAATAGGAAATTTGATATGGAAGAGAGGTGGGTTGTGATTCCGGTCCACTGTGGGTGTGATACAGGGGGTAAATAAGTCGTTGTATCAATGGGTGTTAAGAGGTCAACCGGTCAGCTGAAAAGATTTAGGTGATGAAGAACTAATAGGTAGGAGAGCATGTTTGAGGGGATCCGTCATGATTAAGGAGTTTGGTGATGTCGGTTTGAGAGGTTTCTCTTCTAAGGATGACAAGAAAACAGTGGTGAGCCTTCTTTTTCATCAAGAGTGACGGAAGGAGATGTTTGGGAAATAGATAAGTTAGATAACATCCGCTCACAATCTTGCAGGGATGTGGTGTAAGAAGACTCATTCGTGAGAAGAGAACTCTGGGCGGTTAATTCCTTTATGGGTAAAGGAATGGCAAGATTATCATTTTGTCTTGATGGTGGTGAAGGGGGTGTGGCTCCCTGTTAGTGTGAGGCTTGATTCAGAATTTCCTCGATAGAAGCTTTTGGTTGGGAGTCGAAAAGCGCATGGATTTCATGAACACTCTCCTCGGCTAAGATATCTTGGTTTTATTTCTTGTTAGATGAGTGGTTTGGGAATGGTTTGTTGAAGATTTTCAAATTTCGGTTAGCGGGGGCATTAGGATTATCGAGGTTATATCCCTGCATCAACCATTTCTGCACTATATTTTTCAACATCTTGCGAGTTTTTGTATTGTGTCCCTTCACGCGGTGGAGATTCTGAAGTCATTTTCTTTGTACCAAGAAGGTATAGCGCGGGTGGAATCAAACCGGAGTGAGGTTTAACAGGAGGCAAGGTGATAGCTCCTGCTTTGAGCAATTTTTCTAAGATCACACCATAAGTTTCTCCCAAGGGAGTGTAATTGATGGGCTCGGCTTTATACTTATAGGTGGTTTTTGGTGGGGTACTAGACGGTGCTTGGGATTTGACCATCACCGTGTACAGCTCCTTTTGATTTCGAAGCAGTCGATGCGTGAGAATTGGTGGTGTTGGGTTTGTTGGTGGAGTCTTGGGTTCGGAAATTAGGGTTTTTGTTGCGCAACCACAATTTCTCTTCCTCTAAGGCTCGAATCTCTAGTTTCGAGCCATAGTAAAGGCCTCATCAAAGGTGCGGAAAGTTTGAATTTGGAGGGTGGGAGAAATGTGCTTAGCGCAGGCCCGCGTAAAGAGTTCGATGAGTTCGGCCTGAGGTAAGGCATAAGTGAGTTGGTTGATGAGGCCCCGCCATCGTCCAACGAAATCTGCGATAGATTCGTCTTCAAATTGTCGGATGGCATAGAGGTCGGTGATGGATACTTTCTTGGCAATATTAATGGAGAAATGATCCAAGAAAGATTGGGCTAATTGGTTAAAAGAGAAGATTGAGTCTAGGTTAAAAGCCTTTGTACCACTCCAAGGCGGGTCTGATAAGGACATGGGAAAGGTGCGAAGTAGTAAGGCATCGTCATGAGCAATCAGATAGCAGGCATGTCTAAATGATCGCAAGTGTTGTTGAGGATCCTCCTTACTATTAAAACGAGTAAATTTTGGTAATTCCCATTGAGGAGGATATGAATGAAGGGGGATAGAAGGATGAATAGGCTCTGACAAACTTGCTCGTATGTTAGGAGTGCTACGGCTTCACTGAAGCAGAAGCCTCAGATTTTGCATCTTGTCCATCATTTGTTTGATTAAATCAGTGGTTGGGTAAGATGATGGTGCGGTTGTTGTAAACGGAGGAGGATTGGGCCAAGAGCCACTACTAGACAATGGTGGGGCTAAATGTTGATAAGGTATTGATGACGAATATGTTGAGGCGACCGAATAGGGATGTCCTATATAAGATGTTGAAGCCCTTAGGATAAGTGTGTGGAAATGAAAAGGTGGGCGGAGCTTGAGAAGGAAAGCTCGTGTGGATAGGTGGTAGAGAGCAAGTTATGAAAGGGGCAGTCTGCGAGAGAGATGAGGTAGGAGCAGTCGGCGGTAATGATATGTGGGGCCCCAGATTAACCAAAGGAAAGCCAATCTATGTCGTATGAACCCCCGAAGCCACTGAGTTGGGAGACGGGGCTAAGGATGAAGAAGGCAAGGCGGAGTTATCTGGTGGGGAAGGAGCTAGGTGAGCAGCTATACTAATAGGCATACCAACAAGGAGTTGACCGTCGGGTGTACGGTCAGGGGTATGAGACAAATAGTACTGTACGGCGCTAGGATTAGCATCCAAAAATTTCGCAAAGTCCTTATCTCCTACAGGGATCGTGGGAACATCATTGGTGTCCGTAGGATTCCCCATAGGATGTGAAGGGGGTGATTCAGGAAAAGGCACGGAACAGGCATGTGAAACCATGGCTGCGGCTTGTTTTCGAGTGATAACAACCATGGACAAGAGTACATAGCAAGGATTCAATCTATCAGAGAACAAAACAACAACAAAATGTTGGAATTGGTAGGTTCTTTGGTTTGTCGGGAAGCTGTGTGAAAACGATAATCGATATCGGTCGAATAGATAACCGATGTCAGTCGAGTCCTATTAGCGATGCATCGGTCGATTAGGACCGATGTCGGTCACTGTGAAAGCAAAGAGAAGATGTAAGAAGCTGCTGGTTTGGGATTAACAATGCTTAGTATACCCACCAAATTGTTCTGAAGTGATCACTGAAACAGTGTATGACAGAGAAACAAAACTAAAAACAAGCAAGATGCACAAGCAAATCAAGAGACTAACCCTAGGATTAGTTTTAATTATTGTGGGCTTATGCCTTAGATGCAAGATGATGTCAATCCTAAACAAAAGACCTAAGGGAGATGTCAAGTTTGTTTTGGCTTATAAGGTTACCTCAATCGGGCGGAGGAATACCGCGGAAAAGGGGGGATGTTTGAGCTGTTGTGTTGATTATGATGTGATTTGGTATGTGTTGTGCAGTGAAAGTAAGATTAATTTCTTGTCAATACCATGGATATCACCCCCACGTGTACGACCTATTACTTAATCTACGTTCACTAGAATTAAAAACAACAAGCAAGAATGTGATGCACGTGTTTTAAACCCAAATCGAAAATGATATTCGATGAAGCAAAGGAGATGACTTTCACTAAAGAAAAGATGAGGAAAAATTCTTTTACCAAAATAACAAAATATCTTGTGAATATTTAGAAGAAGAAAAATAGCAAGTGTGCTCCCTATATGAAAGCAAGCAAATGAGAAAGAAACCCGAGAAGGGTCCCACCAGGGCGTGCCAAAATGTTTCGCACAGAATGTTTCCATTCTTAGAATAGAGTTGCTTCTATCCTTTCATTCTCTTGAGAAACAGATAAGGGTTAGGGCTAGGAGGAATACCTATTGAATGTTGGGAGGGTGTGCGCGTACCGTAGAGAGAGAGATCAGATCGATTGCGAAGAACTCCTTTTTGTCTAGGAAGGACTACCTGTAAGTAAGAATACAAGACCACAGATTATAGTTAGACAATAAATGAGGGAACTGCCTTGGGCCCAAGAAATATTAGACTTCCTTTGAAGGTGGTCAGTTCCCCTTTTAATACGAATTAACACAAATGCTAACAAAGAAGTTATTGCGAAATTACAATTTAGTTACCTCGTTAAAAGGAAATTGAGGAAAGGCTAGTTTTGGTTTGAGTCACAGTGACCGATGCGGTCGATGTATAAGCAGTACCGGTTGTTGATAACCGATATCGGTAGGGGCGATGATTTAAGGGCTTTAATGAAGGTTGGTGTAAGATGGTTATGGTGTTTATAAGGTTGGTAAATGATTAGGGGTAGGCAATAGGGTGATGGAGAAGACTCGAGAGAGTGTGGGGAGTTGTTCTTGGGGCAATGTAAGGGTAGAGGAATGAAAGTTAGATGTAGGGTGCTATCGGGTAGTAGATCTAGGAGTGAGCTTATAATTACTATGAATCAGAAGTTCAAGAAATGGTATTTAAAAATGTACAAGACACCACTTACTAGTTCCTGATGAAGATACAGGTTCAAGGACTGTGATGATGAAGGCAAGGCTCAGGTGGGATGATCTGACAATCAAAAGTGAGCTATCTTCTCTCCCAATGCTTGGATGAGTGTCACTGTGCTCTAGTTACTCAGTTGCAGTCTTGGGCTTGATGTCCTTCTCTGCAAACTCTTCTCTTTCCTTCACTTGTCTCTACTCTGCCAAGTGAATTCCAGATCTTTCAAATGAATTCCGATCCTTTGTTTTTGGTTGGGGGAGGTCATTTACAAGGAACCGATGGCGGTAGTAACCGCGGCGGTCGAGTAGAACCGATGTCGGTTAAGTCAAAGTGGGCTATTTTTAGTAAAATAGCCAACTTTCCCTCCTTTTCTCTCGAGGGATTAGTTGTGGGCTTGGTCAAGTCATTATTAGGTTGGTTTTGGTGCGGGTGAGGAGTAATTAGTCATGGGTGTGGATGTAGACCAAGTTATAGGTCTTAATTAGGTTAGTTTAGGGTTAGGGCTAGGTCATGATGAGGTGGCGAAATGAGGTGGCAGGTTTGGAGATGTGGATTTATTAATTATAAGGTAATTAATAAATAATTGTGTAAGGTTTAGGTGGTGAGGTTAGGTTGCGAAATGAGATGTGGGGCACAGGGTGTCGTAAGACACAAATTTGGTGTCTACAAACGCAATGGTACTCAAGGCCGGCCCAACTCATCCGTCGAATCAAAGGCTACACCCTCATCTAATCTCTCACATTTCTAGAATTTTCAATTCAGAAAAGAGCAACAAAAATATACCCCAAATGGGGAACCTTACTCTTCTATCATAGAAAATCTTATCAAAGCTAGAGCCATCACCCTTCCACCCATAAAATCACACACTGGTTTTGACCCTACTCACCCCATGTCCTGCATGGTATAAAGAACTTGATTTATGTAACTATCATCAAGTAAAGGGTCATAGTGATGGAAAATGCATCACTTTCAAGAATATTGTCCAAGAAATTCTCGAGAAAGGTGAGTTAATTGTGGATAATCCCAATGCCACCCCCAACCAAAATCTACAAATATTCAAAAAACCATTCCCCAACCATGCCCCTTCATCCAATCAAACTAGTGAGACATCAACTCATGATACCCATACCCGTGAGGTTCATGTTATCTTTAGTTAGGTATTTATCACCTCTCAATTACCTCACATCCCTTCCATAGAGGAAATCCTATCCTAAAATCCTCCTTCCGCATTGGAACCAACCTCCCTATTCATTCACCAATAGAGGAACACCTTTCATCTCCTTCATCACCTACAGAGGGTCTTTCGCTAACATTGAGACCATCTCACCCCTAATTTCACCACTTAGAGAACCTTTATCTACATTACCTCCTCCACCCGTAGAGGAGCACCCATTACCTCCTCCACCCATAGAGGAGCACCCATTTGTTCCTCCACTTATAAAGGAGATCCCATCATCTCCTCCACCTATCATAGACCCAGTTGAGATACCTTTACCTCTCGGTGAGCATTCTCCATCTGCTACCCAAAATCCAATAGACCTACTTTCAGCTCTCTTACCCACGGAAGCTAAAGCTAGCCAATTCCTTGTCTCTAAGACACATTTTATGGGAATTCCCATTAGGTCCTCACTAACTCCACCCATAGACGTGTCATTCTCACATTTGTCTGATCAATTAGATTATGTGGATAGGGCTTTACTATGGGGGCACCTATTACTCCCTGTCTCAACACAGATGCAGAGATCTCTCACTGATACCTCCACTATCTACCCAAACACATCTCAACCAATCAAACCAAATGCAACCACTGCTGTCATAACCCCTTCCATGATACTCGTTAGCACTCACACCACACCCTTACCCATAACCCGACCTACCTCTAAACCCAAACCCATACCTACAACATTTTCCTCAACTAAACCTATTACCACTTCACCCCGACTACCAGCCTTACTCATCCACCTATTAAACTGGATTTAGCTACATCCTCCAACATCAAAACCACACCTATTCTGACACCCAAAATAAAGAAATAAAATCATCGACCTCATACCCCAACCGCACCAATCACACCCACACTTGTCCTATCTATCTTAAGACCTCAGCTGCCCAACATGGTGCCTAACCTTCACCCATCCATAAACCAATAACACAACAACCCATTCCTTCCTCACAAACCTCTAACCTACCTAGGCATACAACACAACTTACACCAGCACCTATAGTATTTTTACCACCAATACCTCCAATACCTTTAGGAATTACTTCACTACCCACCACACTTTAGTCATTTTCCCTCACACCCCAAGTATGACCCACGTCATCTACCTTCACAGCACCCCCGTTATCCCCATGGATAACTCACCCTCTTCCTCCATCTACTTTTCCTTCTAGACCTTGTACACCCACATAACCTTTTCCCAAGAAGGTGCAGCCCATAAACAAAACCCCACTACCCCACAAAAAGTAGTCAAAACAACCCCACACCCTCCTACCCGTCCATCTACTATACCCCTACCCAAACAAACACGACCGATACCTAAAACCACACCGAACCTAAAACCATAACTCAACCCATTCCCACTCTTCCAAAAATAGTTCCTCGACAATTAACCACACCTACACCCAAACCCACGTTCACTTCCCATTGTGATCCACTAGCAAGGTCCTATGCCAAAATTTTAACCAACCTCCTTAAGACTTCTGTTATCACATTACCGCCACTCCAACCTTATGACCCCCTCAAACCCAAGCCAAAAGGGTTTGATGATACTAAAATTTTCACATACCATCATGTGCCGGAGAATGATGTGGAGAACTGCTGAGGCCTTGAACACTATCCTTATCCAATTATGTCCACCAGAAACCAACTTTGATGATGACGACCTTCTTGATGAGGATCCTTCTTCACCAACACCCATTCCCACACTGCCCACTCAACAACCACAACCTCCACCCTCACCACTCCTAGAGCCACCCTCAAGTTTGAAATTAACATGGTTCGCATTAGAGAAATTGCCACGCTACCACCCAAATTTCGTTGTACTCAACTGACCTCATAGGGTTTTTCTCCTCTGGTAGGTTTTTTCCCTTCATATTGTTATACCACTCATCCTACACCTTCTCCATTTGCCAACTCCCCTCAAATCAACATGATACACGTCACTACACGTGTGCAGAAGGGAAAAGAAAAGGCAACTGACCCACCAACCAATCCTATACCCAATATACCATCTACACCCATACCTAAAATAACTATCTGTGGCCCCACGTACCCCATTTCTAATGGTGTCACACATCACACCATGCTCAAACAACTACACCAATCTCCTCTCAAAATGTCCTTATATGACCTCATTCAAGCCTCGGAATCCCATCGTCAAGCCCTCATGGAGTTTCTTCAATCTATTGAGTTTTTACCTAATGACCCTACACCCGTAACCTCCATTATCACACCCCATCATGTAGCCTCTCTCACCAAATTACCACCTTCATCCTCACCTCACCTTGTTCACCAAGTGGCCTCCTTTAGCTTCTCAGAGGAGGAGATCGTGCCACACCAAAATGATGACCCGGACCCAGCCCTCTTCATCTTTGTCCACATTGATGACATATGGGTATGCTATGTGATGATTGATGGAGGTGCTAGCATTAACATCATTTCATCCCATGCATTTGCTCAAATGCGCATACCTGACAATTGCATGCATAAACATCTGGTCATGTTGCATTCATTCAACAACACTATCACCTCCACACTAGGCACTTTCATAATTCACATTCACGTGGGCCCCCGCACTGTTCCATAATTTTTTATGTTTTGGAGGGGGATTCCAATATAACTTGTTGCTTGGTAGACCCTGGATCCGTGTCATGGGTTGCGTTCCTTCCACTTTACATCATTGTGTAAAGTTTGAACATGAAGGACACACTTATACCATTCTAGCTAACCCATCACCTTTCAAAACATGCAACACACTTTACCAACCCAATGATGTGCTCATACTTATCAAGACGTCTACCTCCGCAGCCAATATTGCTTCACCTATGCCTTCACCTACTAGTATAGCCACTGCTTCTACCGCACATACCTCCTCCATTCCTACCACTACTATAACCTCCACGGCTAACCCATTAGCTTCCCAATCTGTTAACTCCACCTCCACATTGACCTCTGACACATCATCCATTCTAGCTACCTACATACCAACCACCGATCCCTTGGAAGGTGTTTTTCAACACCTCACTCTGGGGGAGTACCTCCTATATAGTGTTAACACATTACTTACTCCGCACGAGTATGGAAGCCTTCACCAACACCCTCACTATGATCACCGTATAGGAGAATACCTCCTTTATGGTCCCCCTCATCTTCATACTAGTCTCACCTGGGGGACTTGATACTACCACCTACACACCTTAACCACCATCACAACCCCACCCATTTTCTCGTTGACTTCCAATCACTTACTAATCGCCGCTTTGCCCACACCTTCCTAAACCCTTTACGTGCGTGAAAGGTTTTTTGTTTTGGATTTTATGAGCAAGGCTATCATACCATTATTCCATGTACCACCCGAAAACATAATGACCATAGTGGAATCGGCTTCCCTGAACCTCCTACCAAACAGGCCCGCATTGAACTCATTGAAAACCCTAGCCCACCTCCACCTTCATTTTCATCACTACCTTCACCCGCTCCACCTTCATCACCACCCTCACCAACAAAGTCGATGGATCCTAAATCTATCCCCCCTAACTTTTTTTTTTCATAAACACCATTTCCTTGGGGCCTTTGACTTATCAACGCGAAGGCGAGGCTCCTTCCACTCTTCCATTCTTATATCCTGAGATGATCGATGACGACACACCTACAATTAAAATCGTTCAATGTCAGGATGATGAATCCATACTCACCTACCTTGGTGCAGAAGACTCATATATTCATCGGTCGTTACCCTCTGAGATGCAAACCATGTTGAATTAATTGACTATCGAGATCAAAATTCACACTCAGGACAACCCGCACATCCTAAAGATCAGACAATCTTTAGATGCTACTAAACAGGAAACCATCACTTCTTTTCTCCGAGATCATAACCATGCTTTCACTTAGCCTTATGCATACATGCCCGTGATTGACCCCACCATAGTGGTCCACAATATCGTAACCATTCCCGATGCCAAACCTATCAAACAAAACACGAGGAAAATGCACCCTCATATTTCTCTTCTCTTCAAAGAAGAACTTCAACGCCTTCTTTTGTTTCCTTCATCTTACCCATTAATTATCCTCATTGGATTTCTAACATTGTCCCCCATTAAAGCAACAGGGGACTTCGCATTTACATGGACTTCGTGACCTCAACCTAGCTTGCCTGAAAGATGACTTTCCCTTGCCCGGTATTGATCAACTAGTTGACCTCACCGCTGGTCACGAGATGCTCTCACTCATGGATGGATTCTTGGGTTATAACCAAATTTTACTTGCCCCAAAAGATCAACACAAGACCGCATTCATCACCCCTTGGGGACCTTCTACTATCGAGTCATGCCTTTTGGCCTTAAAAATGCTGGTGTCACATATCAGCGTGATATGACTTACATCTTCCATGATATCATGCATCGCATATTGGAAGATTATGTGGATGATCTCTTGGCCAAATATAAATGTCACGCCAAGCACCTCGCCATCCTCAAAACCATCTTTGATCGCCTCATTAAATATTACGTCCGCCTTCAACCTAAAAAGTGCGTCTTCGCGGTTCTCTCAGGAAAGCTCCTGGGATTTATTATTTCCCTCCATGGTATAGAAGTTGACCCTGCTAAAGTCAAGGCCATTCTAGAAATGCCTCCACCCACTAACCTTAAACAACTTCGTAGCCTACAAGGTAAATTGCAGTCCATTCGTCATTTCATTTCACAATTATCTGATCGGTGTCAACCATTTCATCATCTTCTTAGGAAGGATGTCTCCTTTAAATGGGATGATGACTATCACAAAGCTTTTAAGGCCCTAAAAAAATACCTTCTCCAACCACCCATCCTCATTCCACCTAAAGACGATCAACCTTTTTACCTATACATATCAGCTACCAATCATTCCTTGGGAGCCATGCTCATTCATCATGATAAATAACACAAGGAGCAGGTGGTTTATTACATAAGACGTAATCTTTTGGACTATGAAACCCGATACAACCATCCAGAAAAACTTTTCTTAGCCTTAGTTTTCATTGCCACCAAACTCCGCCATTACCTACTCAACCACAAAACCTATGTCGTGACCAACACCGATCCCTTACACTTCATGTACGCCAAACCTTATCAAAATCAGCATGCCGCGTGATGGCTTATGCTTTTAGCTGATCTTGACCTCGAATTCATTCATCAAAATTCCATCAAGGGCCAAGATATCGCCGACCAACTGGCCGATGCACCTATTTCTCGGGGATCAACCCTCTAATTTTGACTTTCCCGATGAGTCAATTGCTACTCTTTCCCTGGATGAACCCCTTACCAAATGACATTGTTCTTCGATGGTTCCAAGTGTCAATGTGGGGGTAGGGCTGGTATTATCCTCATTCCTCTAGATGGAGAACCCATGCCTTTGTCTTTCAAACTAGACTTTGAATGCACTAACAATATTTTCGAGTACGAAGTGCTCGTACTAGGTCTCCAAGATGCATATGCCCTAGATGTCAAATCAATCCACATCTTTGGTGATTCACAATTGGTTGTAAACCAATTCAATGGTATGTACCAATGTCGTAACGAGATACTTCAAAATTATAAACATCATATAGACATACTTTTGACCACCTTTGATCATTACACCCTTCAAACCATCCCATGTTCAACCAACAAATTTGTAGATACCATGGCCTGCTTAGCTTCCGAAATACCCACTTCCCTGTCAATTCCAAATTATTTATCATCGTAAAATGCTTCCATTCACCTTCTTATTTACCTCATGATGTTTACTCGATCAGAACGAACACCCTTGACCCGAGTGACCTTTGGTATAAACAATTACTTCGACTACCTTTTTCTTTCCATCTTACCTTTTGATCTCACCCGTGTGAACAACGCACCTTCCTTAAAAAGGTCTCTCTTTACGTCATTGCAGGGGGAATCCTCTATAAACATGGCTTTGATGGTATTCTCTTACAATGCCTCACAAGTTCTGAAATTCCTTATACCATTAAGGAGGTTCATGATGGCATATGTGGAGGTCACTTTAGTGGCCTTGCTTGTATGGCTAAGCGTATTCTTCGCATAGGCTATTACTAGTGACCCTTAACCGTGATTGTTGCGACTATGTCAAATGTTGTGTCAAACGTTAACAATATTCCAATCTTCATCATACACCGAGTCATGCCTTACGGGTTGCTCATGACCTTTGGCCCTTCTCTTAATGGGGTTTGGATATTATCGGAGAAATCAATCCTCATTCTTCCCAACGCCATCAATAGATCATAACTGCTACCGAATACTACACAAAATGGGTGGAAGCCATACCACTCATCTCCATGAAAGCCAAGAAGATATGTGAGTTCATTAACCATCACATCATTTGTCACTTTGGTGTTCCTCATTGCCTCATCACTGACAATGGAAAACAATTCAAAAACAAAACATTGCAAAAATTTGCAACGCCTTCGGCATTCAACTTAGTTTCTCATCACCTTATTACCCACAAACCAATGGCCAAGCCAAATCCACTAACAAAACCCTCAAAAAATTCTCATGAAAGTGGTTGACGATACTGGGAAGGATTGGCATACGCACATTCCTTTTTCCCTATGGGCATACCGCACTAGTATTCACACTTCCACTGCGGCCACACCCTTTTCGCTGGTCTATGGTACAAAGGTTGTTCTACCTCTCGAAGTCTAGATCCCCTCACTCTGTATTTCTCTCCATGACATGCTTACTAATGATGACTTTTGTCAGGACCGCTTAGCACAACTAGAGTTATTAGACGAACGTCGTCTTAACGCTCTAGATCACCTTCAAGTTTACCAACAACGTATCAAACATGCTTATGAAAAATGTGTTCATGAATGAACCTTCTAAGTCGGTGACCTTGTCTTGAAAGAAAATCAACACGTAACCAAAGCAGAAAAAAGTAAATGGGGAAAATTTGCTCCTAATTGGCTTGGACCATACATCATAACTCATACCTATGGATCGGGTGCCTATCGTTTATCCTCACTTGATGGTAAACCCAAACCTAAGCCCCTTAACGCATTGCATCTTCGACCATTCTATTGTTGACTCGTTGTCCTACCTCACCCTTTGTCTCTTTATAGGCTCATCCCTTGAGTGCCATCCATTTCATACACCACCCCTAATGATTAAACAAGAATCATATGAGTACTGTCACTTGTTATCTTCTCTTGAATATGTGTACCACGACACTACACATAGCATGATTCTAATGGATACTTTTCATCTACCTTTAGATGAGATCCCATGGTCATTCCACCTTGCCTTTTGAACAAGAGTCCTATCCTCCACCTTGGTCTTATCCATGATTTCAATGACCTCACATGGGACCCACTCCTTGAGTCAAACTTCTAATAAAAGATGACTCCCTTAAAATGACATCTTCCTCTCGACAAATTTTTGCTATAAATAGACTTCTCCCTCGAAGGAAAGCTATGTGAATCTTTCAAAAAAAAAAAAACAAGAGAAACCAAAGCTTCCCGCATCGATCAGCTTTACGAAAACCTCAAGGAGTACCATATTATTTATCCCATATAGACTTCCCACATTGATCAGTCTCTTAGAACAAAAAAGTTTTTAGTCATGGACTTTCCCATTGTGACCTAGGACCTCTTGCCCAAAGGCCTTGCTACTTCAACATATAAAATTAACTACCTTTCACCCACCTTACCATTTCCACTCTCATTTCCTCAATTGCCTCAAGGGACATGTTGGAATTTCGACATTTGGTGATCCTGTGACTACTTTCACCGTAGAACAGTCAATGGTGCAATGTCTTTAGGGCCGTATGTTCATCACCCCCTCTAAGGTATGATCTACTTGGTATGGTCCTACCCAATCAAGTGGCTTTATTGCCCCCTCTTATCTTTTAACCATCTTTGTTTACATTTTGATTACCTTATACAGGACTTGGTACTTGACTCTTACCTTTGAGGTAGTCCTCCCTTTTCACCATAATCGCCTTCACCGCATCCTTTTACCTATAATCTAGCCACACCTATTACACATAAACCCACAACATGCCCAAAAACCTACCAACTCATTTTCATATTATTCCCTAGCTCATGGGAGAACTACATCGGTCTAAGGTTCCTTTTTCATCAAGACTATGTAGGCAAAGCACTCTAAGGGCATGGGGCCCTTGGAGGTTAGCTCGGTCATTCTTTACCCTAAAAACAATTCATCAACCATGCCTAACTCACCATTTCCCCACATTTCACCGAGTTCCCTTTTCTAACAAAATTGGAAATTAAGCCACATACATAACAAGTTGCTTACCACAACATACATTTATTACACCTACCATCTCTTTCTCATCCCTATGCATAGATTATGGAACATTTCACATATGACCCATAACATCATTCATTGCCAAAATAATGAATCATAACTAAACCTATTTTCAGCTCAACCATGCCTATAACCCGACACGATCCATGCCTATAACTCCGACTCAACCGTGCCTACTAAACCTAACTCGATCCATGCCTATAACTGACATGATCCATGCCTATAACTTGACTCAACCATGCCTACCAAACTGAATCAATCCATGCCTATAACTCCGACACAATGCATGCATATAACCTAACTCAACCATGCTTACCAAACCTAACTCAACCATGCCTATAACCTGACTCGATCCATGCCTATGACCTGACTCGATCCATGCCTAAACCAACCTAACTCCATCATGCCTAACTCACCTAATTTCCATCCATATCAAAGTAACAAATCCATATCTCATCTAACACAAGCCATACATCCAATATCTCATAAACATATTAACACATCACAAAATACCATGAATCTCATCATATAAATCAATAAATGTGTATCTCAAAATACATGCCTATCTCATCATGACCATCATCTCCAAAATGTCAAAGCACGCAGGACGATATACAATACAAAATGCCATTGGCACGTAGGCGGTTTCATATATACAAAAAGAATGAATGAATGAATCAATAAAAAACTTCAACACGCAGGCGGCATATATATCAAAAAAATAACTAGTATATAATATGGTGACCACATCTCGGACATCTCACCGGATCTCCTCCATCTTTGTGTCACTTGCTCTCTCGGCCTCCTGTGGCCATCTTTGGCACATCACCTAGCTCTAGTATCTATGCACTAGTGGCCTCTCCTTGATCAGGCCTTGAAGCTCACTGACCTCTTGTGCTCTCCACACTATGTGTGCGGGATCTCATCCTCTCACTAGATGCTGTTGTGCCTGTACTCTCCGTAAGAGAGGAAGTCTATCCTAACCGCCATGAGCTAGTCATGATAATATCTCACCTCACCTAGGGCATCCCGTAACCTAGATACTGAGCAAGGTCTATTGTGGTCCCATAGGTCTCGGCCCATGTACCTACCCTATGCCTAAGCTGGGACCAACTCCTTTGCTCGTGGTGGTGCCCCTATCCTTATGCCTATATTTAGGCCTATAAGGCCCCAATCTATGTCCAGGTTGTGGCCAACTAGCCCTGTAAACTTGCCACCTAAGCCAGTAAGGCTGCCACCTAACCATCTCTATCTCCATCTCCTCCACCCTCTCCCTCTCGCCATCTGGGCCTCGGGTGACCACCTATACTCGTAGCTCTGCTACCTCTGCCTCTGACCCCTCCAGCTATGTCTGTAGTATACCTATCTACGTTATCAACGTCACTACCTACCCCTGTAGGGCATCTCTCTGCACTATAACGGTAGCTAAGTCAGGCTGCCTCGTTAGGTGGTATGGCTCATAACTGAGCCGCCCACCACTACCTATACCTATCTGTGCATCCAGCGTCATCAATCCACCAATCCACTGGCTGCTCCTCCTCCCCTATAGGCACTGTAGGCTGTGGTAGAGGTAGAGGCCTCTCCATGTCATCTCTCTGATACTATGGGAAGGATGGAGGAATATCTGTACAAGCTTGAATTGTCGTCGGATCCTGTCTACTGGGATCGTCTCATCCTCCCCGGCACCGCGACCCCGTATCCACCTCTCTAGCTGGAGATCAGCTAGCTCCTCATGTATGTGCCTATATGAGGGGAATCCCACATATTACCTCCGGATAATGTCCACTCCGGAAAACCCCTCTAACAATGAAGAAAATGGGCCACATCATATGCCGGCCTATCGAGCATCCACTCTCCTGCAACCGGTACCCATCTCATATATCCCAACTGCACACATCTTGTAGGAAATTCATCTACTCGGGGCATCCCTATAGGTCAAACACAAACTATGTGCTCGTAGGCCCAACAGTGTAATATAAAGGTACAGCACAAGCTAAACCTATGCAACCACCCATACGCCCACAACTCTTTGTATAGCTGCACCAAGAATGTTGGTGCCCAGGAAAAGTGTGTCTCATGCACCATCATATCATGGAGAACCCCATCAGTGATCGGGAAAAGCGTCCACCCTCTACATCTGGTAGTGCATAGCAGCACACTACCTCCATCAATAAAACCACTAGCCTCATCTAATCCGAATGGGCTAGGTACATCTTGCCATAGCTCAAACTAGCACTATGGAATCTCCACTTTGCCGCCTCCCGCAAAAGCGTCCCGATTAGCTCCTCGAGGCCTTGGAGGAGATAGAGTAAACCTGGGCCCCAATATGGGTAACTGCAAAATCAAGAACACATCTTCTAGGGTGATAGTCATCTCACCCGTCGGAAGGTGGAATGTGTTGGTCACAAAGTCCCATCTATCGATGAGCGTGACCATCAAACTAGGCTACCGGACAACATGTCGCAGCATGAATCCCACTCAATCCCACTGCCTCCATGTGTTGCAGCTCCAAAGGAGTCTCTAAGCTGCGTAATGTCACCAGTAGAGGTGAAACCTTGTCTCGCATGTGTAACTACGATCTCCCCTACATCCAATCCAAGCACAACATTAATCTACCTTTACCATGACCATATTCATCACTTATCATTACCCACCACCCTATTTTTACCCTACCCATCTCAACCACCTAACCTACATCATTTTTTTGCACCCTTGTGCCCAAAATCATGACGGTCTTTGGTTCATCCTAACCGAATCCGGTCACCCTTAAACAAAGCATCGAGTCACCTATTTGGTGGCTGATCATCGATTCATCTTTATCAACCACGGTACCACTTAACCGGCATCGGTCACCTATTTTGTGACCGATCCCGGCTCTTACCAACCGATGTCGTCAAGCTTGATTGCGTCGATCCTTTGTCATGAAAAATTTGTGGCTTCCCAAACCCCCTTTTAAAAAAATCCTCCCACCTATCCCTTTTACCCCACCTACAATGACCTACACTACCCCAAAACCCCTACCCACCCCACCTATACAATTTACTACCCCCTCTTTTTGCCCATTTTCCCCCATACCCACATTTCACTTTTTCCCACCCACAAAATACAAAACCCTATAACTAACCACTACCAAATCTTCTAATCTATTTAATCAACCATGTAGAGTTTGGTGCTTACCTCATCGCACTACCGCCGTCTCAGTGGCACATCGGCCGTTGTCTTTGGTGGTCCCTGATCCCTCTCCAACCTCTGCCATCACCAAATATCTACCCGCAACCTCCAACCAATCAACTCTCTTGCCCTGATCCCATGGACCCGCTACTCACTAACCCAACCCTCGTCAAATCACTGCTTTGTCAACTCATCGTCCGTTTTATCCTAACACTTTTCCCTTTTTTCTATCTTTTTTTCCATTTCTTTACTTCGCAAATAACCAAATGAATAATAAAAACGTGGATTTTTTTGTTTTTATAACAAACCCGACCTAACCGACATCGGTTCCCCTTGACCGGCATTGGTCTCATGCCCTACCTCACCATCATTAGTTTTCCTATACTAATGTCAATTATCCATGACCGCCATTAAGTCAACCTAACCTACACATTGCCCCTACTTTGTCATTTTACCCCACCCTTTACCTTTCTCCTTTACCCAACCCATTACCTTACCTTTCGACCTCATCATGTACTACCTCGATTTTTCCTCCTTTGGAGACTCATTATTTTACCCCTACCTTGGCCTTACCTATGCCGCGACCTAGATATTTGGACTGGACCATCGCTAGTGCCCTCGACCTCATGTGTTCGCTATACCTTACGGCATTGTTTCTGGTGTTGATTGACCTAATGACCTTACCTAGCCTATTGCCATTCATGACTGTTTATCCTGAACCATACCTTTGGTGTATTAGAACATACCTAAACATTCATGCACCTAACCTATGTTGTGTTTCCTAACCATATCCTATACCTTGGATACCGGATTCACTTCAACCTTGTTTGGATAAACCTATCGACCTTAGACGATGTAGAGTTTTCCTACTCTTTAACCCGGTAGCATGCTGCAGTTTATATGTGTGCGTGTGTTTGATTGTTGCTACCTATGACCCTGACCCATTACCTAGATTTCTGAGTAGACCTTTCACCCTTTTCCCCTACACCCACTTTCCTTTTCCTCACATTTACCTTTTATCAAACCACTCACCGCTTTAGCCTGTTGCCTTGTCAATTCTGGTTTGAGGGGGATCACCTTCACCCACACATGGGGCAACCACATCTTATTTTTGTTAGCGCCACTTACCAATACAAGCTATGCAAAAAAAAGGGGCAAAATGTAGACACTAAAATTAGCTCACACTCCCCTTTGGTCCCTCAACATATAAGCACCCTTTATTACATTTACCTAGCCTACGACCCATCACCCCACTAATATTAATTTAATTAAATTAATGCATTATCCTCACAATATTTATTATTTAAATATCTTATTTAAATAATATCCCCACATACAATTCACTTAGACACCTCACCAAGCCAACTCAACCTAAGACCTATTCTTAGCAAGTTGCCATAATTAACTAAGACTTACCCAAACCTTAAAATCAATGCCTACATTCCCTCTAACCACATTCCCACATGCTCACAAGAAGCTCGAGTCTAATCCATGGGATAACGACATGAGATCAAGGAAATCGGGAGGATCTCCTAGTTTAGTAAACCTAGGAAATCCCACCTTGACCGACATCGGTTACCCCTAATCGCCGGCCGGTTAAGCTAGACCGTCGTCGGTTACCTTTTTTAACCACTAAACTACCTTATTCTAAAGGTTGGTGTTGTCACCAAATCACCGCACCCTCCGAATGGCCGGGATGTGAATAGGATGTTCGGTGTGATTGGGACACATGGGATCACCTCTCAGTGTGGGACTTGGGCTCAAGGTTAACCTCAGGAGAGAAGGTGGCTTCCTCTTCCTAAACTAAGCACTATACTACTCCTAGTGTAACAAAAATTATTATCTATTCCTATGCTAACATTTTCATGGGGTTTTAGGGAAAGATATTTACAGAAATGAAACTATACTAGGGATGGTGATGCACCAAATAAAGGGTGTTTCTAGACTCGGGAAGGGTTAATTTGAAGAGGGTGTGTGCACCACAGGTCAACTTCACCTACTGCAACTTAGAGAGGGTACAAGATACCACAAACTAAGAGACACGCGTTCCCTTTGTTAAACTTTATCAGACCGAGAAATATACCAGTTTCCCAGTGAAGAAGGATGAACTCAAGAAGGGTGAATAGACACCACAACTCAACTGCATGTAATATTCTATCACTCGATAAGCACAGAACTCCAAGAACCTACAATAGAAACTTAAACTTGCATAGTGTACCTACTAGTATGAGAAAGGCACAAAGAAGCACAGAAGGATGAAAGGACCGAGATTAGTCACAAAACACACACTTTTATTGCTTCAATAACATGCACAATGCATCATACATTTAGAAGAGGAAATAGTAGCCATTACAGTCATGAAGAGGAGGCTTGAAAGTTATCTCAACATAAAAGAACAACTTGCGAGAATAGAGAGGACTCTTGAAAAGCATACACTCACCCGAGATATCTAACTGTCCAACTTGTCTCAAGCTGTTGGAACCCTTTGAAATGAGCTTCCAACTTATATTTATAGAAGAATATGTGAGAAAGAAGAGGAAAGTTCATAATTACATTCCTAAATTGAAGGCCCATGATGTATTTATTACATTTAGTTGAACCACCTGAGAAGGTTCCATCATGGGTCATTAATTACCTCCGATGACCTAGTCTTCTCAATTAATTAAAAGAATATTTTAAAAATATATTAAAATAATAATAATAAATATTATTATTAAAATATTTAAATAAAAATATTAAATCAATTAACATAATGTCGGGACCCCTTGTTAACCCATTTAACTTGAAGAGGAGGAGGGTCCATGTGGATAGAAATTTGCACATAGCCCAACTCGGTGAGTTTGAATCCTCTATAAGCTCGACCGGAGTCAATTTACCCCACCGTCATGGCTTTTTGAACACCTTGTGAGCCAATCAAAATGAACTCAATTCTCCACAACTCGTCTTCCACCAGCTCTTCTCGATGCTTTGTGTCGTCTTACCTTCTTTCCAGAACTAAACTCCTGAGTTCTTCTCTAGCTCAACTCACTTGAATACCGAGCTTAACCCAACATTTCTGAAAAGAATGGTTTTACCACAATGCTCACGGTTCTTCCTTATTATATAACACTTGTAGTAAGAATGTTTTGGCTTTGCCATAATGAGCACAATTGTACCTTCAAACGATGAGAAAATGAAATTACAATAAAGACCTAACACTTTGCCATGATGATGACCCAGGTTCATGCCCATAACATGTCAATAGACACCCTTAAGAATGATTCTTGGCCAAAGAGCCCTTCGGTATTTTGGCAGTGCACTCTGCAATCTCGGATCCAATCAACAATTATGTCACTATTGGGATCTTAGTATGGCATAGGTAGCTATGAGCTACACAATATACTAATTTTTCCAAAAACTAAAAAGATCCTTTATGTTACAATTTGCAACACATAAAAGAAGCCCTTCAAAAAATACATTAAACAACTGGGGCAACCAAGAGGACCTTGGAAAAATGTATAGGTAACAACCATATGAATTCTTCCTTAGTCATGGATCAAAGCTAATAGAAATAAAGCTAGATAAAATTAGCTTAAAACTACAGTATAATCATCCATTGTAAAAAACAAGTTTCTCTAAACCTGGTAAAAGAATACTTTTTATTGTCTGATTGGACGTACATAATGGAAGGGTATAAATATTGCATATTGGCCTCAGAGCTTCTCAAAGAGACCATTTACAAGTAATAAGGATGTAGCATACAAAACAGCCAAACCGGTATTTTTAGATTTGATCTTCACATTCAATTCATTTCTCAAAGAAAAAATCTTTGAGCAATATGAATCATTTCATTTTGCACAAAAATAAAACTTCATCTCTGATTCAGGGAAATTTTATGAGCCTTGAATAGCGTGACTCCAATCCATCGTACATGGTAGTGAATATTTGTTTCCTACGGGTGCCATGGATCGAGTTCAGAATAAGGATAAGCCTACAGCTGCATTAAGAATCCCGAATTTGAGGATGCATTTGATACTGAATAGATAACGACATAGTTGGACAACCTGCTTGCCGGAAGCGCTAAAAAAAAACTTCTACTATACTGCAACATGCCTGCTACCTAGTGCATGGGAGCTTGTCACCTATCGCTTCCATCTAGACGAGTCTTCACATAGCTTTCCCGTCAAATTCTTCGCACATGAGCCATGACTGAGCCATTAACGCATCAACTTGGTTGGGCCTCTGCTGAAATTGGTATCACGTCGCATTGTTTAACCCATGACCCGCTCCAATTCACAACTGTCCTATTAATCCTCCCGGTGACTCGCACAAAGACTCGAGACCACTCCAAGCTGTGTGGAATTCTCATGACGGATCGCCATCGTATGATCTCCGCTTGGCAATTTGATCGATTTCTCCAACTCGCGGAAGTCTGATTATGGTTTGCCACGGTTTTATCACGCTTGGCGGTGTTTTCCCAAATTTCCACGTCCTTGGCAAGATGAGACTCGGGGCCCCCTTTACGCGGAAACCTTGTGTTGGCTTTCCATCCCAACATTTCCAATTGACCATGCTTGCCTTATTTTCCACTACGCGGAGTTAACAGATTTGCCTGCCATTCATGAAAACCCACTTGGAAATCATCATGGAATTTTCCCATGCATGGAAATATCATTCTCTTGGTGCAAACATTTCAGCTGTAGCTTGTAAGGTGTGATAATTCCGATAGAAACCTTTATGCCTGATGACCTAGTGGCTCATTGAAGATGCTCATATAATTGCAAAGCAAATTATGCTTCATGAATATTTGATATGAAATAGTTCCACCTCTATGAGATTCACTTCCATGAGTTACATCGTAAAACAAGTAAGGTCTCGATAGAGAATCTTTGTAATAAATTTCATCAGATCTCCCAGTAACACTCTCGTTGTCACTTAATCAATTTTGATAAAAATATCTTGAAGGAGAATCCTAAATTTGAGGATGCATTCGATACTGAACAGATAACGACATAGTTGGACAACCTGCTTGTTGGAAGCGCTAAAAAAAAACTTATATTATACAGCAACATGCTTGCTACCTCAGCCTGCCTTATATCTCGTTGAGTCTAGAAAAATATTTGTCGCCTATGCACTGAATGCTCGGTCAAGGAAGGTCTGAACAATGCTAGTGAAAATATATATACTGTATTCACTAATACCCTGGCCCGACATTCTTGTTGCCTCTGTGAGCTTACCATTGTAAAATTATTTCGAGCAGGCCTCCCAAGTTTGCATTAATCAATGAGCCCTGGAATTATATCCTAGAAACCGTCTTTAATGCATCCACATGAAACAAGTTGCCTTGAATTATCCATCATGCTTGATGAGTCCCATCGATAGGGCTCCATCACGTATCTCTATTTACGCAACGATCTCCATTCATTTTATGGCACTCTTGATGCCTTGGCTTGTGTTTGAATCACCCTAGATCTGCAAAATGTGTCCTAAAAGAAGCTCACCACATGATCTCCAAAATGAACGAGTCGCTAAGATGAGTTGAACTCCTTATCTCTACCTTCACTTCCGCTTGTGGCTTGAACCTTTCCAATTCGTTGAGACTTTATTGATGCCATAGCTCGAACTTTGACTCTCCTTGACTTGGCCTTCAAATCTTTTTGCATCGATCTCTACCGAGATCCTTATAGAGTTCCCTTCATTCGTCAATTTTCAACGAGCTATATTTTACATTAACAAGACCATCGTTGAGCTCTTACAACTGAGAGTCTCTACCGAGATGATCTCTCGAGATGACTATCAATTTGACACCGGGTTCTCTATCAACTCGACCCGAACTCTTTATTGAGTTGAGATCAACTGGGTGCCTTTCGATGCTAGGTGATCTCTTCATATGCAATTTAGGAATTATTTTTTAATTATTGCATCTCGATAATAACCGGAGATGGGTTCCTGGGACTATTATTTCATTTTGAATGTGATAGGACCCCGTTGTCCAATCTTGCCATGTGTGCAAAATTGGATAACAATTGCCAAACATTGGGAGAAATTTGACAAGAAATAACACATCTCGGAGAGATAACACATCTTTAGAGAGAAAAATTCCGGTGAAAACTCACATCGAGGAAGGAGATTGAGCATCTTCTCTGCACAACCATCCCGACCATGATCTCGATCTATCAAGCAAGAGGAGTGTACATGTAGCCCATGTAGAAGATTTTCTCCAGTTGATGATCACTTGCAACCTTCAAACCCATCATCAGCACCTTCATCCCTCACACACAGACATTCAGGAATGGAATCCAAGTAAGTACAACATCATACTTCCCTGGTTATTTCATTTCATCATCATTTTATCATCCATTGTTTTACCTTGCCCCCTATTGACCTTCTCCACATTTTCACCTCCATATACCCATTAAAATCTCACCAAAGCCTACTCCAGTCACCCAATACCTCATCCCGACTAACCCAAGTCCTTTGTGAAATCACAAAGGAGACCCTGACTTATCTACGTGACATTTCCAAATCGTGACAAGCGGCACCCGATTACACATAACCGCCGCCGGTCACCCCTAACCAACACTTGTCTCTGTGTTTGCCTACATAGCCTGACTAACAGAGACCTACCCACCTAATTTCACCTCACCCTCATTCACCTGTGATCTACTCGAGACCTTTATCAAACTTGCAAAGACCCAAAACTAATCCTTTGACCTTTGGATTCTATTCTAGCTTAGCCTGTTAGATTAGATCTATTTCTTATTGTGTTTTAAGTGAGATACCTAAATCATTTTAAAATAACAATAGGATTTACTTTGTTTACATTGAATTGTTTAAAAGCCGTGGGTGACAACCATCTAGGAAGTACCGTAGCATTTCCCGGATCTAGCATACGCTAGGTAGTTCCTTGCCCATATTGTTTAATTCCTTACGGTGGTCGTGTGTTTTCATTACGGGTAGTTCCTCCTAGCCAAAGGAAGCTCTCATGATCGGTTGTGGATGTGGAAGTCATACGCGCGCAACAACCCATCAACCAACATGCGAACGGGTATTCCTCTTACGCCCGTTACCCTGTCTGTTTATCGACACTTCAAAGAAACGATCTAAGAAAAAGGTGAAACACCTTCCATAGAGGAAATCCTAGCCCGAAGTCATCCACCTACATGTGAACCCACTTCACCTGTTCCTCCACCCATAGAGCAACACCCTTCATCTCCTCCCTCACTTGTGAAGGAGTATTCATTAATATAAAAATACTTCAACTTTGGCTTCTTCACCTAGAGAGCCGTCACCAGCAATACCTCTCCTACCCATGGGAGACACTTGTTCATCTCCTCCACCCACATAGGAGCACACATCATCTCCTCCACCTATCAAAGATCCAATAGAAATGTCGTTACCTCTAGGTGACCATTCTCCATCAACCACCCAAGATCTGTTGACTTACTTTTGGCTCTCTTACCCACAGATCTGAAGCTAGCTATTTCCCTATTTCTAAAACACATTTTACGGGAATCGTCATTGGATCCACATCGACCTCACCTACAGTAGTGTTATTCTCACGCTTAGCAGATCACTTCGATTATGTTGATAGAGCCTTACTTTAGGGTCGTCTTCTACTTCTTGTCTCAACCCAAATGCAGATGTCACTCGCTGACACCTCCACTATCTATCCAAAAGTGTTTCAGCCAACCAAACCAAACACAACCACAACTATCACAAATTCTCCGACAACACCACTCATGGCTCAACTCACATCTCTACCCATAACCTAGCATGCATCTACATCCAAACCCACACCTACATCATCTTCCTTACCTAAAACTATTACAACTTTAGGGCTCATACCAGTGCTAGCCTTACTCATCCACCCATCAAATTAGATTTAGCTACGTCTTCCAAAACTAACACCAAATTTAACCTGGACCTAAATAGAAGAACCAATCTCCTAAATCTCATACCCCCAACCTCGCCAATCACACCTTTATCACTTTCACCCCTTTCATCCATCCTAGGACCTCACCCATTAACCCTAGCTAAGAAACCTCCATCCATTGGTAAACCAAGGACACATTAGCCCATTTCCCCATCACAAACCTCTAATATACCCAAGCACCCCTTGCACTGACCTCCACCCTCACCTATAACCTTTTTACCACCCATACCTCCAATACCATCAATAATTTCTTCACTACCCCTGACACTTCCTTCCCTTTCCCTCATCATGTTATCAAAATTCACCCCCCAGGGTAATTTTGATAACATGCATCAGATTATTCGGTCCCGAGCAAGATAGATTGATTCAAAGCCCAAAATCATGTTTCTGAGGTCCCCTCGGTTTCTTCCTAACTCTCCTGTCCAAGAAGAAAACCTAGCAAGTTTTAAAAATGTGAAAACCAAGTTTGGAGCGAAATACAGAGAAAATCGGCTAAGTCCTAGACCAGGCAGCACTTGGGACAGTTGGGACGTCGGGGCACGAATCGGCCGAAAAGCCGCCAAGTAGTGTGCAACATCTAGGGACGATTGTGACATTAAGATGCGGGACGTGAAAAGCCGAATCAGCCGCAAAAGCAGGAAAAATTGCCTAAGTCTTTTGTTTCACTCTCTTTGGGACAGTTGGGACAAAAGTACGCAAAGGACGTGGATCGGCGGTTTGGCGCAAGTCAGTCCATTTCGGGCGGTTCGGAGAAATTTGTCCCAGACAGTCCGGGACAGTTGGGACAAAAGTACGCGGAGGATGCGAACCACCTAGATCGGTTTGAAATAGGGAACTTTTGTTTGGGACATCCATGCCAAAAGTACGTGCGGGAAAAAAGCCAAAAGATCCAAGAATGAATCAAATTTTGCCCACGTGTCTTCGCCGCAGCGAGGGAACAGGAAGCCCGAATCGGGCGGTTCGAGAGAAATTTGTCCCAGGTAGTTTGGGACACCAGTGGGCCAAAGGGACGTGAGGGATGCGAGGAGCTGAAAGAGCCACCAACGAATCGAACATGCCACGTGTCACAAGGGAAGCATAATGGAAATTGGCTAAGTCTTTTTGGCCAAAAAGTTTCAAAGGGCAAGGTTTGAAGGGCGGCCCGAGCTAATAGACACGGGACACGTGTCCTGGGGCGGGGAGTTCGGAGCCACGGAAAACTTAGGAAAATTTGATAAAAGTCTTGGGCAAAAAATTAAAAGACAAGGATGACCCCGCCTTTGTCCTCCAGACCAAATCACGCCACGTGTCCCAGTGGCAGGGGGGCGCGGGAAAAAATGGAAAATTTTCCAAAGTTATAAAAAAGTCAAAACTTTCAAAGGAAAACCCATGGAAAGGGAAGGAGAGAGAATTTCTCATCAATCAGCGCCCGACACGTGTCATCAAAATGGCGAGTGCGGGAAAATTTCAAATATCCGTTTTGGCCTTTTTTTTGCCTAAATCTTGATTGCCATAACTTTCGATCAAAGCTTGGATTTTCATGTTCTTTATATCAATGGAAAAGCTGGTGAAATTCTCTACACGATTCCAGGTCAATCTTGCATTTTGGTTTAGTTTGGAGAGAGAAAATCAAAAACATATCTCTGGCATATGGTAATGGCGAAGTGACATTTCAATGACCGGTTTTAATGCACATGGGTCACATTCTTCTTCAGCATGGCCAGAAGTGATGTTTCAACCACCGATTTTAATGAAGAATGCGTTTTGGTCAATGGTTGGGCTGCTTGCACGTTTTCCTACATTTTCTCTCTCCTGGGCTCGACCCATGCATTGTAAAAAGCCAGATTTGGCTCATTTTTAAAAAGGTGGTTCATCTTTTCAACTCTGCCCTCCCTTCTTTTCTTCTCCAGGGTTGAAAATGGAGTTCAAACCTCCTCCCCTACTCTGTAATGGCATTTTTTCCTTTTACTATTGAAATGATGTTCTGTGCAAACTTCTGAAGCAACAAAAACATGTTTCGTGATGCATCTGTCCATCCTTGCTCATTTTTCGCTTGTTTTCTTCTTGCCTCTCTTCATTGTAGGTATTTGTGCACGTTTGAATGTTCATTACAGGTTTGGAGCTGTGTTCATGGAGTTTTGGGACATTTTCTATGTGAAATCTATCCTTGGGCCTATGATGCATCTGTCCATCCTTCCCATTGCTCACCTCTCTTTGTTCCATGGCAGTTTTGATAGATGTTCAACATTTTCCTTCTACGGTGTATCACCATGTTTTAGTGTAGGCTCTGTTTTTCCTTTTCTTCTCTCTCTCTCTGTCTCCTTGGCATGGTTAGATTAGGATTAGATTATTTTCTTGCACTTTAGAATAGCTTGTGGCGGGTAGTTTAGGAAGAGGAACCAGCCTTCTCTGGAGATTCCTTTCTCATTTCACGAGTCCCACACTCAAAGAAAGGATTCAATGTTTAAATCACACTGCTTTGGATGCTAGAATGATCAACCTAGAAATCGATCAACATCGGGGTCTTTGTGATTTTGCATCAACGGGTTTTTGGCACGCTCGGTGGGACGAGGTTAGATTATTTCATCTTTCGAGAGGTGTCTCATTATCAATAGCAAATTTTAAGCCATGTGCACTGCGCTTATGGTTTTGGCACGCGGTGGGAGCTTAGAGGTTTTCCACTTCATCTTTGTAGGTTGGTGTGTTCTGTGAAGATTTCAGCCTTTGGAGGCACTTACAAACACATCGGCGACTCCATCTAATCAGCAACCCATTTACGAAGTTGCGAGACCCGTTTTCATCCATTTCCATCCATATTTCCTTCCATCCCTTTCATTCTTTTTCATTCCATGAAGTTGTGCAATCATGACTTCATTTCCATCATGGAACTCACATTTACAACAAGCAGATTTATCACACCTCCAACATGTTTTACAAATCCTCCAAATCAGCATTTTGGTCAAGTTCAAAATCAGCATGCATACCCATATGAGCAGCAATGCCAAAATCAGTTTGGCTATGGAGCTTTCCAAGAGCAAGAATATGCATATAATGAAGACAATTAGATGCAAGATGCTAGTCTATTGGAGAAAATTCAAAAGATGGAGGTAAAGATGGTGCGATCTGAAGCAACAGACTCAAATGAGAGCTTTGGGGTGGTTATAGGACTCCTTGTCCATGGGGAGGCCCTTTTCCAAGACACTTCAGCCCTCAGGAGAAGCTGGACTTCATGATGAAGATGCTGCCCCAACTTGCACAATGGACAGCAGAAATAGAGGCCTATACACTTGTTGTTGAACAACCTTGTCAATGGGTAAGTTCTACACCATCATCTGGTTTTTCTCTTCCCATTACTCAAGCAGCACCATCTCATTTGGAATTGCAAATTCTAAACTCCCCATCTGCTGTCCCAAATGTTGATCCCATGTCTCCACCTCTCAGTCTTCCACCACACCTCAATTCTTCTTTCCTTTTTCCTTCCAAACAGTCATCCCCTCCACAAGAGCTAAAAGAAATACGCTCTCCCCCAAAGAAACAAGAGGTTTCACCTCCTCTACCACCACAAAAAATTGCCAAATCAATTGAGTTACAACCCATCCCTCCTCTTGCATTCCCAATTCCATGTGGGGAAGAAGAAATTGCAAAAATGGCCATGAAGGACAGCAAGAAGAGGAGCCCAATAGAAAAGAAATGACAGACAACTTGAGGGTTTGGGCTGCCAAATTTGGGATGACAAAGATCCCCTTGATGGTTAAACCTACAGAAGAGGCTAAGGTTGAACAAATGGTGGTTAAGACTGATTTTGTGGCAGCAGAAGAAGAGCAAAAAGAAGAAGCAGATCAGCAGTCAGTTTGCTCAGAAAGTAGTGTCCATGTTGGCACTCTATTTGAAGGAATGCTGATTCAATTCAAGTTGCACAATCAGCCATAAAAAGAAGAAAGCTCGAAGAAGAAGATCTTGCAGTCCCAACTTGTCCTCTAGAGTAGCAGATTGAAGAGTTTGACTTGACAAACTTCATGCTGGAGGAAGAGTTCAATCAAGAGCAAGATTGTCTTCAAACATTGGAGGAAGAAGAAGCTGCTCCAAATCCAAAAGAAGAGGAGCACATTCTAGTTGTGGAGGAAAAAGTGTAGATCAAGGCTTTGAGCACAAAGCGAGGTTACGGGAGAACCTTCAGTTCTTCTTTCTACTTCACCTCTCTCAAGTTCTAGTACTGAAGAGGAGTTTGATCTCTCAAACTCAATGTTGGAGGGTGAAAGAAACCATGGTGGTCAAGTTACAGATCAAGAAGACACCATGGAGGAAGTGGAGCATTTGCAGCAGGACAGCCATGAGGCAGTTTATCTATCAGATTTGGAGGGTTGTTTTGATGGAGAAGAGCCGGTTGAGTTTCCACCATTCTCTCTTTCATCATCCACATTCCAAACACTTGAGTCTTTTGTCATGAAGGAGAACATTCATTTGCAGTAGCCTGCATCTTATAGCAGCTCTTTGGAACCAAGATTGGAAGATTTTAATCTTTCATGTTCTTCATTGGAGGAAGAGAAAGGACAGAGGAATTTCACCATTTCTTCCACACCATCCATCCAAGGTCTATAAGAAGACTCCATTTTGGAGTTGAAAATCAGAGCTATGGGCATATCAAAGCGGATCGGACCTTGCCCAATCGGGTATTTGGCTTCATTGGAGCCAAAGGAGAAGTCCAACTAGTCATGCTTGCTCGAGCATGAGGGTGAGCTACAAAGTACCGAGGATCATTGTCATACCTCTTGATCAAATGCGAGCAACTAAAAGAGGTATTGAATTTGCCTTGGTGATACCTTGATGATTTGGGTGGAAGACCGACTTCTTTTGATTTTCCACTCATCTAACAGCCATGATCAGCTCCAAATCAATTGCATGGTTGCCAATTTTGAAGAAAGGAAGCTATTTTGCACAACCGACGATTGCGGGGTTTGTTTAGCTTGCCTTTGCTTCCAATTAGAATAGAGTAGGTAGGTTTGCTTTTAGCAGAAGAAGTGCATGTGCACATTCTGCATGTTCCATTTGGAGCATGTATGATTTTCAGTTCTGTACATAGTTTTTGTGGTGCTTTGGTTTGCTCTTGCATAGTCCATTTGGTGGCATTTTGGTGAGAACAACTCCAAGTTCAATGGATTCAAGTGGCTCGAGAGGAGGTTTTCAAAGTTCGAGATCGGTTTGCGGGATACTACTCATGACTCCATGCCCAATGGATTGCTTGGCTGCTTGATCATTCATCTAGCAGGCGAGATAACCCGTTGAGTTGCCAAAAGCTGTTATCCAAAATTCACCCCAGGGTAATTTTGATAACATGCATCGAATTATTCGATCCGAGCAAGATAGATTGATTCAAATCCCAAAATCATGTTTGGGGTCCCCTCGGTTTCTTCTAACTCTCCCCAAGAAGAAAATAGCAAGTTTTAAAATGTGAAAACCAAGCTTGGAGCTGAAATACGAGAGAAAATCGGCTAAGTCCTAGTCAGGGGCACTTGGGATAGTTGGGACGTCGGGCACGAATCGCCGAAAAGCCGTCGGGTGGGTGCTGCGCATCGAGATAGTTGGGACATCGGGCGCGCAGGGCGTGAAAAGCGAATCGGCGCAAAGCGAAGAAAAAATTGCCTAAGTCTTTTGTTTGCTCTCTTTGCGGGGACAGTTGGGACAAAAGTACGTGAAGAGCCTTGGATCGGCCGGTTTGGCGCAAGTTAGTCCATTTCGGGCGGTTCGGAGAAATTTGTCCCAAGCAGTCCAGGACAGTTGGGACAAAAGTACGTGGAGGACATGAACCATCCGGTTCGGCCAAAAGCAGGGAACTTTCGTTTGGGACATCCAGGGCCAAAAGTGCACGCGTAAGACACGAAAAGCGAAAGAGCGAGAGCGAATCAAATCTTGCCACGTGTCTTCACCATGGCAAAGAGGACAGGAAGCTGAATCGGGCGGTTTGGAGAAATTTGTCCCAGGAAATTTGGGACATCGGGCCAAAAATGGCGTGGGGCCAAAGGGCTTGAGGATGCGGAGCCGAAAGAGGCCAACGAATCAGCGTGCCACGTGTCACGAGGGGAAGCTTGATAGAAATTGGCTAAGTCTTTTTGGCCAAAAAGTTTCAAAGGGCAAGGTTTGAAGGGGTGGCCCGAGCTAATAGACACAGGACACGTGTCCTAGGGCGGGAGTTTGGAGCCAGGAAAAGACTTAGGAAAATTTGACAAAAGTCTTGGGCCAAAAAATTAAAAGACAAGGATGACCCACGCCCTGTCCTCCAACCAGATCACGCCACGTGTCCCAAGTGGCGGGGGCACGGGGAAAAAATGGAAAATTTTCCAAAGTTATAAAAAAGTCAAAATTTTCAAAGGAAAACCCATGGAAAGGGAAGGAGAGAGAATTTCTCATCCAATCAGAGCCGACACGTGTCGTCCAAGTGGCAGAGCGCGGGAAAATTTCAAATATCCGTTTTGGCCTGTTTTTGCCTAAATCTTGGATCGCCATAACTTTTGATCGAGCTCGGATTTTCACGTTCTTTATATCAATGGAAAGCTGGTGAAATTCTCTACATGATTCCAAGGTCAATCTTGCATTTTGGTTCAGTTTGGAGAGATAAAATCAAGAAACATCTCTGGCGCGTGGTAATGGCCAGAAGTGACGTTTCAACAACCAGTTTTAATGCACATGGGTCGCATTCTTATTCTTCTTAATGCAATGGGTCGCATTCTTCATGGCGAAGTGATGTTTCAACCACCGATTTTAATGAAGAATGTGTTTTGGTCAATGGTTGGGTTGCTTACACGTTTTCCTACATTTTCTCTCTCTGGGCTCGACCCATGCATTGTAAAAAGCTAGATTTGGCTCATTTTTAAAAAGGTGGTTCATCTTTTCAGCTCTGCCCTCCCTTCTTTTCTTCTCCAGGGTTGAAAATGGAGTTTGAACCTCCTCCCCTGCTCTGTAATGGCATTTTTGCCTTTTACTATTGAAATGATGTTTGTGCAAACTTCTAAAGCAACAAAAACATGTTTCGTGATGCATCATCCATCCTTGCTCGTTTTTGCTTGTTCTCTTCTTGCCTCTCTTCATTGTAGGTATTTGTGCACGTTTGAAGCGTTCATTACGAGGTTTGGAGTGTGTTCATGGAGTTTTAGGACATTTTATGTGTGAAATCTATCCTTGGGCTGTGATGCATCTGTCCATCCTTCCCATTGCTCACCTCTCTTTGTTCCATGGCGAGTTTCGATAGATGTTCAACATTTTCCTTCTCGGTGTATCCTTTGTTTTAGTGTAGGCTCTGTTTTTCCTTTCTCTCTCTCTCTGTCTCCTTGGCATGGTTAGATTAGGATTAGATTAGCTTGCCTGCACTAGAATAGCTTGTGGCAGGTAGTTTAGGAAGAGGAACCAGCCTTCTCTGGAGATTCCTTTCTCATTTTCACGAGTCCCACACTCAAAGAAAGGATTCAATGTTATGCAATCACACTGGATGCTAGAATGATCAACCTAGAAATCTGATCAACGTCCAGGGGTGATGTGATTTTGCACTAACACATACCTCCCTGCCCAACCTACGCCACCTACCTACACAACACCTTAGTTACCCCCATGGGTAACCTACCCTCTTTCACCATCTGCTTTTCCCTCTACATCTCGTGTACCTATATCACCTTTACCCAAGAAGGTGCAACCTAAAGGCAAAAATCCACTACCCTCAAATAATGTAGTTAAACCCACCACACACTCTATTACCAGTTCATTTACCATGCCCCTACCCAAGCAGACACAGACCAACACCTAAGACCATAGGCCACCCTCTCCCCCTCTTGCAAATACTCTTCTATCTGATCATCCACACTTGCACCCAAACCCACATTCACATCCCATTGTGATCCAATAGCGGGATCCTATGCCAAAATCTTAACCAATCGCCTCAAAACTTCTATCATCACATTACCACCTCTTAGACCTTATGACCCACTAAAACCCAAACCAAAAGGGTTTGACGAAACCAAGATTTTCACCTGCCATCATGTGCTAGGACACGATGTGGAGAATTGTAAGGCTTTGAAAATTGTTCTTGTTCAGTTGTGTCCTCCTGAAGAAAACTTTGACAATGATGATCTTCTTGATGAGGACCCCATTTTGCTAGCACCAATTTCCATAGTTCTTCCCTCATTACCTACTCAGTGACCAAAATCTCCACCCTCACAACTCTTAGATCCATCCCCGAGATTCAAAATTAACGTGGTTTGTATAAGATAACTTGCTAAATCTCCACCCAAATATTGGTGTATCCATCTCATTTCACAAGGTTCCTTCCCACCTCTTGGCTTTTACCCTTCCTATCGTTACACCTTTCATGGCTCACCTACTTCATCTACCTCCCCGCCTGAAATCAACATGATCCACATTACTACCCGCGCTCAAGAGGAAAAAGGCAAGGAAAAGGCAACCGACCCACCAACTAACCCTATACCCAACATACCATCTGCACCTACACCTAAAGTCACTATCCACGGTCTTCCATATCCTATTTCTAATGGGGTCACACATCACACAATGCTCAAATAATTACACCAATCCTCCCTCAAAATTTCCCTATATGACCTCATCCAAACCTCTGAATCCCATCGCCAAGCTCTCATGGAGGTTCTTCAATCTATTGAGGTTTTACCCAATGACCCTACACACGTAGCCTCCATTATTACACCTCATCATGTAGCCTCTCTCACAAAATTACCACATTCTTCTACACCTCCACCTACTCACCAAGTAGCCACCCTCAAACTTCTCAGATGAAGATATCGCACCACACCAAACCGATGACCCTAATCCAGCCCTTTTCATCTCCATCCATATCAATAATATATGTGTACGATGTGTTATGATCGATGGGGGTGCTAGCATTAACATCATCTCCTCCCATGCATTTGACCAAATGCACATACCCAAAAAATTACATGCATAAACATCCTGTCATGTTACGTTCATTTAATGATGCTATCACCTCTACACTTGGCACCGTCATCCTCCATGTTTACGTGGGCCCCCATACTATTCCAGAGTTATTTTATGTCTTGGAGGGGGAATTTCAATATAACTTGTTGCTTGGTAGACCCTAGATTCATGTCATGGGTTATGTTCCTTCCACTTTGCATCATTGTGTAAAGTTTGAGTGTGAAGGACACACCTATACCATCTCGGTTGACCCATCACCTTTCAAAACTTACAACATGCTTCACCGACCCAATGACGTGCTTGTACCCATTAATGTGTCTACCTCCATGATCACTTACTCTTCACCCACACCTCCACCCACCGGTGCCACCGCTACCTCAAGCGTACCTAAATCCTCCATTCCTACCATTGCCATGACCTTCACGACCCGACTGTTAACCTCCCAATCAAGCGGCTCTACCTCCAATCCAACCTCTAACACATCATTTATCCTAGCTACCCATATATCAACCACCGATCCTTTGGAAGGTGTTTTTCAATGCCTTACTCCAGGGGAGTATCACCTATATAATTTCAACACATTCCTTACTCCACAAGAGTATAGAAGCCTTCACCAAAATCCTCACTAGAATCACCGCATAGGAGAGTGTCTCCTTTACATTCCTCCCCACCTTCGCACCAATCTCACCTATGGGGGACTTGATACTTCCACTTATACACCTGAACCACCATCACAAACCCTCCCCTTTTCTACCGAGCTCCAGGTCACTCACCAATTGCTTGCTTCACCCACACCTTCTTGCACTGATGTGCATAGAAAGGTTTTGGTTTTGGATTTTATGAGCAAGACCATCACACTATTATTCCATGTAGTACCCTCAAACATAACGATTTGTAGTGGTATCGGCTTTGCTGAACTACCTTTCAAGAAGGCCCGCATTGAACTCATTGAGGATATCAACCCTTCTTCACCTTCTTCACCTGCTCCACCTTCTTCACCACCTTCATCGACAGAGTCGATGGATCTAGAATCCATTCCTCCTAACTTTTTTTTCATAAAAACCATTTCCTTAGGGCCTCTGACTTATCAACATGAGGGCGAGGCTCCCTCTTCTCTTCCCTTCATGTATCCTGAAATGATCAATGACGATACACCTATTAATGTCATTCAATGTCAGGATGATGAATCTATACTCACCTATCTTGGTGCGAAGACTCTTATATTCATTGGTCATTACCATCTGAGATGCAAACCATGTTGAATGAATCGACTATCAAAGTCAACATCCATACTCAGGATGACCCACACATTCTAAAGATCAGCCAATCTTTAGATACTACTGAACAAGAAGCCATCACTTCTTTTCTCAAAAATCATAACCATGCTTTCACTTGGTCTTATCGTTGACATGCCTAGTATTGACCCCACCATAGTGGTCCACAATATCGTAACCATTCCCAATGCCAAACCCATAAAACAAAAGCTGAGGAAAATGCACCCTCGCATTGCTCTTCTGGTCAAAGAATAACTTCAATGCCTTCTTTCTGTTTCCTTCATCTTACCCATTGATTATCCCCGATGGATTTCTAACATTGTCCCTATCACTAAGGTGATAGGGGGACTTGCATTTGCATAGATTTTCATGACCTCAACCTAGCTTGCCCAAAAGATGACTTTCCTCTACCTGGTATTGATCAGCTGGTTGACCTCACTGTAAGCCACGAGATGCTATCACTCATGGATGGTTTCTCGGGTTATTACCAAATCTTGCTTGCCCCAGAGGATCAACAAAAAACCACATTCATCACCCCTTGGGGGACCTTCTACTATTGAGTCATGCCTTTTGGCCTTAAAAATGTTGGTGCCATGTATCAGCAGGCTATGACTTACATCTTCCATGACTTCATGTACCATATATTGGAATATTATGTAGACGATCTCCTTGCCAAATCTAATCGTTGTTCCAAGCACCTCACCATCCTAAAGACCATCTTTGACTGCCTTATTGAGTGTTGTGTTTTCCTTCAACCCAAGAAGTGTGTCTTCGCGGTTCTCTCGAGAAAGCTCCTGGGATTTATCATTTCCTTACGTGGTATAGAGGTTGACCTTGCTAAAGTCAAGGCCATTCTTGAAATGCCTCGCCTACTAACTTGCGGAAACTCCGTAGCTTGCAAGGTAAGTTGTAGTCTATTCACCGTTTCATTTCACAACTTTCTAATCGATGTCAGCCATTTCATCATCTTCTCAAAAGGATGTCTCCTTTAAATGGGATGATGACTACCACAAAGCTTTTGAGGCCTTAAAACAATACCTTCTCCAACCATCGTACTCATTCCACCTAAAGACGATCAACCCTTCTACCTATACATCTCTACTACCAATCACTCCTTAGGGGCCATGCTCGCTCATCGCGATGAACAACATAGGGAGCAGGTGGTTTATTACATAAGCCATACTCTTCTAGACTATGAAACCCGATACACCCATGTTGAAAATTTTTTCTTAGCCTTAGTTTTTGTTACCACTAAACTCCGCCATTACCTACTCAACCACAAAACCTATGTTATGACCAACACCGACCCCTTACACTTCATGTATGCCAAACCTTATCAAAACCAATGGGCTGCACATTGGCTTATGCTTCTGGCCGACCTTGACCTTGAATTCATCCATAAAAATTCCATCAAGGGCCAAGCTATTGCCAACCAACTTCTCGACACACCTATTTCCAGGGATCAACCCTCTAACTTTGAATTTATAGATGAGTCTATTGCAACCCTTTCCCTGGACAAACCTGCTTACCAAATGACACTCTTCTTCGATGGTTCCAAGTGTCAACGTGGAGGTGGGGCTGGTGTTATCCTCATTCTGCTTGATGGTGAACCCATGCCTTTGTCTTTCAAACTCGATTTTGATTGTACAAATAATATTGTTGAATATGAAGCACTCGTATTGGGTCTCCAGGCTGCATATGCCTTAGATGTTAAGTCCATCAACATCTTTGGTGATTCTCAATTGGTCATAAACCAAATCAATGGTATATACCAGTGTCGTAATGAGATACTTCAAAAGTATAAGCATCATGTGGACATAATTTTGACCACCTTCGACCATTGCTTCCTTCAAACCATCCCACATTCTACCAACAAATTTGTAGATACCATGGCCTACTTAGCTTCTCAGATACCCACTTCACTCGCAGACTCTAAAATATTTGTCACCATACAAAGACTCCAATCACCCTCTTATTTACCTCGTGAATTTTACTCTATCGGAACTGCTACTTCCGACCTGAGTGACCTTTGGTATAAAAATACTCAGACTATCTTTCCTTCTCCATCTTACCTCCCAACCTCACTCGTAATGGACAACGTGCCTTTCTCAAAAGGGCCTCCCATTACGTCATCGTGGGTGGCCTCCTCTATAAGCGTGGCTTTGACGATATTCTCTTATGGTGCCTTACGATTTCTGAAATTCCCTATACCATTAAGGTATTTCATGATGGCATATGTGGAGGTCACTTCAGTGGTCTTGTGGTTACTAAGTGTATTCTACGCCTAGGCTTTTATTGGCCGACCCTTAACCATGATTTTTACGACTACATTAAGTGTTTTGTAAAATGCCAACAACATGCCAATCTTCATCATACACCCAATCATGCCTTACAGGTCACTCGTGACCTTTGGTTGTCTCAATGTGGTTTGGATCTTTTTGGAGAGATCAATCCCCATTCTTCCCAGAGACATCAATGGATAATCACCACTACCGAATATTACACCAAATGGGTTGAATCCGTACCTCTCATCTCCATGAAAGCTGAGAAAATATGTGAGTTCATCAATCATCACATTATCTATTGCTTTGGCATTCCACATCGCCTCATCACTGATAACGGAAAACAATTCAAAAATAAAACCTTGCGAAAACTTTGTGATGCCTTCGGTATTCAACTAAGTTTCTCATCACCATATTACCCACAAACCAATTGCCAAGCTGAATGCAATAATAAAACCCAAACAAAATTCTTATGAAGGTGGTTAATGATACTAGGAAGGATCGGCATACACACATTCCTTTCACCCTGTGGGCATACTGTACTAGTATTTGCACTTCCACTGCTGCCACTCCTTTTTCTCTAGTCTACGGTACAAAGGTTGTTTTACCTCTCGAAGTCTAGATTCCATCTCTTCATATTTCTCTCCATGACATGCTCAATGATGATGAATTTCACCAGGACCATTTAGCACAACTTGAGTTATTAGATGAACGTCGTCTTAATGCTCTTGACCATCTTCAAGTTTACCAAAAATGTATCAAACGTGCCTATGACAAACGTGTTCATGAACGAACCTTCCAAGTTGGTGATCTCATCCTGAAGGAAAATCAACATGTAACCAAAGCAAAAAAAGTAAACGGGGAAAATTTGCTCCTAATTGGCTTGGACCATACATCGTGACTCATGCCTATGGATCAGGTGCTTATCGTTTATCTTCACTCGATGGTAAACCTAAACTTGAGCCCCTTAATGCCTTGCATCTTTGACCATTCTATTGTTGACTTTTAGTCCTACCTCACCTTCTGCCTCTTTTCATGCTCGTCCCTTGAGCGCCATTCACCTCCCTCCTTTCACTATGCCTTCCCTAATGATTAAACAAGAATCATGTGCATACCCGTCACTCTTTTACCCTCTCTTAAATATGTGTACCACGGCTCTGCACATGGCATGATTCTCATGGATACTTTTTATCTTCTTTCAGATGAGATCCCATGGTCATTTCACCTTTCTTTCTGAACAAGAATCCAATTCTTCACCTTAGTCTTGTCCATGACTTAAAATCCCTCACATAATTTCCACATGGGATCCAAATCCTTGAGTCAAACTTCCAATAAAAATATGACTCCCTCAAAAGGACATCTTTCTCTCTACATCGCTACTATAAATAGACTGCTCCCTCAAAGGAAAACTATGTAAAGCCTACTTCAAAAAAAAAAAAAAAAATCAAAGCTTCCCACATCGATCAGCTTCGTGAAGACCTCAAGGAGATAATTTCCTCATCCCATATAGACTTCTCACATCGATCATTCTATCTCAAATACAAGTCAAACATAAAAAAAAAAATTCATCATGGACTTGCTCATTGTGATCTTGGATCTCTTGCCAAAAGGCATGCTACCTCATACCATATAACCTAACCATTTTTCACCTTCTCACCATTTGCACCTTCATTTCCTACCGCCTCAAGGGACCTGCTAAAACTGTGACATTTGGTGATCATGTGACTATTCTTCACCTTTAGAATAATCAATCATGCAATGTCTTTAGGGTCTTATGTTCACCAGCCTATCTAAGGTATGGTCCACCCGTTATGATCCTCACCAATCAGGTGGCTCTCTTGCCTCCTCTTATCTTTTCATTGCTTCATTACATATTGATTATCCTATATAGGACTAGACCCTTAATGCTTATCTCTGGGAAATTTTCCTCTTTCACCACAATCAACTTAAAATCACCCATACCTATTTGCCCACAATTCAACCATACCTAAAATACCTCGACTCAATCATGCCTATAACCTACCAACCCATTCTCATACCTCCTCACATTTTTCCCTAGCTTATGGGAGAACTACATCAGCCTGAGGTCCCCTTTTGCTAGGACTATGTAGGCAAAGCACTTTGAGGGCATGGGATGTTTGAAGGTTAGCTCAACCACTCTCTACCCTTACCAATTTTCCCCTATTTTCCTATTCACATTATACCTATTTTTTTCATTTGTATATCAACAACTGGAAGTCCGATCTCAACACACAATAACTAATACAAATATTTACCATCCATGTTTCAAACATCATCATAACATTCATCAATTTATCATTTCATATTTCTACATACAATAAAAATTTGGAAATTTACATCACCACATATATCTACACCACCAATTACTTGTAATCTAAACCCAAACTTAACTCAATCCATTCCTAAACCAAAACTTGACTCAATCCATGCCTATGACCTAACTTCATCCATGCCTAACCTGACTCCATCCATGCCTAAACCAACAACCTGACTTCATCCATGCCTAACCTAACTCCATCCATGCCTAAACCAATAACCTGACTCAATCCATGCTTAACATGACTCCATCCATGCCTAAACCAACAACCTGACTCAATCCATGCCTATGACCTGACTCCATCCATGCCTAAACCAAAAACCTGACTCGATCCATGCCTATGACTGGCTCTATCATGCCTACACTACTTGGTTTCCATCACATATACAAATCATAATAGCAAGTTACACATAACCATATATACATCATGTCATAAACCACCATCATCTTTATAAATAAATCATTTAAACATGTGTATCCATATACATGTCTCTCAAATATCATCGACACATAGGCCAAGCAGTGTATATAAAAAAATCTCAAAACTCTCATGTACATCCTCACTATCTTTAACACGCAGGCCAGTATATATGTCAAAATAATGATGTCAAAATAACCTAATCATACATGGAGCTCAATCATCTCCCCATCTAATGTCCAAGCATGTTTCATCTGTCTCTTTTCTCTGCTCCTCTAGCACGGCATCGACTAACCTCTCTCCGCATCACCCCTGGTCCGGCTCCCGATGGTCCTACCTCGAAGCTAGCCTCTGTGCACTAGTGGCCTCACCCTGACATGACCCCTGGGCTCACCGGCCCCCATACTCTCCACACTATGTGTGTGGGATCTACTCCTCTCACTCGAGGTCTGATGTACTCTATGCTAGGCATATGATAAGACATATATCGCTGTGTCCATTAAGTGATCCTGGTAGTATCTCACCTCACCCATGGCGTCTCTCAACCTAGCTGCAGGTACTGTCTGCGGTGGTACCATTGGCCTCCGACCTGTCCCCCTCGTAATGGTGCCATTGGCTCTGAACCCCTGCTCCGTCTGTGCACAGAGCTGAAGGGCTGCTATATGTGCATGTGTAGCTGTAATTGGCCCTACAAACTGTTAGATGTACCTGTAGGGTGGCTACCTACACCCCATCTCTCCACCTTCACCCTCTCCCTATCCCCCAAAGGTGTGAGTCTGGTCTGGTCCTGGCACTCCCATGCATCAAAAGTGGCCACTGCTCCTCTGTAGAGTCACAACCTATGCCTCGGCCCCTGTCAGATATCCCTATACTATGCCTAAGCTGGGTCACCTGGGGTAGCCACCTACCCCTATAGGGCTTCTCTCTTTATTGTGATAGTAGCTAAATCTAGATGCCCTAGCCTCGATATTCTTTGCTCATAGTTGTGCATCCCACCACTCTCTATACTCGGTCACCCCGGCATCATCATCTCGTCGATCGACCGGCTCCTCCTCCTACCTAGTCGACATTGTAGGTCATGGTGGAAACATAGGCCTCTCCACATCATCTCTCCTATACTATGGGAAGGGTGGGGGTATATCTGCGGCAACCCAAACTACCATCTCACCTGGTCCACGGGTATCATCTCATGCTCCCCTTCCCAACAGCCCCTCTATCCACTTGTAAATCAGAACCCACCGGCTCCATCGCCATCTACCTATATGAAGGGAATCCCACATATGGCCTCCAAATGATGTCCACACCGGACAACCTCTCTAATAATTACTGTAATAGGCTACATCATGTGTAGCTCTCACCACTCGGTGCTCTCAATAATCTGGTACCCATCTCCTGTAGCCCACTCGCACAAAACCTGGCTCGAATGCATCAACCCAGGGCATACCAACTAGGTGCACACACACAATGTGCTCATAGGCCCAACAATGTAATAGGAATGTGTAGCACAAGTTGAATCACCATAGTCACCCATAAGCCCACACTCCCTGTATAGTTGTACCAAGAACGTAGGTGCCCATGTAAACTGAGTCCTACTCTCCACCATGTCGTGTAGGACCCCCATCGGTGGACGGTGGAAATATCCCACCCTCTGCATTTGGTAGTGCAAAACAATAGATCGCCTCCATCGGAAGCACTATCATCGGCCTCATCTATTCGGGGTAGGCTTGGTACATCACCCCATAGCTCATACTGGCACTGTGGAATCCTAAAAATTCCAGCCCCTCTCTAAACACTAGTAATAGTAACTCCTCAGATGCCTCTGAGGAGATCAAGTAAACCTATGTACCTACTATAGGTAATCGCAAGATCTTGTACACATCCTCTAGGGTGATCGTGATCTCACCCATCAACAAATGGAATGTATTGGTTTCAAATCCCATCTATCGATGAGGGCAACCATCAAACTCACCTCCCAGACTACGTGCTGGTAGCATCTAACCCCAATCAAGCCCACATCTGCAACATGGCTCCACTCCTCACATGTCATGCTCCCCGTATCTCCACGAGTAAGGGAGGTACCCTATCCCTCATCCATAGCTAGTCTCGGCCTTGCATACAACCAATCATATTATTAACACTTGACCATACCTGCATGCAACCTTGCCACCCCCACTATACCGCTTACCCTAACTAAATCAACCTTTCACCTATATCTATGCCCTAAATCAACACTACCTATCTACCCACGCCTCGGACCCTCACCTATTTTCATTTTACCTATCTACCCATGCCTCGAACCCTAACCTATTTTCATTTTACCTATCTACCCATGCCTTGGACTCTCACCTATTTTGATTTTTCCCCTCTCACCAATCTTCCTTATTCACCCACCTACCCATACCCATAACTCTTCCCCTACCTAACTCTCCCTACCCCTACCTATCTATCTATAACCCGTCTATTTTAGTTCCTTATGGGCTTGCCTCTCTAGCCTACTAACCGGCATTGGTCATCATTGACCAACCACGGTCTAACAATAACTAGCATCGGTCACCGCATTTGTGATCGATCTTTGGTCTCCACCCACCGACGCCATCTAGGAATGGACTAACGTCGATCACTGTTGTGGTGATAAACCTGTGACGCCCTACCTTGTTTCTACTGTACTTCTCCTTTCTACCCATTTCCCCCACCAATGCCTACCCAATACCTATTCCCACCCCTCATTTACCTAAATCTACCCTCCCTTGTTCCCCTTTTCTCATTAAATTCCCGCCTTCAAATTTTAATATTTTTCCCCCAAAACCCATTTTCCTCCTACCCAGATTTCTCTCCTCCACCTACTCAAAACAAACAACAATATGAATGGACTCTTACCTCATCACGTTGTTGTCTACATGGTGGCACCTTGGGCCACTGCATAGGTCCATCCGATCCCTCTCCTACCTTTGCCATCATCGATATACCATTGGCTCTCCACCTAATCAAATCAATCACATCGTGCTCGTAGACCCGCCTATCAACCAATGATCACTCACTCTATGGCTCGCCAACTCGATCTCCATGTCACTTGGTCACTTTCCACCTCTTTCTCTCTCTCTCTCTCTCTCTTGTCATTTTCTCCTATGTGGAAAATGACAAATGATTTTCAAAAACGTGGAACTTTTTATTTTTATAACCATCTCGACTTGACCGGCGATGGTTTCACCTCGACCGACATCAGTCCTATGCCCTAGCCTACTGTGGTCGGTTCATGGTGACCGCATCGGTTAATTATGACCATTTTCAATTATCCTACTCAGTCTTATTACTACCCATTACCCCTAATTTTCTGGCCTAAATCCTTTCTACCTTACCCACACCTGACTTGGACACTTCACTTTACCCTCCTGACCTCATCATTTACCACCTAACCTCTTCATCATTTGGGGACTCGTTATTTTACCCATACCTCGTCCCTACCCATGCCGTGACCTAGCTACTTGGAACTCAAACATTGTTGGTGACCTGTGACCTCATGTGCTCACTATACCTTGTAACACTGCTACCCGTGTTGTTTGACCTAATGACCTTACCTTGCCTCTTGTCATGACCATTTATCCTGACCCAACCTTTGGTGTATCGAACATACCTAAACGCTCCTACACCTGACCTGCATCATGTTTCCTAACCATATCTTATACCTTGGATACCGGAATCACCTCAACCTTGTTCAGATAAACCTATCGACCTTAGACAATGTTGAGTTTGTATGCTCTTCAACCTGGTACTGTGCTGCATTTATACATGTGCATGTGTTTGACTGTCACTACCTTTGACCCTAATACATTACTGGATTACCTGATTGGACCTTTAACCCTTTACCTAGGTTGTCCACCTTCATCTTCATCACATTCACCTTTTTATCAAACCACTCATCGATTTTGTCTTCTGCCTCATCAGTTCCTAGTTTGAGGGGGATCAAATTCACCCACACATGGGGCAACCACATCTTATTTTTTTTAGTGTCACTTACCAATACAAGCTACACAACAAAAAGGGGCAAAATGTAGACACCAAAATTGGGTCACACTCCCCTCGGTCCCTCGTCAAATAACCAACTCGAACACACTCACCTAACCATGGTCCCTTACACCCCACACTAATATTAATTTAATTAATTTAATTAAATTAATCCATGTCCTCACAATATTTATTATTTAATTATCCTAATTAAGATAATTCACACACCACCACCTCACCTATACACCTCACCTAGCCACCTCACTCTAAGACTATTCTTAGTATGTTTCCATAACTAACTAAGACCCAACTAAATCCTAAAAATCAAAGCCTACATTCCCTCTAACCACATTCCCGCTCGTTAGAAAAGAAGCTTCCGTTCTAATCCACAAGAATAAACTAACTGGATCCAAGAAATTAATCAAATCTTCCCATTTTAGTAAACCTAGGAAATCCCACCCTAACCGAAGTCGGTCACACCTAAACCAACGTCGATCAACCCAGAACTAACGTCAATTACCTTTTATTCCCTTTGGTAACCTTATTTCAAGGTTGGCACATTTCTGAGAGCACGGGAGAATGATCACATCTACATGTAATCAGAGAAAGCATCCGTTCATACCCAGACATCCACAGCCATCCAAACCAAGAGTTGATTTAGCCAAGCAAGGAGAAAATCCCGGAGTAGCTCAAGTAAGAGTTTCCAAACAACTGGTGGACCTTCACAGAAGAAATATCTCACCATCAACTTCACTCTTCACCCACATTCGACTAGTAGAAAATTCCTAGTAAGTATATTGCTCTATTCAGTCCAGTTTTGTCTGAATACTTTCAATATTTAGATTTTTCTCGTGTGCTATTGCTTTCCTAATCACTCACTATTTCTCTATGATAACTTTCCCCTATACCTCTTCCAAAACCCCTCAAAACCCCATCCTAGCAATCCAACACTCCATTTCGACCTACCCAACCCTTTGTGTAATCACAAAGAAGATCCAAAATCCATTCTGCAACATCTCCCACTTTCCCATAGTAACCAAAGTGTCGGTCTCCTAAGTAATCATCAATCAAGAGTGTACCGGTGTTAGTTTACCTACCCAATACTTCCCCTTGGCTACCATTCACCAACTAAACCCATAACTCCTCCCAACTTCACCAAAATCCTACCAAACCTATCCACTGACCTACATCCCTACTCACACCTCCTAGACACCTCACTCAGTTCCCCATTAATAAGGAAAATAGACCCAGACCCCTATTCTTGACCCCTTGTCATTTCTTCAGCGACTACCGTTGGTCACATTTAACTGGCATTGGTCAGGACTAGACGGCATCGGTCTTTGTGTCTGTTAACATAGTATAGATTAACAACCTACCTACTTACTCCCAAGTTACCTATAATCACCTGTGACCTTCATTAGAACTCTGTCAAACCTACAAAACCTAGAGCCATTTACCCAACCCCTAAGAATTAGTTGAAACACACTTGCCAAGGAGAAGAGGGCAACCTACAAAATAACAGAATGTCCAACCCTTTACAATGAGTCTCAACCCTACTTTTATAGATTCAACATAGAGGGGAGAAAGAGAGAGAAGCAGGAAAACAAGTTCCAAGCTCAACCACTACTATTAATGCCTCTCATAAAATCTTCCCCCAAATCTATCTTTTTGATTGCATCAAATTCTTATTCGGTGCCTTAAAGGAGGAGGAAATGGTAGAACAGATCAAATCTGATCTGGTTGTTGGGGCAAAAATAGATCCTGCATTAATGGCCCTGAAGATGTTTCTCCATTTTCTCCCACCTAACCTCCCCAAAATTGAAGTTTCAAATCTCCATGGCGTAGATGAGGCTGAGATCTTTCCAACGGTGTCATATTTGCAATATTTCAAGCCCTGAGTCGAAAGATATGCCCCTTCGAAGTTTGTATCAGATCTGTACAAAGGGTGGGAAAACTAGTTTGAAAAATGGGCTCTCTTTTAAATATGGGACACGTGGAGGGCTGGCACTTGTCTAAGGGTGGCCTCTATATTTTTCTCTTGGAATGGCGCAGGGCTGACATGTGGCTTCCTCTACTAACCTGCTCAATTTCTATGTTTTTTGGCTAATTCCTTTGTTTGGCGGGGTCATATTTCTTGACCAAGGACACGTGGCGGCCTGGCGCTTGTTTGAAAACCTCCTTTCAATCTTTCTCTTGAACCAGCGCCATTTGGACACTTGGCACCCTCTGCTGGTCTATCTTAATGTTTGACTATTCAACCCAACCCTGTCCCCTTTTGAAATGGGACACGTGGAGGCTCTGCGCTCACTTAGAAACCACTTAGGATTTTTCTTCTGAAGAAGCATCAGATTAATGCTTGGAAGCCTCTAAGGGCTCTTAGAATTTTCAATGGCCCCTCTTTCCTTTTCGGACCCTAGGCTACGTGGTGAACTGACACTTATTTGAGCCTCTACTTTTGGATTTACCCTTAGAGATGCGAAGAGTCAACACGTGGCTTTCTCCGTGACCATTTTTAAATTTAGCCTTTTTTAGGCCTACCTTATCCACCTTTTGACCTATGTTGATCGTTTTCTACGTGGAGGGATGTCGCAAGTTCAAGTCTCCACCCTGGGCTCCCATTTTGGAATTGCGTTGATCCGACACTTGGCCCCTTCCACCAAGTCAGAGACCTTTTTAATGGCCGTGCAACTTTTGGGGCTCTTGATGTGTGGAATCTTGGCACTCATTTGAGTCTACCCCTTTGAATTTAATCTTTGGAGGTGTGTCATTTTGACATGTGGCTCTCTCCTCCACCTCCTCCATACTTAGCCAATTTTTGCAGTTGTTCTAAACCATTTTGAGCCCAAAACTTCAGATCTTCGTCGTTTCTCCTCTTTCTTGCTCCTGGCTTCTTTGACACTATCTCCTCTTGACCTGACCCCGTTGTTCCATTTATGAGGTTGCCTATAACCTGTTAAATAGATTTAAGACATGGATCTACTCGATAGAGCCATCTCTTTTCTTTCTTCATGCATAGGGTTGTTTGGTCCTTCATAGGTCCCACCACTCCATCATTGAGTCCTTCTACGACCTGTTTGCAAGATTTAACCATGTTTTCTTTTGTTCTTCTTTGACGGGGTCATGGCTGATCCAATACTTTGTCGGGGGTGAAATATGGATAGCATTAACATTGGTAATGAAGTAAAGAAATGTTTTCTCAGTCCTTTTGGTTGTATCCTTCATGATAAATATGTATGGAGTAGTGGTTTCATGAATGAAATAATCAAGTTTTAGGCTTGTTAGTTGAACCTTGAGCTTCATATAAAAATTGAATCACATATAGAGTGCTCGAGATAAGGGATGACTGGTAAAGTTTTGTAATTTTTCTATTAGTATCGGGGGAGCACGGTTTAGTCCTATATGATTCATGGTGAAAGTGTTTAGAATCCTCAAGTCTCTTTGTTTTTCTCTTTAATTACATACCCTAGTACTAACATGTTATTGATTGTCCTCAAGCATGGAAAAATGTTGCCATAGCAAGAAAAGTTTTTATTCAAGGTGTAAGTAGGATCTTAAATATAAGGGGAGTACTTGGTTGCCCTCCTAGGAGCTAAAATGATTATCCTAATGGCCATCCAAGGTATGAAATTAGTTCTTTCTCATTTACTCAAGTTGTGATGAAGAATGGTGGCTTATCTCGTTAAATATGATTGTAGAAGACCTGAAAAAGTTGTTTAGGGACAACAATAAGTTGTAAGTGTGATTCCAAGGTATGATTTCAAGGATAGATGATTTATTTTGTTCTTATGAGCTAGTAGTAAGTGTTTTAAACCTAGAGGGAGTAGTATTTGATGAATTCTAGGCATGGTGGACATATAAATAGATGTCAAAATTGGCCTATTTTTCTCTAAAAAGACTGTTATGGTCTCATGATATTGCCCTTAAGTGTGAAAGTATGAAGAAGCCTTTTTTTTACATGCATTGGGCCTAGAAATGGTGGATTCTTGTCTAGAATGGTTGAGTAATGATGAAGTATGGTCTTTCATAACATTGTTTGCATGTACATAATGAAGTTGACTCACACTTTGTAGGCTATTATAGTAAGTCTAAGAAGGCAAAAAGAGGGTTCAAGGAGAAAATGTGTTTGTCTACTTGTCTAAGAGATAAATAATGTTGTTTTAGGACCATTCCAAGGTATAGATCATGTTTTTCATGATGTACTAATGATGTTTAGATGTTTGAAGTGATTATTCCAGGAGGAGCTTCTTTTTTTGCATACTTGAAAAGAGGCTAAGAATCAGTTTGTGTAAAAAATCAAGAGATGGAGCTTTTTTGAGACATTTGGTGTATGTTTCAACCAAATCATGAAGGTATGAAGCTAAAGAAGGTCATGAAGGTGAGTTACAAGTAAGCCTTTTTCATTAATGTAAAAAGGGGGAGAAGTTCAAGTTGTTTTCCATCAATGAAAAAGAAGGAGATTGTTGGCATGTAGGCCTAATAGGTGTTGCCATTGATGCAAAACCACATTAATGGAAAAGTGAGTATTGTAAGATGATGTCATGATGATGAATGTGATGCTAACATGATGGTTCAAATGTTTATCAACTGTTACATTGGTATTCAGTGATGCATGCTTGCTCTAGCAAGCCCATACAGGTGCCTAGGAGGTGTTGTTTAGTAGTGTGAGATTTTTATATTCTTTGGAATAATTTTGGCATGATGAATATCATGATTTTATGGTTCTTGAACACTCACATCAGTGGCATAGTGTAGGTACCTGTGGTTTGCCATCTTATAGGTGCTCATTGGGAGCATGTATGCTTGCTTGGAGGTGTGACAGTGTGATTTGGAGCTATATGAGCTCATGGAAGCTTGCAATCAGGTATATCATGGCATATGAGGTATGTTTCACTAATTTTTAGAGGTTTTATGTTTAGTTATTGCACTATTTCAGTTGGCCCTAGTTGTTACAGTGAGAATCTAACATGCAAGCATAGGTAAGTCTTAGTGATTGAAGATATTTGGACATGGAGTTATCATTTTTATGATTGGATATGTTAGAGGGATGAGTTATGGTTCTCTCAAAAAAATTTCAGGCTCCCATGATGTGTATTTTGTCAGATATGACTGATTTTGTGAGACAAGTTCAAGAACATGTGAAAATCAAGCTTGAATTTGAACTTCAGATGCTCGTTGTGAACAGTGTGCTTTGCATGAGACCGTTTGGATTTCAAGGATGATTATAAGGTGAGTTTATAATGTTTATAAACAATAATAAATTTTTTGATCATCATGTTTTTATGAACCAATGTTAAGAAGGCAAAGATGTCAAAACCCTAGTTAAACCCTATTTAGGAGCACTTTGAAAAAGGTGAAGTATCTTGACCCATTTTTTATTACAAGTGAAAATGTGATGATTGGATGTTGTATATAACTCCTAAGGATTTCCAGAAAATTATGGTTGAGGTCATGATGATATGTGGGCCCCACCTAAAAATAGAAATTTTCGGGAAAGAAGGTGATAAAACAAGATGGTCCAAAGGAGGAGCATGCAAAATTTATGGTGCAAAATTTATGGTGCATGATTTATGGGAATTTTTCACTGATGTCAATGGTGGTTTCAGGTCACTATTTTTAGGTACATGGTTTTTTGAGGCTTAAGCAGCTTTACTAATCAAAGGGACGTTTTGGGATCTCAAATAGCAGGGTCTAGTGTTTTGGCCATAACTTGAGCTACAGGTGGAATTTTGAGATGATTCAAGTTGTGTTGGAAATTATATTTAGAGATATTTCTAGGGACATATTTTTGTCCCATGATGAGGTAATTTTTAGTATTTCCATGGAATTATTTCAGCAAGAATTTTTTTGGCAGTTCATGACATGATCTATTTTTGTGCAAGTTTGATGTTACTTGAAGAATGAGATAGATTGGGTGATGCTTATTATCACATATAATGTAAATAGGGATGAATTTTGCATAAAATGAATCCATTTGGATTTATTTATTTCATGTATATTTAATTTTATGAGCTAAAATTTGGAAACAACATTTTTGGTAGGTTGATTTAGTGAAGGCAAAGCTTGTTGAGGTTTGAATTAAAAGATGTTTCATGACTTATAACATGTTTAGAAGTTTTCCAAAGGTTATGTTATTTCTTGTAAGTGGTCACATGGAATGTTTTGGTTCAATAGAAGTCATTTGGTGGCATTATAAAGTTTCTAGGGTCTTTGAAGGGTAAAGGAAACTAGGCCCAGTAAATGAAATAATTTGATTGGTTGATAATAATCATGACAATTTATGAATGTTTTATAATTTTTTAATCATGTATAAGGGTTCATGGGTCATGAAAAAGTATGGTACTCATGTTAGGGAAATTTTAAGATTGTGCCCATGGGGTTTTGAGCCATTTTTGGCACATGTAATGAGGTTTTTGGCTAGGATGACCTAATTGGGTCATATGTAGCTATTATATTTAAAATTTTAAATGTTTCCTTGATGTATTGGTCGAACCAAATGGAGGGAAAATTTTGGGCCTAAGTTTGAAAGGTGGAGAAACATATAAAATGATGCTTTTGGGTTCTTTTGCAAACTAGTTGTGGGTGTGAATAGTATATGTGAGAAGTGTGACCTAGGAGGGTGATATTTTCAGGTATTGAAGCATGAATTGAAGGTAGATCAAGTGAGATACAAGTTGAGGAATATCAACAAGCATGTGTGCAAGAGTTTTAAACATTGAGAAGTGAAGAAAGAGCTAGATTGTGCAAGTTGAAGACCTAGGGTTTGAGCAAGGGTTTGAAAGAGTTTGGAGCTGAATATTTGGATCACTATCAGATGTGGTATTAAAATATTTTTAGTGGTCATACTTCATCAAAATATTGTGTAATGTGTAATATTCAGGAAAGTCTCTTTTTGTTTCTAATATTAATAATGGTTTTGGGGTTGGTGCCTCACTAAATAAATATCTTGTGATGTGTAATATTCAATTGATTCTTTATTGTGTGTAATATAAGAAAAAAAAATTAGTGGGGTATCTTCTCCTTAAGGGTTTCCCACTTATATATGGTGTTGTGTGTTGTCTCTCTTTCTCATGGTTTATAACATGTATGATATTTGATTGTGTGCACACATTAATGGATGGTTAAGTGATTATGTGTTTTGAATAAGTAATATGAAATCTGATTTTAATTTTTATAAGGACTGATTCACTCCCCCTTTCAATCCATTTTTGTTCCAACAGGTACTTTCTTCATTACATGTTTACAACGACCTCTTTGATCTTACAATGGCATACACGGTGTGATCAAAGGAAAACAAGTGTGAACTCTTGCGACACCTCAAAGAAAATTTTCTAAGCATTTACATAGACCAGGGGTGCCGGAAAAAGACTGTGTTCCCATGGGAGCCCCCGTCCCTCTCCAGGTACCCCAGTCTAGTCAAATCCTCTAGATCTATAATTTTTTAGGCTTTTGTGTGATAGTCTTCCATATCTATTCGATCAGTCACCACTACGACACATTCCAAAGCAACCTCTGCGAATCATCTAAGGCTCTTCTAACCCTCTTTGTAATTAGGGTTTCATACTTTATTGCTTAGTTTCTTGGGTTAATTTATGTATTTCATTATTCATTTATTTACTATTGCTATAACATCTAGATTAGGATATAATTTTACATTTTAGCATAATCATTTTGGTGAACCCCACTCGTGATCGGTCATTCGGATCCTTCTTTGGCACATCATTTTTTCTATCATGACTCCTAAAATTCCTAAAATTTCTTTGTCTAATTTACTTAAGATGCATCCCAATTGCCAAGTTGTCCTATAAAAATTTAGACACCATGTATCTTCCTAAGGATACGCCGACACATGAAATAAGTCCTATTTTTATTGTTGATATGACGACCCCAACATTCTTGATCCTCCATCCAATAAACCCATATTGGAGTCAATTAAATATTTTCATACTCTATTTTACAACAAATTTCAGGCTATGGAATCCATGATTACATCCATACAATATGAAATCCAACATCTTAAGGACGTTTCTCAAGCTCGTGTTTGTTCTCCTTTTACATCTCATCTTCATTCTATGTCTTCTACATGTGCTCATATCAATGAGCCTCAAGTCTTACCATTACCGAATCATGTCACATTTAATCTCAATGCTACGCAGCATGACATTCTTACTGAGCTCCTTAGTCATCAATTGATCATTTTACCATCTACTCAAGGTTATCCTCCTTATTGGTTTACAAAATATCAAGGTCGTCCATATTGTAATTATCATTGAATCAATGAACATAATGAAAATGATTTCTATGCTCTGAAACAAAGAGTCAAACATCTTGAGCATCAAGGCTCTATCTCATTCATTGCACAATATTCTGTTACATTCCTATCTACAATTGTTGCATCCCAATGGGTTCCTAAATTTAATTTGTCTATATCTAATGAGCATCATGCCATCATTTCTAAAGTTACTTCTAAAGAGACTCAAGAGCGGCCTAAGTAAACGCCTTTCAAAATCATTCCACCTTATTCTACTATCAAGTCTTCTATAGTGTCATCAATCCCACTTAATTTATAGCCATTCAAGATTCCTCTCCATCCTAACCCACTTCCATTTCCAATTCATTTTATCAACGAAACTACCCCTTATACTAATGATCAAGACACATTTTAAACTATGCCACCATTGCATGGTCATGTTGTTACTTTAACCCCACATGCTTTCACCGCTTCACGCAAACTTGGTCTTTAGTAGATGACTCCTATCACCTTACCCCCTAACAACACACTCATGTTCTTATGGTGCTTACATGACTATTGAGTGCACCCTATACACATGAACCTCACACACTACACTACACATTATACATCCTCCCACATCCTACATTTTACATCTCACATATCTCATGCATCATTCACACTTTGTGCTTCATACATCATACACATTCTACACCTATATCATCTACAAATTTTGTATTACACATTATACATTTTACATCACACACTTTACACATCACATGAAATTATCTCATCATATCCACTATACATATATTACATGTTTTACTCACCTACTTTTACACATTGCACTCATTACCCTATGACGCACTCTAGTCTCATGGTCCATACTGGACTGTTGAGGGTATACATCACAAATGGGCAACATCACAAATGGGCATCATCACATTCATACATTCATCATCCCATCCTTACGACATTCTTAGTGATATACACTATATGCTACATCATCACTTCCTCTTGTATCATTTAGTGATATATGTTATAGGATACATCATCACTTCCACTTGCATCATTTAATGATATACGTCATAGGCTACATCATCACTTCCTCTAGCATCATCTAGTGATATACGCTTTAGGATAAATCATCACTTCTTTTGTTATCTTGTTGTGATATATGCTTTAGGCTAAATCATTACACATTTTCACACCTCATCTCTAAGTCACATATCATCACTACACATTCACCATGCTATGATACATATAACACATAGTTTGAACCATTTCCAAATGGCACATTCTCGTTTACGGTTCATTCTTGACTGTTGAGGGTGCATAAACAAATGAACCTCACTGCATATAATTCCATTCACTCGGGGGGACACGCGTCTCCTATCATTCACTCTGCATTCCATTCCATTCATCCACAACATATTGCATATCTTGATTGTGTTTACTCTTGTTTACTTATGATTTTACATGTTCACTTTACTACACATGCTAGATAGATATCTTGTATGTCATTATCTTTCCATATACACATACACATTCGCTTAATTTTTAGTTGTTATCTTAGATTATATAAATCTAATTCACACAAACATGGATGCTTGGTGTAGTACCTATTACCAGTCCCACAGAGGCTCCTGGGGGAATCCACTTTCATACACTATAGGTGTTATTATTTCATTTTGTTTCATAGCACACTAATTTATCAGATTATACACACTTTGACATACTTTTTATCTTTCTAACATGCTAATGGGTGCTTCATGTGCAACATTTGTTTTGCAGGAATATTTTCCACCATGGTTATCTGTTACATTTCTTGTTCTTTCTTGTGATTGGTTGCCACTTTTTTCGGGCTTTTCCTTTGTCTTGTGTGTAAATTTTTCTTCTTTTGGCCTAGTTGGCATTGATTGTCTTGCAACATCGTGAGTGGTGTCTCATGTTTTTAACCCACTTTTCACAGTCTATTTTGACTTCTTGTGTGTCTACATTGTCTTCTTATGTCTTAGCTTACACATCATCTACTAAGATTACATTTTCATCTTTTACATGAGTGTTTGTCTTTTCTTGTACTAGCACTTGTTTCCTAGCCACTTGTTTGCATGTGCCTTGGTTTGTACCAAACACATCCCCTTTCCCTCTCGTAGGGCATAATTTCAATGGTCGGTCCTCCTTTGGGCCACATTCTCCTTTATCAATTTTGCATGCACCCCAAACGAGGGGGGCATCATTTGCGTGAATCAGTCACCCCAGAAATATTGTACACAACACAAAAAATAATTGGTACAATATAGTTTTCAGATTTCGTGGCTCATAATCAGACTTATGTCTATGACACAACGACCTTTCCTGGATTGCTTGAGACCAGGGAGTATATCACACAACAACCTTTCTTGGGTTACCTGAAACCAAGGGGCATATCACACAATGACTAGTATTTCAACACAATATATTGAACTCCATACACCATTTATTTTATATGTAACACAATCCTTAGCACTTTTACACCATTTGCAATGGTGTTTATACAGTGGGAAGTAGTTAAAGGTTAGAGGACAACACCAAAAAAATCTCCCTACACTTCTTCCATTACATTGGCACGAGATCACCCAAAGCCCTTGTGCGCATCGAAATCATCTAAAATATCCTTTCTACACTCTTTCCTCATCACGGATTAGGTGCACATGTTCCCTTTTCATATTTTCAACATTTTCTTTTACATACTTCCTTACATGTTTTTTATACATATACATGTGTATTTGACTACTTGATCATCTTCTCTTTTGCAGGTCCATCCATATGGGAAGAAGGTATTCAACATCAACAAAAACATCACACACGTTGATACTAATAATAACTACAACACCGAATGCATACACATGTTTCCACCTTAGGTTCATTTTCATCACCTTTTACACTTTTTCATCTTTAGTCTCCATGCTCCATATTTTTATCACTCCATGCTTTTTCTAGTCCCTCAACACACTTTCTACATCAATCTACATGGATATTAGGTATACATCTCTATCTAATTTATGTTATCGAGCATTTTGCTCACCAACATAAAGTGGGGGAAAATGTAGACACAAAATCACGCACTTTGGGTAATTATTTAGTCTTGATTACATACTACTATTTACATGATTCCTAAGTATGAAAAGTAATGATTAACCCATGTCTTTGGCCACCTTTCTTTTCTTTATGCTTATGATTTTAGTCCTGTACTTATTACTTGCTCGGCTTTGTCATTTCACCTTTCAGAATTCAACATCTTGAACACCAATGCCCACCAGACGCTAATGCTACGCATATGTGTCCTATTTGCACTTTGGTCACACTTTTTGGGACCTTTTTAGCCATTTAAGCATCTTATATTTTTGGTAGTCAAACGTTTTGGGGTTAATTACAAAATTATGAAAGGAACAATAAGCAGATTGTTCCAAGCCACAATCTCAAATGATAATACCACACGACATTCTACTTGCAAAATAGAAGAGCTAAAATATCATATATATAAATCCATTATAATCCATAATGTTTTGAATTACATTATATCACATTACGTTGCTCAATAAAAAGATTCACATATAGGAGGAGGGAAGTGCAACAACTACCTAGATCGGTGGTGAAGAAATCCCACTAACTCGACATCGGTAGTTAACTCCACAAGACTAACAAGCTAAATCCACATGACTAGTACACCTAAGAAATCTAACCCAACAAGTGTAGGGATAACATAAGTGCAAGAATTATCCTAATAAACAAATAAAAGGATGAATAATAACCTACACTACCACCCCTATAAGCATAGATTAGGTGGGACGAAAAGAAGGTGGGTCCCGATAACAAAGCTTGATGAGGTACCCACATACAATAAATAGGAAAAAAATACACCGCAAGGTACCCAAAACAAGTAAGAACAAAGTAGAGAGAGAAAAATTCTGCTGCAAGGCATCCCAAGAAGCTCGAATCCAAAACTCCTACGAGTCTTTGAAGAAGTTTGGTGTGCACCGTGGTCCGAATCCACTACTTGATCAAAAATAAAAACAAATGACACACGGGCTTCACCAGAATAGCTCCATGTAAGGAGACAGTCAATAGAGTGATGTCGAAAGTGCAAAAAAACACCAAACATAATTTTAGCAACTGTTACAAATAGATGTGTCATGATCCAAGAATAATAACCAAGGCAACAAGACAATGACACGAGATCCAAAGAAATTGGAGTGCCATGATCCAAGAAAAGCCAAGGTAACAAGGCACGGACAAAAACCCGAAGAAGTAAGATCAATGCTACTGAATAGGTGTGCCACGATCCAAGAACAATAACCAATGAAACAAGGAAATGACACGAGATCAAAAAAATGGAGTGCCACGATCCAAGAAAAGCCAAGGTAACAAGGCAAGGACACAAAAATCAAAGAAGAAGTATCAACACCACACCCTCCCATACTACTAAATGGGTAGAGTGACGCTACAAATCTGTGAGTTATCAAAAACTATTTTAACACCTGAAAAACTAACATTGGGCTTCAGAATAGCCCCCATAAGAGAGAATGTCAATGTGTCAAAATACAGATATAAAAGCTCTCAACAAACAAGAGAGATATAAATTTGACACTTTATAATTGAGTGTGTTACAAACATGACATTTTAAATTTTTGGTTTGTTTATTAAAATAAACAGTTCTAGTGGAAAAAGCACGAAAAATAAGCACTTGTGAAAAAAATGAAACTCAATTAGGAGTTGCTTATCAAAAGTTAAAAGGTTTTTACTTTGTGCTTTAATATTTATTTTTAAAAACATAAAATGTTTTTTCCTTCACTCATCCTAAATTTTCATTTTACGGAAAAACATTTCCAATTTTGGATCTGTAAAAATGGAAGAAGAAGAAAAAAAAAACGTAGTACCAAATGTGAAAAACCCAGAAATTATTTTTCTAGATTTTTTGCATTACCGGCATGAATTTCTAAAATCCCCAAGGGTGGCATAGATCTATAAGATCCTCAAATCCTCCACACACAGAAACTTTTTAAAGTGGAAGAAAAAAACCCATTACCGAACGTAAAAAAACCTAGAAAGCATTTTTTGGACTTCCTACCTCCCAAAGAAAGATTTCCTACAACACGGATATCTAAGATTTCCACATGTTTACGAAACAAGAAATCTGCAAAGTGAAAGAAAAAACCCCATTACTGAGAACATGCAAAACCCATTTTTCCTAGACTTTTTACTTCCCTGACATAGATTTCTTCCATTGGCATGGAAATCTATGATTTCTAGTTCTTCGTCAAATAGAAACTCTAATAAGTAGAAGAAAAAAACCCATTACCAAATGCCAAAAACCTAGAAACCGTATTTCTAGATTTTCTACTTCACTATAAGGATTTTTCTACTACATGGATATCGAATATTTAAAGATTCTCTCCAAATAGGAATGTTGTAAAGCAGAAGGAAAAAAATCAGTACCAAAGGAAAAAAACCTAGAAAAAACCCAGAAATCATTTTTCTGGACTTTCTACTTCCCCGAAAAATATTTCTTCACGACACATGTTTTCAAGGATATCAAGTACATGTTTGTGTTTTCCTCTACAAAACCAAAACAAACTCAAATACAAAATGTCTCCTTCAATGGCCAATTTTATAATTGTTTATCTAGTTTTTTCACCTTCTAAATCAAACAGAGCCCTTTGTTTTCAGTAAAAATGGAAGCTGCAACAAAGTGCTAACAAATTCTAAAATATATGAAAACCAAGTAAACCATTTCTTGTAAAAACTTACAAATGGATGTCTACAACATCTACCACTCTGATACCATGAAAGGAATGATAAATAGATTGTTCCAAACCATGATCTCAAATGATAATAGCACACCACATTTGACTTGCAAAACAGAAGATCTAAAATATCATATATGGAAACCCATTATAATCCATAATGTTTTTAATTACATTGCTCAATAAGAAAGATAAACATATAGGATGGAAGTGCAACTACTACCTAGATTAGTGGTGAAGAACTCCCACTTACTAATACTGGTAGTTAAGTTAACTCCACAAGACTAGCAAGCTAACTCTAAACAAATGGAAAGCTAACTACACAAAAGTGAAAAGCTAACTCCACATAACTAGTACACCTAAGCAAGCTAACCCAACAAGTGTAGGGCTGACATAAGTGGAAGAATGATCCTAATAAACAAATAAAATGATAAATAATAACCTACACTAAAAATTCAAACAAGGGAATCATATAAATATAAATTTATGTGGTCATAATAAAGGACCAAACACTAAACACTACTTATCACCACCTAAGGTTGCATCCATTAAGGCATCTAGAGCTCCATTTGCATCCATCTAACTCTATCACAAGGGACAAAAGGTTGGTTCATTTGCATCACACTTCATAGGAGGGGAGTATATTGTTTCTATAAAAACATTATTTACATTCTACATCTAGCTACTTTCTCGATACTTCAAGTAAGACATGAACAAGAGAAACGTAGGGCACAATTCCACACACACACACAAAACTAAAACAGTCGAGATGTAGTGAAACACTCAATAGTAAGGAAATCATTATGGCAATGAAGATAGTCTAACCTCATTTTACATCTTGTTTTTAGGTTTTTATCTTTATTTGAGGGTTTTGCAGTACTTTCTTCATTGTATATTTACAAAGGTGCGGTGATCTTACGGTGACATTCGGAAATCAAAGGAAAATAAGTGCAAACCTCTTACGGCACCTCAAAGGATATTTTTTGAGAATTTACAGACCATGGCATCCGAAACAATACCAGGGCACCCACAATCACCCTCATCCCTCTCCAGATACCCCAGTCTAGTCAAATCCTCCAAATCTAAAATTTTCCAGATTACGTGTGACAATCTTCCATCTTTGTTCGATCGATCACCACTATGACACAATCCAACAACCTCTACGAATCAGCTAAAGCTAATATAATCCTCTTTGTAAGTAGGGTTTTATACTTTATTGCTTAGTTACTTGGGTATTATTTCTATATTTCATTATTCATTTATTTATTGTTGTTATAACATCTATATTAGGCTATTATTTTAAATTTGAGCATAATCAGCACCCATGGGAGGACACGAGCACTCGGGCACTAGTTTCCTCCTGTAGGTGCTTCTATCCGCACATCTTTGAGCTCCATAACCTCCAAGTGAGCCTTAACGACACCCTTCCTAGTTTGTTCCAAAGTAGTTCCTTAGCTCATATCACTTCAGATCACAAAGAAGCATTAATATGAAACCCTAACCAAGAGAGAGAGAGAGAGATAAATGACTTAATTGATTTATGTGATCAAGTAATAATATGAAACCCTAACCAAAAGAGAGAGATAGATGAACTAGATAATTTATGAGTGATCTAGAAGTGATCTAGGCTGAGGAACTGCTGGAACATACTAGGAAGGGTGTCTTCAAGGCTCGCAGAGGTTCCGGAGCTCAAAGATGTGCAAGATAGAAGCGCTCACGGGAGAATAGGAGTGCCTAGGCACTAGTGTCTATGTGAATACTCAAGATCTACTCTTTTCAAGGCTAGAGGAGTTTTGTTGTTTGTCTTTTTTATCACTCTGGTTTCCTTCAATGTCTTCTATCGTACATGTAAACTGCAAAATAGATACCTAGTTGCACATGCCCAAAAACCACATCAAACCTAATAAAGAATATGTAGAATGGGGAGGCTTACTGACCCCAATGGTTAGCCAAAGAGTGATCTTACAACCAAGCGTTGTACTACATCTCATACTCCACATAGTTCTATGTGAATGTGTGTGTAATGATGCCCTTGTGTAAGTTTCACAATGATAATGGGCTAGATCTAGAATGTAGAAATGTATTAAATGTGTGTGATGGAATAAAATGAACTTACCCTACTACGTTGTGTATGCGAGTGATGTGTCCCTTGTCCCTTGAGTGAATGTGCTAGATGGATGCTTTGTAATGCTCTTTATGCCTTTAGATGCAATCTTAGGTGATAATATGTAATGCTTAGTGTTTGGCCCCTTATTTGAGAGATATAACTATGTATATATATGATTCCCTTGTTTGAATTTTGTAATTGACAACTGGAAGGCCAACCCAAAAGTGTAAAAGATGACTAAGAATTAAAAGAGACCCAAAAGAGTGAGAAAAGGATAGAAAGGGTCAAGAGCACCCAGAAGGGACAAGAGTGCCTAAACACTCTAGTCCTAAATGGGAGCTAGTTTCGAGGCCATAAAATATAAATAAGTCAAATACCAATAGGGTTATAGGGTGTGTAAGGTCAATAAAAGTATAAGAGACAAAGCAAAAGGCCCAAAAGACATTGTCAATTATTAGTTTTCTTGCTTAGGAATCATGTATATATTAGTATGCTCTAAGACCTAGAAATGTACCCAAGTGCATAGATTTTGTGTCTACAGTCAAAGACAATCAAAAAAATTCTAAATATTTTAATAAACTATACCAAACATTTTCATTGCATGTTCGGATAACAGTTAATACCCATCCAATTAATTATGGTAAGTACTTGGGCATAGCCATAAAAATCATTATGAGGATTACTACATGAACCCCAAAGTAGTTGGCACATTGAGAGGACTAACCAACAAAATGGTTAGTGCCCCATCCTAATTAAGTAGTATCACCCATGAGGAAAACCAAATGTTTTCTATGGTAATGACCCCATTCTTAATTGATTGAGGGGTATAGTCGGTATTCATAATTTTTGTGCTAGGTGTACTCGTTCGGAGAAGTATTGGTGAGTGCATTTTCCAAATCCTTAGGAAACCTAAAAATCGGGGCCAACCATTTTTTGTTGTTGTTTAGATTGTTAGTTTAAAATACTTCTAAAAATTAGTTTCTAAAAAAAATCCTATCTTCCACTACTTTTTAAATTTTTAGTTTAAAATAGTTCTAAAAATGAGTTATCAAAAAAATATCCTATCTTTCGTTATTGTTTAGATTGTTAGTTTAAAAGTTCTAAAATTGGTTATCAAAAAAAAAAATCCTATCTTCTTTTACTATTTGGATTTTTAATTTAAGATAGTTTGTGTTCCACAACTCATATCCCTTCCAAATCCAAATCAAAGTTTGATCAATCAAAATCAGCCTATCAAATTATTATTTTATAGTCACTTTATACCAATAGATAGAATCTGGTGGTAGTTTGGGCTACCCCAGGATGTGCCACCACCATTTCTACACAGTATATGAGGGATGACGTGGAGAGACCTATGTCTCCACCCTAACCCACGAGTGCAACAGGCGGGAGGAGTAGTCGGTGGGGATCGACAAATAGATGATTTCGGCTGCACATATGCATATAGACAGTGGTGGGTAGCCCAGCTACGAGTAACACCACCCATACTAGGGCAGCTAGACATGGCTGCCCTCGCATTCTAGAGAGACACATTACAGGGATAGGTGGCTGCATTACGGGCCCAGATTATTGGTTTACGGGGAAGGACGCGGGGTCACAGGAAGAGGTGGCCACATTACAGGCATAGGTTACAGGCCCTTTGCACATGCACAAGTTATGACCCTACAAGCCTAGGTATAGGAACAGGAACCTACATAGGTTCAGGGATAGGGTCCCATTTTATAGACAGGGGCGGGACAGGGTCCCTTGGTATAGGTATAGGCATAGGGACATGGTCCCTTATTATTAGTAGCAATGGGAGAGGGTCCGAGAGATAGATATAGGGGCCGAGACCGATGGCACCTCCGCGAGACCGTGCACCGATGGCTAGGTTTAAGGACGCCCTAGGTGAGGCAATACAATAGCGGGACCACTTGATGTTTGTAGGGATAGACGTCCCATATTATGTCAAGTATAGAGCACAACAGGATTCGAGTGAGAGGACCAGGTCCCGCACTCACAGTGTTGAGAATATAGGGGGTTAGTGAGCCCGAGATAGGGTCGAGCAAGGCTACCAATGTACAAAGGCCGAGATCAAGTGAGGGGCCATCAGAGGTTAAACCGAGGCCTATGGTGGGCGGGGAGATGCTAGCAGGATGCCACACAGGATCAACAGAGGAGGTGGAGACCGGTGAGACAAAAATGGAGGATATCTCGATGGGGGATGCTCGATAGTACACAAGTACCTCCATGTTTTTTGTGTATGTTGAGATATACCTGGCATGCATGCCGAAGAAAGCAAGGATGTACATGAGAGTTTTTGAGATATTTACATTTATTTGTATCTATGTACATATGTATGTATACATAGACTTTCTGATTTATATAGGATGATATTTATAGCATAGATGGTGTACTTGTTTTTAATTTCCATTATTATGTGATGGAAACTAGGTGAATTAGGCATGATTGAGTCAAGGTCATGTAGGCATGGCAAAGTGAGGTCAATTAGGCATAATGGATTCAGGTTGGTTTAGGCATGATTGAGTTAGGTTGATGTAGGCATGGTGGAGTCGGGTTATTTTAGGCATGGTGGAGTCGGTTTGGTTTAGGCATGATTGAGTTAGGTTGATTTAGGCATGGTGGATTTAGGTTGGTTTAGGCATGATTGAGTTAGGTTGATTTAAATTCAATTCAATGTCCAAGTTATTGGTAACATGGGGGACAAATGGTGATGTATATGCAGGTTATGGTTTAAATTTCCAAATATGTGTTATAATGGAAATGTGAAAATGATAAATGAATGATTTGATGATGTGGTAAAAATGTGTATTAATTGATACTTGTTTGGTTTAATTTCCAGTTATTGATATAAAATGGAAACTAACTAAGGTAGAATGTGAATAGGAAAGTGAAAGGGGAATTGGTTAGGGTAAAGAGTGGCCGAGCTAACCTCCAAGGGCCCCATGCCCTCAAAGTGCTGCCTACATAGTCTCGGTGAAAAAGGGACCTCAGGCCGATGTAGTTCTCCCATAAGCTAGGGAAGATTATGATGAAGTAGAGGAATGGGTTGGTAGGTGTTAGGCATGGTTGAATGTAGGTCATAGGCATGATTGAGTTTAGGTCACATGTATGGTTGAGTTTTTTTAAATATAGGTGTCGATGATCTAGTCCTATATAGGATAATCAATAAGTAATGAGGAAAATGAATAGTAAGAGGTGGTAAAAGAGTTGCTTAATTTATAAGCACCCTAACAAGTCTACCATACCTCAGATGGACTTATGAACGTAAGACCCTAAAGGCCTTGCATAATGGACTATCTTAAGGGTGAAGAAAGTCACATGATCACGAAATGTCATGGTTACGGCAAGTCCCTTGAGTAGAGAGGAAATTAGGATGAAAAGGCAATGAGGTGAGAATGGGTGGTTTAACATAACTTAGTGTACGATAGCATGTTTTTCTTAGCAAGAAACCTAGGATAAAAAATAGGCAAGTCCATGACAAAAATTTCATCATTTTTTCATTTTTGTATTTTTAATAGACTGATCAATGCAGGAAGTCTATATGGGATGAGTATATTATCTTCTTGATGTTTTCACAAAGCTAATCGATGAGGGAAACTTTTATATATTTTTATTGTATTTTTGTAAATGAATTTATATACCTGTTCTTTAAGGGAGCAATCTATTTTATAGTGGTGGAAAGAGAGTGAAGAGATGTCCCTTTTTGAGGGAGTCATATTTTGCTAGAAGTTTGACTCAAGGAGTTGAATCCCTTTTTTGTTTTTGGACGTTTAAGTCATCGACAAGACTATATAGGAAGACTAGGTTCTTGTTTAGAAGACAAGACCATAGCACACATAGTTTAATTATCGGAGAGGTGGTTTCGAGTGATGAACGACCATAGGATTCCACCTTGAAGAAGATGAGAAGTATCTATGAGAATCGTGTTATGAGTAGAACCATTTTACTCATGTTGAAGATAAGGGTAAAAGGTGACGGGTAATCACATGATTCTTGTTTAGTCATGGATCCTCAAAATGGGTAATATGGAAGGTGAACAAGTGCTCAAGGGAAAAGTGATCAAGCGATAGAAAGTGATATAATACTTGATGTCAACAATAAAATGGTCGAAGATGCAAGGAATTAAGGGGCTCAAGTTCAGTTTACCTTTGAGTGAAGACAAACAATAAGCACTTGATCCATAGGCATGGGTAAGCGATATAGGGCCAAGGCCAATTAGGAGCAAATTTTCCCCATTCACTTTTTTATTCTTTGGTTACACATTGATTTTCCTTCGGGATGAGGTCACCAATCTAAAAGGTTTGTTCGCGAACACATTTTTCATAGGCATGTTTGATACATTTTGGTAGATTTGGAGATGGTCAAGAGCATTGAGACGGTGTTCATATAATAACTCAAGTTGCGCCAAACGATCTTGGTGAAATTCATCATCGTTGAGCATGTCTTGTAGTGAGATGCGGAGAGATGGAATCTAGACTTCGAGAGGTAAGACAGCCTTGGTACCATAGACCAGAGAAAAAGGTGTGGTAGCAATCGAAGTGTGAATACTAGTGCGATAAGCCCACAAGGTGAAAGGAATGTGCGTATGCCAATCCTTCCCAATATCATTGACTACTTTCATAAGAATTTTTTTCAAGGTTTTATTGGTTGATTCTGCTTGGCCATTGGTTTGTAGGTAATAAGGTGATGAGAAACTGAGTTGGATGCCAAAAGCGTTGCATAGCTTACGTAGGGTTTTGTTTTTGAATTGCTTTCCATTATCAATGATGAGGCGGTGAGGAACACCAAAGTGAAAAATGATGTGATGGTTGATGAATTCACATATTTTCATGGCTTTTGTAGAAATGGGGATGGATTCTACCCATTTAGTATAATATTTAGTAGCGGTTATAATCCATTAGTGGTGTTGTGAAGAATGGGGATTGATCTCACCGACAAGATCCAAACCCCATTGAGAGAAAGGCCAAAGGTCTCATGTGACCTGCAAGGCATGACTAGGTGTGTGATGGAGATTAGCATGTTGCTGGAATTTCACATAACGCTTGACATAGTCACAACAATCACGGTTTAGGGTTGGCCAATAATAACCAAGGCAAAGAATGTGTTTTGTGATAGCTAAACCACTAAAGTGGCCTCTGCAAATTCCATCGTGAACTTCCTTAATGGTGTAGGGAGTTTTAGAACTTGTAAGGCATCATAAGAGGATATCATCGAAGGTGTGCTTATAAAGAAGACCAACCATGATGACATAATGAGAGACACTTTTAAGAAAGGATTGTTGTCCATTACGAGTGAGATTAGCGGGTAGAATGGAAAGGAAAGAGAGTCTCAGACATTGCTTATACCAAAGGTCACATGGGTCCAGCAATGGTTCCGATGGAGTAGACCTCGGAAGGTAAATAAGAGGGTGTTTGTAGCCTTTGTATTGTGACAAATATTTTAGAGTCAGTGGGAAAAGTAGGTATCTAAGAAGCCAAGCAGGCCATTATATCTACAAACTTATTGGTAGAACGTGGGGTGGTTTGAAGTTCATAACGGTCAAATGTGGTCAAAAGTATATCTACATGATGTTTATACTTTTGAAGTATCTCATTACGACACTAGTATATACCATTGACTTGGTTTACGACCAGTTGGGAATCACCAAATATATTGATGGACTTAACATCTAAGGCATAAGCATCTTGGAGGCCCAATACGAGTGCTTTGTATTTGGAAATATTGTTTGTACAATCAAAATCAAGTTTGAAAGACAAAGGCATAGGTTCACCATCAAGAGGAATGAGGATGACACCAGCCCCACCTCCACGCTGACACTTGGATCCATCGAAGAAGAGTGTCATTTGGTAAGTGGGTTTTTAAGGAGAGGGTAGCTATGGATTTGCCCGGGAAATCAAAGTTAGAGAGTTGATTCCTGAAAAGAGGTGGATCAGCTAGTTGTTCAATGATAGCTTGGCCCTTGATGGATTTTTATGAATGAATTCAAGGTCGAGGTCGGCAAGAAGCATAAGCCAACGTGTGGCACGTTGATGTTGATAGGGTTTGGTGTACATATAGTGTAATGGGTCAGTATTAGTAATAATGAAGGTTTTTGGTTGAGTAGGTAATGGCAGAGTTTGGTGGTGATGAAAACTAAGGCTAAGTAGAGTTTTTCAACATGGGTATATCTAGTTTCGTAGTCCAAAAGGGTACAACTTATGTAATAAACCACATACTCTTGGTGTTGATCATCACGATGAGTGAGCATAGAACCTAAATAATGGTCAATGGTGAAAATATAAGGGTAAAAGGGTTGATCATCTTTAGGCAAAATGAGCATTGGTGGTTGAAGGAGGTATTGTTTTAAGGCTTTAAATGATTTATGGCATTCATCATCCCATTTGAATGAAAATTCTTTCTTGAGAAGATGATGAAATGCTTGACAGTGGTCAGAAAGCTACGAGATAAAACAATAAATGGACTACAACTTGCCTTGTAGGCTCATGATTGACATATATTAATAGGTGAAGGCATTTCTAGAATAGCCTTGAATTTAGTAGGATTGAATTCTATGCCACACAAAGAAATGATGAAACCAAGGATTTTTCCTGAAAGTACCACAAAGACACACTTCTTTGGTTGAAGATGAACACAATACTTGATGAGGTGGTCAAAGATGACCTTAAGGACAATCAGGTGTTTAGTTTGATGTTTGGATTTGACAAGAAGATCATCTACGTAATCTTCCAATATGTAATGCATGATGTCATGGAATATGTAAGTCATGGCTTGTTGGTATGTAGACCGAGCGTTTTTAAGGCCAAAAGGCATGACTCGATAGCAGAAGGTCCCCAAGGGTGATGAAGGTAGTCTTGTGTTGATATTCTAGAGCCAATAATATTTTGTTGTAACCCGAGAAACCATCCATGAGCGATAGCATTTAATGGCTAGTGGTGAGATCAACTACGAGATCAACTACTTGGTCAATGCCTGGTAGGGGTAATTCATCTTTGGGACAAGCTAGGTTGAGGTCACAAAATTCTGTGCAAATGCGGAGTCCCCCTATCACCTTTGTGACATGAACGATGTTAGAAATCCATTAGGGATAGTCAATGGGTAGGATAAAGGAAACTGAGAGAAGGAGCTAAAGCTCTTCTTTGACTAGAAGAGAAATGCGAGGATGCATTTTCCGCAACTTTTTTTTATGGGCTTGGCATTAGGAATGGTTACGATATTGTGGACCATGATTTTTGGGTCAATACAGGCATATCGACATAGGACTAGGCAAAAGCATTGCTATGGTCCCAAAGGAAAGAGGTAAAAGCTTCCTGTTCAGTAGCATCTAAAGATTGGCCTATCTTTAGAATGTGTGGGTCGTCCTGAGTGTTAATGTTGATTTCAATGGTTAATTTGTTCAACATGGTTTGTGTCTCAGAAGGTAATGACTAGTGAATATAAGAATCTTCCGCACCAAGGTAAGTGAGGATGGATTCATCGTCCTGACATTGAACAACATTAATAGAAGGTGTATCGTCATTGATCATATCAAGGTACAAGAATGGGAGAGAAGAGGAAGCCTCACCATCACATTGATAGGTTATAGGTCCCAGGGAAATTGTGTTTACGAAAAAAAAAAATTAGGAGGAATAGATTTGGGATCTGTGGACTCTGTGGATGAAGATGGTGACATGGGTGAATGAGGTGGAGAGGTTTTTTCTTCCTTAATGAGGTCGACACAAGGATTCTTAGGAGGTGGTGTGTCAAATCCAATGCCACTATGGTCATTTTTTTTACAAGTGGTACAGGAAATGACAGTATGGCAGCATTATTCGTAAAAACCAAAGCTAAATCCTTTCCATGTGCAGGTGGTGGAAAGTGTGAGTGAAGCGTTGGTTAGTAAGGGAATGTAAGTTAGATGAAATTTTTGTGTTTAGGATGGAGGTTCAAGTTTAGAAGTGGAAATATCAAGTCCCCATACATTAGATTAGTGTGAAGGTGGGGAGGACCATAAGGAAAAACCTCGCCTACGCGGTAGTCATAACCAGGGTGCTGACGTAGGTTCCCATACTCTTGCAGAGTGAGGAATGTGTCAATATTGTATAGGCGGTACTCCCCCAGAGTGAGGCATTAGAAAAACCCTCTTAGATATCAGTATTCGATATGTGGGTAGGGGGATAGACAATTCGCTAGATGATGGGGAAGTAGGTGAGTCGGCGGTAGAGGTGCAATGCAATAGGGATAACAGGGTTAGATGTGGGAGAGGTGGTGGCAGTCTTGGTGGATGATCTTATGGATGAAGGTGATGTAGACACCAAATTTGTGTCTTACGACCCCCGTGCCTCGCATCTCATTTCGCAACCTAACCTCATCACCTAAACCTTACACAATTATTTATTAATTACCTTATAATTAATAAATCTACATCACCATACCTGCCACCTCATGTCGCCACCTCATCATGACCTAGTCTTCTATAACTTGGTCGATTCCACACCTATGACTAATTACTCCTCATCCGCACCTAAAACCAACTTCATAATGACTTGACCAAGCCCATTACCAATCCCTCGGAAGAAAAGGAGGGAAAGTGGCTATTTTACCAAAAATAGCCGCTTTGACTTTGACTGGCCAAATACCGGTTCTACTCGACCGCCGCCGTCGGTTGCGTAACCGCCATCGGTTCCCGTAAATGACCACTTCGACCAAAAACAAAGGATCAGATTTTCATTTGATCGGGAGAAGGAGAAATCATCGAGAGAATCCAGATTTTGCTTGGCGAGCGAGAGACAAGTGAAGAAAGCGGGAAGAGTTTGCGAGAGAAGGACATCAAGCCCAAGGCTATTTGAATAACGAGCCCGGTAACACTCATCGAGCATCGAGAAGAGGAGATAACTCATCTTGGATTGTCAGATCATCCAACTTGGGTCTGTCTTCATCATCACAGTCCTGAAACCTGCATCTGCATCAAGGACTAGTGAGTAGTGTTTTATATATGTTTCTAAGCACCATTTTCTTGAGCTGTTGATTAATAGGAATCATAAGTTTATTCCTAGATCTACTACCAGCAACATCACGCACTTAACCTTCACCCATACATCTGATATTGCCCGAGAAGGCCATTTTACCACACTCACGAGTCTTCCCTATCCTCCCATCATTCCCCTCGGCCATCCACCAATCCTAATAACCCCTGATCACCTTACTGACCAACTTCTATCCGAAGCACTTAGATTGCTGACCCTACCGGTATCGTTTATCCTCTACCGGCAGCGGATATCTAACCGCGGTCGGTTACCCAGTGACCGCCGTCGGTCACTGTGACTTATACTCCAAAACCTTTTGCTTGCCTATTTGCCACCTAATAACCCCAAATCGATCTGGTTTATCCCTATAACTCAACTTTGAGCGTATCAGCGACCCGATGCGAACAAACAACGTGACGCTTTATTATTGATAGTTTAGTTTCTATTGCTTTGTAACGAGATACCTAAATCGTGATTTTGCTGATAGCTTTCTATATTATCATTTGTGTTAAATCGTATTAAAGGGGAGGCTGACCACCTTGAAAGGAAGTTTTTATATTTCTGGGCCTAAGGCGAGATCCCTCATTTGTTGTCTAATTAAAATCTGGTGGTCTTGTATTCTTACTTGCAGGTAGTCCTTCGAGACAAAAGGAGTTCTTCGCGATCGACTTTGATCTCTCTCTCTGATGCGCGCACACCATCTCAACATCTAACGAGGTATTCCTCCTAGCCCTAACCCTTATACTGTTTCTCAAAGGAATGATAGGATAGAAGCAAGTCTATTTCTGAGCGAAACATTCCAGTGTGAAACATTTTGGCACCTTAGGTGGGACCCATTTCGGGTTTCTGTTTCTCTTGCTTGTTTTCATTTTAGGAAGCATACTTGTTGTTGCTGTTTTTGTTATATTTAGTGAAGAATTTGTCTTGCTTTCCTAGTTTCGCATTAGTGAAAGTCATCTTATTTGCTTCATCGAATATCATTTTTGATTTGGGTTTAAAACACGTGCATTACATTCTTGCTTTGCTATTTTCAATTCTAGTGAACATAGACTAAGTAGCAAGTCGTACACGTGGGGGTGATTTCCACGGTATTGACGGAAATTAATCTTACTTTCACTGCACACACATACCGAATCACTTCACAATTAACACATGACTCAAAACATCCCCCTTTTCGCGGTATTCCTCCTTTGATTGAGGTAACCTTATAAGCCAAAACAAACTTGACATTCCCCTAAGTCTTTTGTTTAGGATTGACATCATTCCACGTCTAAAGGCATAAGCCCACAATAATTAAAATTAACCCTAGGGTTAGTCTCTGGATTTGCGTGTGCATCTTGTTTATTTTCAATTCTATTTTCTCTGTTATACACTTTGTCTTCTGTGATTACCTTAGAACAATTTGATAAATGTCTTGGCGTTGTTAACAATTAAATCATCAGCGACTTCTTATATTTTCTTATACCGGTCTTCTTACGCGACATCGGTTACGACCGGCGTCGGCTATAGTCTAACCGACATCGGTTATCGAGACCCGATATCGGTTCTTGTCTTTTGAGTTCGACAAACCAATGACCTACCAATTTCACCATTTGAGGCATTTACATTCTGATAGATTGAAACCCTACTATGTACACCTGTCCATGGTTGTTATCACTCGAAAGCAAGCCACCGCCATGGTTTCACATGCTTGCTCTGTCCCTTTGCCTGAATCACCCCCTTCACATTCTGTGGGGAATCCTACGGACACTAGCGAGGTTCCTAAAATTCCTGTGGGAGATAAAGAATTTGCCAAATTTCTGGATGCTAATCCTAGCGTTGTACAGTACTATTTGTCTCATGCCCTTGACCGTACACTTGATGGTCAACTCCTTGTTGGCATGCCTATCAGTATAGCTGCTCATTTAGCCCCTTCTCCACTTTGATAACTCCGCTTTGCCTTCGCATCCTTAGTCCGTCGCCTACCTCGGCTGACCGGGGTCCATACGGCACAGATTGGCTTTCCTTTGGTTAATCTTGGGCCTGACATGTCATTACCTTGCCCATTGCTCCTACCTCGTCTCTCTTGCTTGATTTGTTCCATTCATGACTTCTCTCTCTGCCACCTATCCACATGAGCTTTCCTTCTCAAGCTCCGCCCACCTTTTCATTTCCACACACATATCTGGTAACCTCAACAACTTATATAGGACATCCCTATTCGGTTGCCTCAACACAGTCGTCCTCCATACCTTATCAACATTTAACCCCACCATTGTCTAGCGGTGGCCCTTGGCCCAATTTGCCTCGTTTACCACAACCACACCATCATCTCATCCAACTACTGATTTAATTAAACAAATGATGGACAAAATGCAAAACCTGGAGGCTTCTGTTTCAGGAAGTCGTAGCGCCTTGACATACGAGCAAGTTTGTCGGGAGCCTATCCACCCTTTAGTCCCCCTTCATTCATATCCTCCTCAATGGGAATTACCAAAATTTACCCGTTTTAACAGTAAGGAGGACCCTCAACAACACTTGCGATCATTTAGACATGCACTCTTTATCGATTTGCTCGGCGGCAGCTTTACTACTCCGCACCTTTCCCATGTCTTTATCGGGACCCGCCTTGGAGTGGTATAGTGCTTTAACCTTGCACTCAATCTTCTCTTTTAACATTAGCCCAATCTTTCTTGGATCATTTCTCCATTAACATTGCCAAGAAAGTATCTATCACCGACCTCTATGCCATCCGACAATTTGAGGCGAATCTATCGCATGATTTCGTTGGACGATGGCGGGGCCTTATCGACCAACTTACGTATGCCTTGCCTCGGACCGAACTTATCGGCTGTTTACGTGGGCTGCTTGCTAAGCACATCTCTCCTACCCTCAAATTCAAACTTTCCAGTACATTTTGAGAGGCCTTTACTATGGCTCGAAAACTAGAGATTCGAGCCTTAGAGGAAGAGAAATTGCGGTTTTTGCAACAAAAACCCCACTTTCGAACCCAAGATTCCACCAACAAACCCAACACCACCAATCCTCACCCATCGACTACTCCAAAATCAAAAGGGGCCATGCACGCGGTGATGGTAAAATCCCAACCACCGTCTAATACCCCGCCGAAAACCACCTATAAGTATAAAGCTGAGCCCATCAACTACACTCCCTTGGGAGAAACATATGGTGTGATATTGGAAAAATTGCTCAAAGCAGGAGCCATTACCTTACCTCCTGTTAAACCTCATTCGGGTTCGATTCCACTCGCGCCATACCTTCTTGGTATAAAGAAAATGACTTCTGTAACTTCCACCGCGTGAAGGGACACAGTCATGAAAACTGCAAGATGTTGAAAAACATAGTGCAGGAAATGGTTGATGCGGGGGATATAGCCCTCGATAATCCTAACGCCCCTGCTAACCGAAATTTGAAAATATTCAACAAACCGTTCCCGAATCATTCTTCTAACAGTAAACTAAACCAAGATATCTTAGCCGAGGAGAGTGTTCATGAGATCCATGCAGTCTTCGATTCCCAGCCAAAGACCTCTATCGAACAAATTCTGAATCAAACCTCTTCACTAACGCAGGAAACCGAACCCCCTTCCTCACCATCAAGACAAACTGAAATCCTTGTTGTTCCTTTACCCATCAAAGAATTAACTGCCCAGAGTTCCCTTCTCACAGATGAGCCTTCTTACACCACATCCTTGCAAGACTGTGAGCGGATGTTATCTAATTTATCTATTTCCCAAACGTCTCCTTCTACCATTCTTGCTGTACAAGAGGAAGGCTCGCCACTTCCTTTGTCATCCTTAGACGAGAAACCTCTTGAACCAACATCCCCACAGTCTTTAAACATGACAGATCCTCTCAAACATGCCCTCCTACCTATTAGTCCGTTATCACCTAAATCTTTTCAGCAACCGGTTGACCTCTTAACGCCCATTGATACAGTGCCTCATATACCCCTTGTATCACACCCACAGTGGACCGGAATCACAACCCACCTTTCTTCCATACAAAATTTCATGTTCACACGTGAGAATATTGTCATTCCCGGAAGATAGACGGGTCTATGGGAACGTTTGAGTACGCCATATTCTACTCAAATGCAAATGACCGATCCTGATGCCTCTACCATATACCCGAAGTGTTTACAGAAGCTTAAAATGCCTATGTCCTCATCTTCACCCCCCTCATCTCTACCAAATACCTCATCCACTTCTATTAACCTAACCAAATCTTCCCCTACGCTTGGGACCTTACCCATACCTAGTCTAACACACCCACCTAAGCGGCTTGATTTATCTAAAAATAAAGCCGTCCATCCCATTAGGAGACAGACTCAATCTCCTCAATCTATGCCGCTAACACAACTAAAACCCTCGTCGTCACACCTACCTTCCATATTGGGACCCCATCCCTCTACCTTACATCAATATATCATACCTCCTGCGTTTTCTTTAAAGCGACCTACGCCTTCTGCACCCATACAGAAATCCAAGGGTATAGCAACACCGTCACCCCGCGTATCTGTCCACCTATCAACCCTAAACAAATTCCATCATCAAAAGATTTGTTTTCGGTCACTCCTATTTCTCCGTGGTTGTTTTCTGATACCACATCATCTGCGGCCTCATCATCCAACATAGCTTCTACGTCAAAGAAACCACGGTCAGTTAAAACCCATTATCAAAACTCCTTGGCTAAACCACCCCCCATACAAACCAACCACATCACGTCATCACCAGAATCGACCCAGTCAATAGCCTCATTTTCCTCTGACTTTGACCCACTCAAAGGGTCTTACGCCAAAATCCTTGCTATGTTGGTGGAGAACGCGACCATCTCCCTACCCCCACTTAGACCTTATGATCCATCTAAACCTCGACCTATAGGTTACGATGAGTCTAAAATCTGCGCTTACCACCGCACACCAGGACATGACGTAGAGGGATGCAAAGCGTGGAAAGCCATACTTCGTCCGTCACCTCCCTCAGACAGAAAAGTTAAGAAAGACAACTTACGAAGAGAGAGACCTTTAGCTTCGATTCCCTCTCCTATATCACCTGTCCCCGCCTCACCAAGATCTATCATTATTACAGCCCCACCTCTAAAGAAAACCATGACCTATCCCTACCATCTTCCTCCTCTCGTATTCACGAGATCAATATGATTAGTGTTCTTTACTCGAGGTAGAAAAACAATGGGAAAGAAAAAGAAAACATACTGCGGCATCTCTTTCTCCGTCCACCATCCGATTGCACCACCACCTAAAGTGGTTATTCGCGGACCCGCCTATCCGTCTCTAATGGCATTGCCTGAACTATGATCAAACGACTTCACCGATCACTGTAAAAATGACCTTTGTATGATCTCATTGGACTTCTGAATCTCATCGCCAAGCTCTCGTTGAAATCCTTGAGGATAGAGGTTTTACCTAATGAAACCTTGCTGTTACTTCTATTCTAACACCCGATCACGTTGCTTCGCTCACCAAACAATCTATCTCCCCAACCACTTACGTCTCTGTATGCACGTGAGCATTGCTTTGTTAGTTTCTCCGAAGATGAAATTATCGACTTTGGTGCGAAGATCCTGACCCTGCTCTTTTCATCTCAGCGTACGTTCGGGATATTCGGGTACGTCGTGTTATGATTGGCCATGGGGGCTTAGCCTAAACATCATCTCTTGAAAAGCCTTCCAACAAATGAATATCCCTTCTAGTTGCATGTGTGCCTGACCCCATCATGTTGCGATCATTCAATGATCTTATTACTTCTACTTTAGGCACCGTGATCCTTAACATTCGTGTAGGACCACGTACTTTACCGAACTCTTCTATGTCCTTGAGGAGAGTTCGATACAATATGTTGTTAGGCCGCCCTTGGATCCGGGCTATGGGATGCGTTCCCTCCACCTTACATAGATGCATAAAATTTGAGTACGAGGGGAAGTCCTACACCGTAAAAGCTGATCCTCCCCCCTTCAAAACTTGCAATATGTTGTATCGCCCTAATGATGTGCTTGTACCGGTTAAGACACCCATTCATCGACCCCGACCATCCACTTCAGCACCTACACCTTGACTAATGAAACCGCCGTTACAAATATTACTTCCTTTCCCATGAGATAACATCCCAACCTCGACCCCTTAGTAGATGTTTTTCAATGCCTTACGTTGGGGAGTACCGCCTATATCGCGTTAGTTCTTTCCATACCCGCGGAGTATGGGACGATTACATGCACATCCACCTACGGCCGTCGCGTGGGGAGGTAATCTCTTACGGACCACCCCATTTGCCGCACCAACCTAACGTATGGGGGTGTTGACGCATCCTCCATTACCCCTGAACCTCCTCTTGGTGTGGTTCCCTTTCGATCGATTTTCAATACTTGACAAATCGTCGTTTCATCCCTCACCTTCTTGACTCATTTGTGCTTGGAAAGGCTTTGGTTTTGGTCTTTATGAACAAGGCCGACATACACTCATTCCGTGACTACACGCAAACACAATGATCGCGGTGGTCTCGGTTTTCTGAAACACCTACACGGGGAGACACCTCGTGTCGGTTGTATCTGGAAGAAGATAGCGTCACCCCTACCAAACCATCATCACCCACTTTGCCATCATCACCCACGAGTCGATAGACCTGAATCTATCCCTCCTAACTTTTTTTTTCATAAATGCTATCTTCATAGGTCCTCTCACTTATCAAGCGCGATAATGAGGACCCATCTTCTCTTCCCCTTACGTATCCGGACATGATCGAAGAGGATTCACCTTCGATTAATGTTGTTGAGTGCGGGATGATGACTCCATCCTCACTTACCTTGGTGCGGACGACTCCTATATTGCGCGCCTACCATCTGAAACTCAAACCATGTTGAATGAGTCGACTATAGAAATCAACATCCACGAGAGGAGGATCCTCACATTGTGAAGATCGGACAATCCCTTAACACATCGAGAACAAGCCGCCTTTCTACCTTTCTCCGTACCCCATGACCAAGTTTTTCGCTTGGTCCTATGTTGACATGCGGGAATTGATCCTACCATTGCTGTCCATAACATCACCTAAACCCCGATTCCAAACCAGTCAAACAAAAGCTGAGAAAAATGCATCCACGCATTGCCCTCTTGGTCGAAGAAGAGCTCAGCGACTTCTTTCCGTTTCCTTCATCTTGCCTATTGACTATCCTCAATGGATTTCTAACATCGTACATCACTAAAAGCGCGGGGGACTTCGGATATGCAGTTTACGAGACCTTAACCTCGCTTGCCCTAAGGATGACTTCCCCCTCCCAAGTATTGATCAACTTGTTGATCTCACTGCGGGCCATGAAATGCTTTCTCTCATGGATGGCTTTTCGGGATATAATCAAATTTTGGTAGCCCCGGCCGATCAACATAAAACCGCCTTCATAACTCCTTGGGAACCTTACATTATCGTGTCATGCCATTTGGCCTTAAAAATCTTTGGTCTTTACCTATCGAGCGGGCTATGACTTACATTTTCATGACATTATGCACACTATCCTTGAGGATTATGTCGATGATCTTCTTGGCAAATCTAAACATCGCGGTGAACATCTCGATGTTTTAACCATTATTTTCGATCACTGTTGCGATATTGATCGGCTGACCAAAGAAATGTGTCTTTGGTGTTCTTTGAGGAAAACTTCTTGGCTTTATCGTCTCTTTGCGTGGCATTGAGGTCGATCCATCTAAAGTCAAAGCTATCCTAGAAATGCCCCCACCCAAAAACCTCAAACAATTACGTAGTTTGCGGGGTAAACTTGATCCATCCGGCGTTTCATCTCTCGACTCTCGGATCGATGTCAACCTTTCCATCACCTTCTTAAAAGGACATTGCCTTTGATGGGGTGAAGAGTGTCACCAAGCCTTTGAAGCTCTCAAATCCTATCTCTTTGCCACTGTGCTTATTCCACCTCGGGATGATCGTCCTTTCTACCTTTACCTTTTACTTGCCTTTGACCATCTTTATAGGAGCCATGCTCGCACATCGGGACTCGGCACGTCGAGAACAAGCCGTTTATTATATAAGTCGTACTCTCGTGGATTACGAGACTAGGTATACACATGTAGAAAAATTGTGCCTAGCCCTATCATTCGTAGCCACCAAACTCCGACATTACCTCCTGAATCACAAAACTTTTGTCATCACCAACACGGACCCCATTCATTATATGTATGCCAAACCACATCTAAACCAACGCATCGCCCGATGGCTTATGCTCCTCGCTGACCTCGACCTTGAGTTTGTACAATAGAAGTCGATCAAAGGACAAACTATTGCGGACCAACTTGCGGAGGCCCCTTTACCTGGGGAACAATTCACCAATTTTAATTTCCCCAACGAACTCATCGCTACTCTTTCACTCAGGGAAGAGTCATATCAAATGACCCTCTTCTTCGATGGATCCAAATGCCAGCGCGGCGGAGGAGCCGGCGTTGTTCTCATCCCTCTTGATCGTTGAACCTATGCCTCTTTCATTCCGGCTTGATTTCCCCTGCACTAATAATACAGCGGAATACGAGGCCCTTGTTTTGGGTCTCCAGGTTGCGTTACACTTAGGTGTCAAATCTATTAATATTTTTGGCGACTCTCAATTGGTAGTCAATCAAGTTATGGGCATCTACCAATGTAAGAATGAGGAACTTCAAAAGTACAAACATTACGTGGATTCACTTTTGACCTCATTTACTCGTTATTCTATCCAGACCATTCCCCGCTCCACTAACAAATTTGCGGATACTATGGCTTGCCTAGCCTCGCAAATTCTGCCTCCTGTTGACTCGACATATTCGTCTTGGTCAACAACTTTTGCCCCATCCTACTCAACCCCGGTTGTTTGTATGATAAATAATGTGTCTGCTAATTCGAGGATACAGTACCACAAATTTCACGACTACCTTACAACCTCTGTTCTCCCACGACCTTACTAGTAAGCGCAAACGTGCTTTTTTACGAAAGTGTTTCTCGTTATGTCGTCATGGGGGGACTCCTCTATAAACGTGGCTTTGATGGCATCCTCCTTCGATGTCTAACCGGTGCGGAGGTCACCTATACCATCCAACAAGTCCACGACGGTATTTGTGGCGGCCATTTTAGTGGCCTTGCCGTGGCTAAACGAATCCTTCGCCTAGGTTATTATTGGCCTACTCTTAATAATGACTGCTACGAATATGTTAAGCGTTGTGTTATGTGTCAACAACATGCCAACCTTGACATACTCCTAGCCATCCGCTATGAGTCGCACGAGATCTTTGGCCTTTCTCTGATGGGGTTTAGACCTTATTGGTGAGATTCACCCGCCTTCTTCACAGCGTCACCGTTGGATAATCACAACAACCGAATATTACACAAAATGGGTGGAGGCCATTCCACTCATTTCAATCAAAAAAGAAAAAATTGTCGAATTCGTTAACCACCACATTATCTGTCGTTTTGGTGTTCCTCATCGCCTGATAACGGATAATGGAAAATCTTTCAAAAATAAGTTGTTGCAAGACCTTTGTGACAACTTTGGTATCAAACTTAGCTTCTCCTCACCCTACTATCCACAAGCGAATGGACAAGCCGAATCTTCTAATAAAACCCTAACCAAAATCCTTATGAAAGTTGTCAATGAGTCTGGAAGAAATTGGCATGATCACATCCCCTTCGCCCTCTGGGCTTATCGTACTAGCATTCGTACCTCCACTAATGCCACACCTTTTTCTTTGGTATATAGTGCAGAAATTTGTCTTGCCTCTCGAAATACAAATACCCTCCCTCGAATATCTCTTGGGATATTCTTACCAATGATGATTTCCGCCAAGAGCGGTTAGCCAATTGGAGCTTCTTGACGAGCGTCGTCTTACAGCTCTTGATCACCTTCAAATCTATCAAAAACGTATTAAGCGTGCTTATGATAAGTGACTTCATGGCGTACCTTTAAGGTTGGTGATCTTGTCCTCAAAGAGAATCAACATGTAACCAAACTAGAAAAGAGCAAGCGTGGAAAATTTGCTCCCCGATTGGATTGGGCCTTACATAATCACTCACACTTATGGATCGGGCACTTATCGTTTAGCTTAAACAACGGTGGCTGAGCACTGAACCCCTTAATGCCTTGCATCTTCGACCTTTCTACTGTTGAATTTAGCGTTATATCACTTCTTATCTACTTACCGCTCGTCCCTTGAGCTCCTTCACCACCACCATACACATTGTTTCCTACATCACAAAATAAAATCAAGCTCGCATGGTTTGATTCCCATCTTCCCTTTATGATGCCTTCCCCTTTTTAGTCTAGTCCATGACTTCAAAGTCTTAAAATGACACATTCTTAACTAAATGCTTATGGGATTTTCTTGAGTCAAACTTCCTACAAAACTAGATGCTTCATGCCAAACGGACATCTAGATCTCTAAATTATACATAGACTGCTCCCTTGAAGGACAGCTATATGCCAAACTTCTTGCTACTATTATATATAGACTGCTCCCCCGAAGGACAGCTATACACAAATGCCGCATCTGCTACTATAAATAGACTGTTCCCTTGAAGGACAGCTATACACAGTCAGCCTTTATCAGAAGCTTCTCGCATTGATCAGCTTCGTGAAGACCTCAAGAATAATACAATCAATATCCCTTGTAGACTTCCCGCATCGATCAGTCTATATTCAGTAAAATAAAAGCCTCATTCAAAAGTACTTTTGAGTCATGGACTTGTCTATCTAGGTTAGGTTCTCTTTCGTCAGAACACTCACTTTGTAATAAGTTCTCGTACCACATAGCTATACCATCCACCTCACCTCACCATTTGTTTAAACTCAAGGGACGTGACGTACAATCGATATATTGTGATCATACAACTCTTTTCACCTATTGACTTCTCGTCTATGCACGGTACCTAGGGGTTCAAGCTGATTCTACGTTATTATGTGGTTTGTTTAGCTCTTTTCACCTACGGAACACTCTTTCCTCTTTGCCTCGCATCTAGAATTATGTGTTGATCTTAATCAGGACATGGTTCCCTACCACTTGGGTAGGCTAACTTTCGCTTCCCTTATACCTTTTACAACATCACCTATTCATTACCAACACCAACAACATTACCCTACCAATATCAATATCAATATTTATTTATTTTTTTACCAACCAACAAAATTGCCTGAATTCACCTCTCCCTGATCCTAAGGGAGAACTACATCGGTCTGAGGCCCTTCCTTGCTTTATGCAATGGGCTATGTAGGCAGCACTTAGGAGACATGGGGTCTCCCAAGGTTAGCTCGACCATCCCCTACCATACCCTATCATGTGTTGTAAATATAAATATTTTTTGTGTATTTCTATTTGCCAACATTCATCTTTATCCTTTTTTTCAAAACAAACAAAAACAACATTTAAAACACAACCATTCTTATTATTATCATCACTCAAAACCACTTACATATTTAGTTTTATTTTAGATGTTAAACAAATACATCTTCTCTATCATCGACTCGCAGGTCGGCATCCTTATTTATTCTTATATTCCTATGAAATTCACTTAGACTCTTGCACCTCCTCCCGAATCAGGTGGTGATCGTGATCGTCGATGCCCCTCAGTGGGCCTCTCCATCCTCAAAGGTGCCACTGCCATTGGTTCCTCCCATTGATCCACCAACATCTCCTGTAACATACGAATACGTCCTCTCGCGTGGAGGAATCTTGCCTCCAGTCTCTCCACTCGTAACTGTGAAGCCTCTAACAATCCCATTGTCTCATTCACCTGTGTTTGAAGCTGGCGAGCCAAATCCTGCAGATGATCTCTCTCCGCTGTAATCACAGCTATGTCAGGGCACTCACGTGCACCTCGCAGCTCTGCTACCCACCATACTCTATACGCCTCTGTCGTTCCCGCATCCATAACCCTACGATCGGCTGCTATCTCTTCTGGCCCTTCTGGAGGTGTAGGCCGGGGAGGTGAAAATGCTGCCTCGGCGTCGATCCTCATGTATGGTCTATATGTCATAGGAATATCCTGAACGAACCCAAATTGTCGCCGTACGCGATCTAGAGGAATCCTCTCGTACTCACCTGGATTATACCTGCGATCCACCTCAATCGCTCTACACCCCTCAACTCCTCAGCTATGTGCTCTGTCACCATATAGTTCCGTACGGCCTCCAACAAATATCCGCAATCGTCACCATCTCCCATACCTGTCTATAATACTCGAGGTCATCTATCACGGCACGGGATCTAAGCTTCTTGTTTGTCTGGACCCATCATGTCGAATCCCAACCTTTGCACTCCTGCCTCTCCCGACTCAATGGGTCGGCCTATTGGACGCACACAAACAATATGCTCATAGGCCCAACAATGTAATAAGTACAAACAATCCAGTGTCGTCCTGTGTTTTCACTTGCAGGCCCATAAACCCCTATATAACTCTGCCAGATATGCGGGTGCCCATGCGAATGTCACGCTCATTTCTATCATTTCCCAAATAACACTCATCAATGCTTTGGGAAATCTTCCACCTTCCGCCCTCGGCAATGCATAATACCCCACCGCTATCATTAATAGCACGGCCAACCTTGTTTCCTCAGGATGTGTTGCATACATTGTACCATAAGTAAATGATAAACCTCGTTGTGTCAAATCTCGTGCGGTGACCCAAAATCTTTATTATTATTGCTGCCTGCCCCGTATTTGGGCAATGCACGATACACGGTTTTCCTATCATTGGGAGTCTCAAAATATGGAACACATCTTCGATGTCTTTGTCATCTCCCCTGTTGGCAAATAGAAGGTATTCTTCTCTGGATTCCATCTCTCAATCAATGCCTGCAACATAGCATGGTTACGTGTGATTCGTGAATAATAGCGGATTCCACTTAACCCCAACCGATTTATCAATGCCCATTCCGCTGGTGTTACATCCGCTCGGATTCGTGACAACAACGCTAGCACAGTATCATTCATCCTTAACCTTGCTTCTGCCTGCATACATCAAAACGACACACGATTATTCAAAAGAACAAATCTATACGGGTTTTTCTCAAAATCTGGAAACCCTTACAGTGACCGATAGCGGTTATGCATAACCGATACCGGTTTTCTAACCGATACCGGTTACTTAAAAACGATACCGGTCACTGTCAAAATATACCTACCCTGCTTAAAGCATCCACCTACGATAATTATTTTTCCCGTTTACTCCTATTTATACCTAACAACATACATGCCCACCCTGTTTACCAACCCCGTAGCACTCATACCATCCCCAACCCTTGCCTATCACCTTTTTTCTAATCCTTACCCACTTACACTTCTTTCATCCTATTTACAAACACATGCAAGAATCAAATTACAACAAAACAATTTACCTCTCAGGATGCGGCTTGGCAGGGCGGAACATGTCTTCCCCCTCGTCCACCTTCTTTGGATGCTTCTCCTCGTTGACCATGTTCACCTGACCTCTTCAAATATAACTTGTCTTTCTGCCTTCCGAATCTCAGCCCACGCTCACTTCACCTGTCTCTTTTCTCCTTATCACCCAAATTCTTTCATGCAATTACCTGTAGCAATTGTCAAACAGCGTCGCATTCGCATATTTAACGTGTTTCATGACTCTAAAAATAAGAATGCTAAAATAAGAACTTAAGTTGCCAACCCAGCAGTTCTATTTTTAGGAAAATCATTCTTGCATAACCGATATCGGTTACATGACCGATACCGGTCATACATCTACCGACATCGGTTACATAACCGATATCGGTCACGCCCAACTTGTTGCTTAAACCTAAGCCTTTTCTTCATTTTTTTGCAAATTTTTGTGGCGCCCGTCCCTTTTTCCTGCATGAACAACACCATTATCCATATTTTTCATTAAATCCACATCTCATTACAATTTCATCAACATCATCTATCTACATTACACAAACACACAAGCCATCAATAAACGATATCAAAACCATCAATCTAACACCATTTGAATCCAAATCAACAGCTACATACATTCAATTTCACAAAACCAGCGACAAAACATACCACATTTCATAATACAACATGTCACATAAACTCATCATCTATATACATACATACATTCCATCAACAAAAGACATCAACACCATCAATATAACACCATGTAAATTGAACTCATCATACATTAAATATCACAAACCATTTTCAAAACACTTAACACATTTTTACGCACAACATGTGGGTCAAATCATCATATCTATATACCAAGTTTCAAATATACAATGTGCCCTGCATCGGGGCCTCTGTGATCTCATAATACAATGAAGCCGGCACGCAGGCCGCAATAACTGTCAATAATCTCGACTCGGCTCGCAGGCCGGTCTCTCATATCAAAAACACACTCGGCTCGCAGGCCGGTATCAACTATACAACCCGTACTCGGCTCGCAGGCCGGTATATACAATAAATGAATGAATGAATAAATAAATACATCATATCTAGGCACGCAGGCCTCTCTAAACATAGCCGGTTCGCAGACCGGTGCCCATATCCAAGGAACCAATACAAAAATATGCAGGGACCCCTCAGCTCTCTCCACCGCCCTCAGCCTGTCTGCCTGCTAGTCCCTGTGTTGCCTCTCGCCTCCTGCCTGTCACAGATCCACCGGCTGTGGCTGCACCTCCCTGAGATCTCTGGCTCCGAGAGGTCTCTGCTCTATGTGCCGCATATGGCTGATAATCAGCCCCGGTACCATCAAGAATATCTGATAGTGCGGGCCCTCGCTCAGCCTCCATATGCGATCTCGAGCCCAGTAGGTCTTGGGGCTGGTCCCCTGACTCCTACTACCAGTGCCCCCATGTGCTGTCCGGTGCCATTAGTGGTGCTTGTGGTTGTGGTGGTACTGTGCACTACTGCTGGTTTGTCTTAGTCTGTGCATTTGAGTGGTCTTCTTCTTTGGTGCTGTGCACTATGCTGTCTTTGAGTATCTGTCTGATTGGTGGTACTGTCTTCTTTACACTGTGCTGCACAGGCACAGGCTATTTGCCCCTGTAAGACACCTATCGTGCTGTGCATGTGTGCAAGCTACCCTGTAATAAGCTGTACCTACCCTGCGAGCTGGTCCCTCTACTGCTCTAATGACCCATTAAGTCTGGTTGTGCGGAAATTTGCTCTTATCCTCATGACTCTCTCTCCGGCCCACCAAACCAAAAATGTGCCTGTGCACCCAGCATCATCTACAGTGTCATCGGCAGGCCTCTCAGCAACCCAATCTGGATCCACGGGCTGTGGTGCTAGGCAGTGGGGCCTCTACATCATCCCTCCGGTACTAAGGGAAGTGAGGGGGCTCATCCTGTCGTAGCCCCATCTGCCTGCGTACCCTCTCCAGGGGTATCCTCTCATACTCTCCGGCCTCAGTCCCACATTATCCACAATGTGTCTTTGGATCCACTTATGTTGTCCTCGGGCTCCTCCGTGAGGGTGATGACCTCTATACGGTCTCCATACAATATCTACGCTTTGTCAGAGGCCCTCAATAAATGCCGTGTGTACGTGTGCGTCTCGCCTGCGAAGCCTTTGCTCGTGGGTGACCCACGACCCCTGACCACCTCTTGAAAGCCGTATCTATAGATGACTGTGGCCCTGGCTGCTGAGGTAGCCCTACTAGTCTAATGCATATGATATGCTCATATGCCCAACAATGTAGCAAAAACGTCGAGCAAATCCCGAATCGCCTCATCCGGCGATAGCCCTGACTCTCGGTATAAGCTGCGCGGGTATCTTTGGTGCCCAAGCATGAGTATGCTCCTCGACCATCTCATGTAAAACCCCCATAAGTGCCCGTGGAAAGCGGCCTCCCTATGAGTCCGGGAGGGCGAAATAGGTGATCCCGATCATCATCAGCACGGCAAGCCGTGTCTCATGGCGATGGGCACGGTACATATCCCCGTACGCGATGCTCGTGCTGTGATATGTCGATAGCGCATTGCATCCCGAAAACCTATAGGATGCTGTCCATGGCCGTCTCTGAATCTACCTGGAAGACTGCCTCTCCATCGATCGGCAGTCGAAGGATGTGATACACATCCTCCAATGTGATAGTCATCTCCCCAGTCGGGAGATGGAACACATTGGTCGCCGGATCCCATCTCTCGATGAGGGCGACCATCAAACTATGATCCCTGTCGATCACTCTCTGTACCGCTGGACTCCGCCGAGTCCCACCTCGCGCATGATACCCCAGTGTGCTGCGGACACGTGTGGCCGCATCCGGCTCAACAGTGGGGGCATCCTGTCCCGCATCGTCAGCTGCTGACGTGCCTGCAAAACCAACCCACTACATTAGCCCTACTCTTTATCACAACATCTACTTTACCTCTCTATATCCCCTTTCTTATCCACCTAACCACAACCCGACTCCATACCACACATCTACGCCCATCTATCTTCCCCTAAAAACTTCTACGTTATCCCCCTCCCTCTTCACCCCCAAACAAACAACCCAAACCATACTCAAACAACCTACACCATGCCCAAATACCCAAACCACATCCAAAAACTCAAAAACAAAATCACAACCCACACCAACAAATTGAAATAAACCTAAGTCAGGACCGGTACCGGTCACTTATGACCGACACCGGGCCTATCCACCGACACCGGTCAATGACCGACCGCCACCGGTCACCTACAGACCCACCCTGCCCCTAACATTTTGGGACCGATGCCGGTCACTTAGCGACCGACATCGGTCACTGCAAATTTGCCGAGCCGAACCCGACGCGGCTCCCCAATTCCCTTTTTCCCTATTTTTCCCTCTGTACCCACCCAAACACCCTAAAAACCTACCCACCCTACCGCCTTGGCCTCTTTCACCTATCTACCCTCTCCCTTTTTCCAATCATTTCCATTTATTAATTATTTTCTAAAAAACTTCTATTCCTACCCAAAACCCAAATAGAGCATAATACAATCCAATCTACAGCAATGAGGGGTTTTCGAACCTACCGGTACGACGACACGTCGTCGTGGTGGGATGGGTGGTGGTGGTCCAGCTGGTCCAGCCCCTCCTGCTCCTCCTGGCTGTGCCATAGCTCCACCTCTCCTCTGCTGGGTCCTCCACCAATCAACTGCTGCCTCCTACTCACTCGGGCCCACCAATCACTCACTCCTCCACTCAAATAGCGCCACCTCAGCTGACAAATGCACTAATCTCAATAATCCACCTCAGACCACTCAAATTGGTTTTCAAATTGCAAATGTGACAATGACTGGCCGTATTTTTCTTTTTATAGGTTTTTGACCTATAACCGATATCGGTTATATTGTGCCCTAAGGAACCGGTATCGGTCATCTAACCGATATCGGTCATAGAGAATCGACATCGGTTTTTCTCCAACCCTTCCCCCAACTTCTGCCCCTATTTACTAATCGCCCTTTCTCATAACATCGCCTATATCAACCTTTGCTGCCACCCCCTTTGTTAATATATTCGGCCTGACCCAAGGCCGCAACCCAACAACTTGGCCCGACCCAAGGCCTCACCCTACCCATGGCGGCCCGACCCGAGGCCTCACCCTACCACCCATCGGCCCGACCCAAGGCCTCCCCCCAACCATTTGGCCCGACCCGAGGCCCAGACCAACCCAGGCAACTTGGCCTGAGGCCGAGGCCTCTACCCATCCGGCCCGACCCGAGGCCTCGACCCAGGCCTCGACCCCCAACCATTGGCCCGACCCAAGGCCTCACCTTGGCCCGACCCAGGCCGCTGACCCAACAACTTGGCCCCGACCCAGGCCTCACCCTACCCATCACCCTACCCTCCGGCCCGACCAGGCCTCACCCTGACCATTTGGGCCCCGACCGAAGGAGGCAGGCCTCACCCTGACCATTTGGCTGACCCGAGGCCGCGCTGACCCAAGGCCGCAACTTGGCCCGACCCAAGGCCTCACCCTACCCCTCCCCCATCCGGCCTGACCCCGAGCGCGCTGACCATTTGGCCCCCCCATTTGGGCCCTCCTCCTCATCAATCGGCCGACCCAAGGCCGTACCACTTAAATACCCCACCCAACATCAACAACATACACTTTTATCCACCCATCATATAGCTTTTTGTTCAATCGAGCTCACCTGTTCGTGTTTTAGCATGATTAGGGTCCTTGACTTGATCTGTCGACCAACTTTGCCTAGACTTAGACCGTGACGTTTATCTCAACCAAACCAACCATTTGAGTCTTGCCGAACATGCCTAAACGTTCTGTACCTTACATTATATACCACGGAGCTACTTCCTATGCCTTGGATACAGGATTATATCACCCTTGTTTGGATAAACTATCGACCTTTGCCTATGCATTCTTTGGTTTGCTCGTCAAATCATATACCACTGGTCACCTTTGCATTTCAACGTGCGTCATGCTTCTTTGGACCTACCCCACCATCTCACCCTCATCTCAACACCATTTACCCTTTATCGACCCTATCCCGATTTCACGCTACCTCAATCTGTGATAGATTTGGGGGATTACCTATACCCTTAACAGGGGTAACCACTTCTTATTATTGTCAGTGTGACTTCTGAAACAAACTACACGACAATAAGGGGCTAATGTAGACACCAAATTTGTGTCTTACGACCCCCTGTGCCTCGCATCTCATTTCGCAACCTAACCTCATCACCTAAACCTTACACAATTATTTATTAATTACCTTATAATTAATAAATCCACATCACCATACCTGCCACCTCATGTCGCCACCTCATCATGACCTAGTCTTAACCCTAAACTAACCTAATTAAGACCTATAACTTGGTCCAATTCCACACCTATGACTAATTACTCCTCATCCGCACCTAAAACCAACTTCATAATGACTTGACCAAGCCCGCTACCAATCCCTCGGAAGAAAAGGAGGGAAAGCTGGCTATTTTACCAAAAATAGCCCGCTTTGACTTTGACGATATCGGTTTCTACTCGGCCGCCGTCGGTTGCGTAACGCCATCGGTTCCCCGTAAATGACCACTTCGACCAAAAACAAAGGATCGGATTTTCATTTGATCGGGAGAAGGAGAAATCATCGAGAGAATCCAGTTTTGCTTGGCGGCGAGCGAGAGACAAGTGAAGAAAGCAGGAAGAGTTTGAGAGAAGGACATCAAGCCCAAGGCTGCATTTGAATAACGAGCCCGGTAACACTCATCAAGCATCGAGAAGAGGAGATAACTCATCTTGGATTGTCGGATCATCAACTTGGGTCTGTCTTCATCATCACAGATCCTGAAACCTGCATACGCATCGAGGACTAGTGAGTAGTGTTTTATATATGTTTCTAAGCACCATTTTCTTGAGCTGTTGATTAATAGGAATCATAAGTTTATTCCTAGATCTCTACCCAATGACATACGCACTTAACCTTCACCCATACATCTGATATTGCCCGAGAAGGCCATTTTACCACACTCACGAGTCTTCCCTATCCTCCCATCATTCCCCTCGGCCATCCACCAATCCTAATAACCCCTGATCACCTTGCTGACCAACTTCTATCCGAAGCACTTAGATTCTTGACCCTACCCCAGGTATCGTTTATCCTCTACCATCGGCGGATATCTAACATGGTCGGTTACCCGATGACCGCCGTCGGTCACTTTGTGACTTATACTCCAAAACCTTTTGCTTGCCTATTTGCCACCTAATAACCCCAAATCGATCTGGTTTATCCTATAACTCAACTTGAGCGTATCGGCGACCGATGCGAACAAACAACGTGACGCTTTATTATTGATAGTTTAGTTTCTATTGCTTTTGTGAGATACCTAAATCGTGATTTTACAATAGCTTTCTATATTATCATTTGTGTTAAATCGTATTACCTTCGAAAGGAAGTTTTTATATTTCTGGGCCTAAGGCGAGATCCCCTTGACCTAATTAAAATCTAGTGGTCTTGTATTCTTACTTGCAGGGTAAGTCCTTCCAAGACAAAAAGGAGTTCTTTATGATCTCATTGAAGGAGCATAGCATAAGCTGGGTTACCATGCATGTAATTGGCGGTATGTGCATTTGGTTGTACGCATGGGAGGAGATGATGTTAATACTAGCACCACCATCGATCATAATGCATCGTATGCATATATTATTGATAAATATGGAGATGAAAAGAGCGGGATCGTGGTCGTCAGACTGGAAGGGGGTGATCTCTTCATCTAAAAGCGAGGAAGCTACTTAGTGAGTAGGTGGAGGTGTAGAGGAAGGCGATGAATTAGTGAGAGAGGCTACGTGATGAGGGGTAATGATGGAGGCTATGGGTGTGGGGTCATTTGGTAAAACCTCAATAGATTAAAGGACCTCCATGAGGGCTTGATGATGTGACTTAGAGGTTTAGATGAGGTCATATAAAGACATTTTGAGGGAGGATTGGTGCAATTGTTTTAGCATTGTGCAATGTGTGACCCCATCAGAAATAGGATACGCGGGACCTCGAATGGTGAATTTGGGTGTGGGTGCAGACGGTATGTGGGGTACAGGGTTGGTTGGTGGGCTAGTTGTCTTTTCTTTTCCCTCATCTTTCTGAGTGCAGGTGGTAATGTGGACCATGTTAATTTTGAATTTCGAGGGTGGATAAAAGAGTTGTGGGGGTGGAGATACTGGTCGCTAAGTAGGTAATGGAAGAAGATCTAGGGATATCGGTGAAGGCAAAATGGGTTCCTCATCAAGAAGATTGTTGTTGTCAAAATTTTCTTCGAGAGGACATAATTGGACAAGAGTGGTTTTTAAAGCCTTACAGTTCTCTACATCATGTCCTGGCACACGATGGTAGGTGCAAATTTTAGTTTCATCAAACCCTTTTGGTTTGGGTTTGAGTGGGTCGTAAGGTCTAAGAGGTGGTAATGTGATGATAGAGGTTTCAAGGAGATTGGTTAAAATCTTGGCGTAGGACCCCACTAATGGATCGCAATGGGAGGTGAGTGTGGGTTTGGGTACATGTGTGGCTGATTCATTTTCCTCTCTTGTGCCTCGGTCATAATATTTTGCTTTTCAGGGGAGCACTCAAAACCTTTGGAAATGACACCATTGGATAGAGCTCTTTCTCATCTTTCCAGAAAGGTAAAGTTTTCCTCCTAACTCCATGTATTTTTGAAGTTATGGCTCGGCGGAGTTTTGGAAAAATTTTCCCTGAAAGGCCCGCGGCCAATGAGATGCCGCCACGTGGCACCTAGAGTGGTGGAGCATGGGAAATTTTGGAAAATTTTCCAAATGACCAAAAAGGTGCAAAAATTCAAATTTTTGCCCTTGACCCGATTTGGCCCTGTTTTGCCCTAAAACTTCAAATGGCCATATCTTTCGATCCAGAGCTCGGTTTTCACGTTCTTTATATCAATGGAAAGCTGGTGAAATTCTCTACAAGATTCTGGGGTCATTTTTGCATTTTGATGGAGTTTGGAGAGATAAAATTGAAAAACACCTCTAGCACGTGGTCATGGACAGAAATGACGTTTCAACCACCGTTTTTAATGAAGAATGGCTCGCATTCTCTCCCAGCATGGCTAAAAATGTTAGGGGATGGGTCTGTAAGGATGCCCATGCTATTTTGAATGTGTTTTGGTCAATGGTTGAATCCCTTCCATGTTTTCCCGCGTTTCTCTCTCTTGGGCTCGTCCCTTACACTGTAAAAGCCAGATTTGGCTCATTTTCAAAGGGTTGAACATTTTTTGTGTATTGCAGGTCCCCTTTCTCACCTTGGAAGTGATTTTGGTGGAATATTAGACCTTTTCTAAGAACTGCAACTCATTTTGCCTCCCAGGTGTTGTAATGCAAGTGATTTTGATGTTAAAATAACAATACGAGCCACGTGATTAATTTTTCATCCTCTTTGGTGTTGTTTGACTAATTTATGATTCTTCATTATAGTTATCGGTTTGTGCATGTTTTTTGTTGCATTTTATGAATTGTGTCAATCTGCGAGAAGTGAGAAATGCTCACCACTCCTTTGGTGCATCACCTATTAGCATTAGTTTTAGTTTATTGCATTCTCTATCTCTGTCTCCTTTGGAATTTAGGGTAGGATTAGGAATTTAAACCTCTGCTGACTTGTAAGTGATAAATCGATCGGAGGAGTTGAGGAACCGACCTCTAATCTGGAGATTCCTTTCCCATTTTACAAGTCCCACACTTGGGGAGAGGATTTAATGTTGTGCAATCACTGCTTTGGATGTCTAAAATATCAAACTAGAAATCGATCAACATCGGGGAGTCTTTGCTGATTTGCAACAATAGTTTTGGCATGCCGGTGGGACCTTAGAGGTCTTCATCTTCATTTGCAAAAAATTGATGTGCATTTTTTGCAAGTTTCTTGCTTTAAAGAGCTATAAATTACACATCGGCGACTCGAGGAAGAAGAATCAGTTGGTTTTAGCGGTGTGAGACACTGAAAACTCATGAGAAGAATCAACACAAGGTCGAAATTTGGAGAGGAAGAGGTGTTGTTTGAATATCTGCGAGTTATCTCCAAGAATAAGGCAAAGTGGGAGGAGAATCCAAAGGTCTCCATCTCCACCAAACAGAACTCTCTCAACTCCTCCACTGGTAGGCCTTTCATTGATCAACAAGGGTTCTAAGGCCAATCAGAATGGCACAAAACAACCCCTATGTCTTTCTTTGCGCGACCCACTTGCTCTCAATGCACAAAATCAATCCCGATTGCGGCATTGAAGAACATTCCATACTTCTTTGGAGAAAATCGGACCTCTCACTGGTGATCATGTTAAGGATATTGCTAACATTTGTGCAATCCATGAGATCAATGAGATGCGAATTCTTTGTCAAGCTATCTTGGCATCTTCATTCAAAGGAAAGCTTTTGCAATGGTTCGGGAGTCTTGCCTCGGGTTCTATTCAAAATTGGAATCAGCTATGTATAGCCCTCCATGAGAGTTTGGGGAAAAGGGAGACAACTTGTCCCTTTTGGAGCGGTGACAACTATCAAAAAGAGCTCCCAATGAGCGGTGGTGATTTTAATTTCAGATTTCAAAGGACTTGGGAGAGAATTCCGGTGGCGATCGGGCCCAGCAATGAGAAGGTGCTTTTCTTTATTACCTTAAAGCTTTAAATTCTGATATTTCTATGTTAATTCGAGTCCATGGGAGGCACAACTATCCCCATTTTATAGCATTGCCATTAGAGCTGAAAATTGTTTGATTCAAGTGGCAAAGTGGCTCCTGAGCCTCGATGCCATTATTTCCAAGTTTAGAGAGCCCAAGTACTAGCCAAGTGCCTAATTTAGCTTCTATTCCCACTCCTAGAAATCAGAATTCAAGTGAAGCTTCCACTTCATCTTCTAGTGCCTCAAATGAACTTCAAGAAGTCATGAAGCAATTGCAAAATCTAGGTAATGAGCTGGTTACACTCAAAAGGCAGCAAGCTCAAGGTTTTAGACCTTCCTTCCAGCCTCAAGCTCAGCCTAACAGGTAGCCATATCAACCTCATAGACCACCCAATCCAGCTGCAAATCTAAATCAAGCAAGGCCTCCTGCCAACAGACCATTTCAGCCCTATAATCCCAATGCTACATCTGCATCTAAAGCATTAGTGCGATCTACAAAACAATATAGCTCAAGAGTATGATTGGTGTTTCCCATGCGATGAACCTCATAACTTGAGTCCATGTGCTTCAGCGGTGCCTTGAATCAAGCATTAATGTGGTGTGACAAGCTGGTGTGGAGGGTGAAGGTAGTCAAGGAAATAACCAGCAACAAGAAACATTCCAGCAGCAATCAGCTCCAAATGATACCACACTTGTAAACTGGCAGGCAGAAGATTTTTGTGGCATGAATCAAACGATTTCCCAAAGTGTTGCAGCCAACACAAGGTCAAAGAGAAGAAATTTGGGTGAAGAACAGCCATTGGCCCCAAGTAATTCACGACCTTCTGTCACTCCACAAACTATTGGCAAACAAAATGCAATCCCAAGCACGCAAGGATTGCCTAAAACAGCCCCTAGGCCAACCCAAATGCCAGTTGTTGCTGCCCATGTGCAAGGAATGAATGTGCAGGCCAAGGGACAACAGAGGGATACTTCATCTCCATTCAGTATCATTGATCAGATGAAGAAGACAAATGTAAACATATCAATGTGGGAATCACTATCTATCCCAGGCCAAAGAGATTTGCTACAAGCTGCCATGAAGGACTGGTCAACTTCAAATCAGCAAGTCCAAATGCAAGAGAAGGTGCTCACAAATGTTGCCCAGCCTGAGGGGAATCATGGAGGACAGCAAGGTAAAATATTGAAGCCCCCTCCATTCTATGTTTCATTGATCATTGGGAACCAATTAGTACACAATTGCATGATTGATTCGGGGCAAGTAGTTCAGTAATGCCCAAGCAAATAGCTGATCAGTTGGGAATTCAGTATGAAACCATATCCAAAGGGGTGGTGCAGTTGGATGGGACAGCAGTAACAATCAGTCGGGGTGATTAAAAACTTGAGTCTTACTTTGCATGTACTGTCCCAACGTGGTTGTTTTGCAAGATGTCTCAGTAATAGACCTTCCACCACTCTTTGCCCTATGTTTGTCAAGGGATTTCATAGCTAAGATTGGAGGTTACTTGTCTGCTGATTGGTCACACATGCTGTTCAGAACAAGATATGGAACCAAAGCCACAATCAGGTCTGAACCTATTGCAAACTTTCACATTGAGCCTTACACTCCAAGTCAGATTAATGCCAATTGTTTAGCGTTTGATCAAGAAGATCATCCAAGCACTGATGAAGCTGACACCAAGGTTGGAAGCATCCCAGATTTAACTCTTGATGAATGGGCAAGCAAGGTGCATGCTTTTGATCCTTATCAAGAAATAGAAGAATCTGAGCTGGGAGTCTATTGCATACATGAAGAAAATCAGCCTATTCCTAGCATCACCAAGCCAAACCACAAAGATGACAATGAGGTATGGCAGTTGTTTTTTGATGGATCAAGGAGTAGACAAGGTGCAGGAGGGGGATCCATGCTGGTTTCACCTCAAGGAGTTAAGTATTATTCAACTTTTAGATTTCAGTTTGCATGCTCTAATAACACTGCTGAATATGAAGCCTTGGTGCAAGGACTGCATTGGGCAATCAAGAGAGGAATAAAGAACTTGCAAGTCTTTGGTGATAGTGAGTTGATTGTCAACCAAGTTAAGGGGCAGCATGCTGTCAAGAATGATCTACTCAAGTGCTACAAGAACAGGGTGTGGGACCTCATTGAAGATTTTGAGGGCTTTAGCATAAAATCCATTCCTAGAAAAGAGAACCAAGCTGCTGACAGGCTTGCAGCAGTTGGGGCAGCCTTTGACGTTGTGGAGAGCATTCAAAAGGACAAGGTACAGCCAAACATCCATGTGATTGTGAGGCCTTCAGTGCCAAATAACAATGTAAGTTGGCAAGTGTTTGAAAATGATCAAGCAAATCATCCATTTCTTGCAAGAAGAGGCTGAATTCTCAGCCAAAAATCAGGAAAAGTTAGAGCAGCAGTATGGTGACCAAGTGGTGCAGCTGAGAACCAACAAACTACCAAAGGGACTTATTACTTTGGAGTCCATTTTCAATCCTAATGATCAGTTTAGGAAGGAGAAAGCAAACATCCAAGTGAAGGAGAAGATTCAGTGTCCATCTCAGTAGAAAGAGGCAAATCACTCCAAATTGGTAAGATGACAACTGAGCAAGAAAGGTATGAGTTCATACAACTTTGTCAAGAATTCCCTGATGTGTTTCTTGGAGCTATGAAGATTTGAAAGGTTTGATCCGAGTTAGCTCAACACACCATTGAATTGGATCCAAATACTAAGCCCATCAGGAAGAAACAAAGGCCAGTCAACCCCCACATGGAGCCTCTCATGAGAAAAGAATTGAATAAGTTGATAGAATCAAGAATCATATTCCCTATCAAGCATTCTAGTTGGGTTGCCAACTTGGTTCCAGTCAGAAAGAAGAGTGGGGAAATCAGATTGTGTGTTGACTTCAGAGATTTGAATAGAGCATCTCTCAAGGATCATTATCCACTTCCTTCCATGGAGCAGATTTTACAAGTTGTTGCTAGCCCCGAGAGGTTTTCACTACTTGATGGCTATTCAGGGTATAATCAGATTATGGTGAAGGAAGAAGATCAGTTCAAGACAGCCTTTACAACTAAATGGGGAACTTATGCATACAGGAAAATGCCATTTGGGCTGTCAACGCTGGAGCTACCTTCAAAGAGCAATGGACATGGCGTTCAAAGGTTTGATTAACAACATTGTCTTGATATATCTTGATGATATCACTTTTTTCAAAAATACAGAGACCACCTCTTTCATTTGAGACAAGTGTTCCAAAGGTGTAGAAGATTTGGAGTCTCCTTGAATCCTAAAAAGTGTGTTTTTCTAGCCCATGAAGGAAAGCTCCTTGGCCACATTGTCTCCAAAGAAGGATTAGCAATTGATCGGAAAGAGTGAAGCCATAAACCTTTGCCATTGCCAAGCCACAAGAAGGCCCTTCAAAGTTTCTTGGGAAGAATAAATTTTGTTCGGAGGTTTGTCCCAAATTTTGCAGCCCTTGTTAGACCTATCACCAAGATGCTAAAGAAAAGCATGGCTTTCAAATGGGAGCGAGAAGGAAAGGAAAGTTTTGAAGCAATCAAAAAGCATCTCTCAAGCCCTGACTCTCATTCAACCCGGATTTCTCCAAGGATTTCATCCTCTATGCGTTTGGAGGTGATGATACTATTTCTGCAATTTTGGTACAGCAGAATAAAGACAATGATGAGCAGCCAATTGCTTTCTTCAGCCAAAGCCTGGAGGACTATGAGGTGAGATATTCTTTCATTGAGAAGCATGTTCTTGCGATGTGTCGGGAGCTTGAAGAAATTCAAGCATCTAGTTTCAAACAATAAGGTCCAATTGTTGGTTTCTCATGCGGGGGTTAAAGACTTCCTCCTCAACAAAGACTTGAATGAAAAAAGGGTAGGTTGGATTACTCGTGTCATGGAGTATGACATTGAGATCAAAGTCACCAAGTTGGTAAGAGGAAAAGGATTGTGTGAGCAGCTGATCTTGAGCAAACAAGAGGAATCATGCAACGAGAAGGAGGTTGTTTTGGCGTTGCAAGACAACCGTGAGCAAGGAAGCACTCAAGAGGAAAATAATGGTGTCCCCACTCCTTGCTGGACCCAAAGTATAATGCACTTCCTAAGCATAGGCCTATGCCCTCCAGAGATGAACAAGACCCAAAGAAGACACTTCAGATTGCAGGCTGTCCCATATGCCCTTGTTGATGGTGTTTTATTCAAAAGAGATGTGAATGGAGTACTGCTGAGATGCATTGGTACAAATCAGATTCATAAGGTGTTGGAAGAGTTCCATGGTGGACCAGCTGGTGGTCATTTTGCACCAAGAGTGACAACTCTAAAGATCATGAGGGCTGGTTATTATTGGCCCAAGATTTTCAATGATTGTTATGCATGGATCAAGAGGTGCAAGAATTGTGCATTTTTCACAGGTAAAGAGAGGCTAGCTGCCCTCCCATTGCATCCAATTTTAGTTGACCAACCATTCATGCAATGGGGTTTAGACTTCATTGGAGTTATTAATCCCAATTCGAGCCAAGGGCACAAGTGGATTTTAACAGCCACAGATTACTTCACCAAATGGACTGAAGTAGTAGCACTCAAGGAAGCAAATGAATCTAGCATCCTAGACTTCTATGAGGGAATAGTAACCAGATTTGGCATACCAGCTACAATAATATCAGATAATGCATTGGCATTCATTGGATCTAAGGTAGTGAATGGGCTGTCAAGAACAGGATCTACCTAAGTACTTCATCAAACTATTACCCCAGAGTAATGGCAGGCTGAATCTACAAACAAGAACTTGTTGAGGATCATTAGGAGGACTCTTGATGAGAATCAGAGGTCTTGGCATACCAAATTGAAATCAGCCTTATGGGCTGATAGGATAACTCCTAAAAGATCTACAGGTAACTCTCCATTCAAGCTTGTTTATGGAAGAGAGGCAATTTGCCCATATCACTTGAGTTGCCAACATTGGAACTCATGAAACAATTGGAGTTGTTGGAGTTTGAGCCCATGGAAGTCGAGATATGCGAGAATTGATGGAGCTCGAGAAATCAGAAATCAGGCATCAGCAATGGAGAAGGATCAAGCTTTGATAAAGAAGACCTTTGATAGAAAGGCCAAGAAGCAGATCCTTCCAAGTTGGAGATCTAGTGTTAAAATGGGATGCGGATAGAAAAAGCGGGAAGGCATTCAAAATTTGATGCCATTTGGAGTGGCCCATACATGGTCACAAAGTGTAAGGACAACAATGCTTTCAGTTGTCTTCATTGGATGGTGAAGAAGCTGTAGATTCAGTCAATGGAATCCATCGAAGCATTGCTTCTTGAAGGAAATGCTTCACCCTATACATATTAGTTTAGGTTTTCATTCCTCCAGTGCTTGTGCACATTGTTTTCTTTGTAGATTAGTTTTTCTTTCCCTAAGTGCTTTGGCACAAGCTTATTGTTCTGGAGATGTGTTTGCGAGGCCTTGCTCCATCAGGTGATATTCCATCTTCCTCCTTGCAGTGTTCTAGTTAGTTGGGGTATCAAATAGAGAATTCAATGACTCCATACCCAATGGATTGCTTCAGGAAACTGGTAACTTCATCTAATGGCGAGATGACCCCTACGAGTCGCCAAAATTGTTATCAAAATATGCCCCTGCTCATTTTTGTGGCTAACTCCTCTCATTTTTTTCCTCTCTTGTGCCTCAGTCATAATATTTTGCTTTTCAGGCACTCAAAACCTTCTGGAAATGACACCATTGGATAGAGCTCTTTCTCAGCTTTCCAGAAAGGTAAAGTTTTCCTCCTAACTCCATGTATTTTTGAAGTTATGGCTCGGCGGAGTTTTTTGGAAAAAATTTCCCCTGAAAGGCCCATGGCCAATGAGATGCGCCACGTGGCACCTAGAGTGGTGGAGTGGGGAAATTTTGGAAAATTTTCCAAATGACAAAAAAGTGCAAAAATTCAAATTTTTTTGCCCTTGACCCGATTTGGCCCTGTTTTGCCCTAAAACTTCAAATGGCCATATCTTTCGATCCAGAGCTCGGTTTTCACGTTCTTTATATCAATGGAAAGCTGGTGAAATTATCTACAAGATTATGGGGTCATTTTTGCATTTTGATGGAGTTTGGAGAGATAAAATTGAAAAACACCTCTGGCACGTGGTCATGGACAGAAATGACGTTTCAACCACCGTTTTTAATGAAGAATGGCTCGCATTCTCTCCCAGCATGGCTAAAAATGTCAGGGGATGGGTCTGTAAGGATGCCCATGCTATTTTGAATGTGTTTTGGTCAATGGTTGAATCCCTTCCATGTTTTCCCATGTTTCTCTCTCCTGGGCTCGTCCCTTGCACTGTAAAAGCTAGATTTGGCTCATTTTCAAAGGTTGAACATTTTTTGTGTATTGCAAGTCCCCTTTCTCACCTTGGAAGTGATTTTGGTGGAATATTAGACCTTTTCTAAGAACTGCAACTCATTTTTCCTCCCAGGTGTTGTAATGCAAGTGATTTTGATGTTAAAATAACAATACAGGCCTTGTGATTAATTTTTCATCCTCTCTGGTGTTGTTTGACTAATTTTGATTCTTCATTATAGTTATAGTTTGTGCATGTTGTTTTGTTGCATTTTATGAATTGTGTCAATCTCTGAAGTGAGAAATGCTCACCACTCCTTTGGTGCATCACCTATTAGCATTAGTTTTAGTTTATCTGCATTCTCTATCTCTGTCTCCTTTGGAATTTAGGGTAGGATTAGGAATAAGTTAAACCGATCTGAGGAACCACCTCTAACTGGAGATTTCTTTCCCATTTTAGAAGTGCAAATATCTTGGAATTTTTATGAAGAATCGTCATCTAAAGGCATTGGTGTTTCTAGATGATCCTCTATGGGTAGAGGAGGTGATGGTCCACACGAGGTGGACTCTCCTTGTGATGGTGTAGGAGTGGACATGTGTCCCCTATGAGTAAGAGAGGTGCTACTAATGATTATTCAGTAATTTAAGAGGCCATAGGCAGAGCACTAATTATGGGCTCTTTCACGGGTGAAGGAAAAAATGAAGGGGGATTCCTTTATGGGTGGAGGAGTAGATGAAATAGCTCCTTGTGCAAGTAGGGGAGCTCGGGCTAGGATTTCATCTATGGAAGGAATTCGTGTGTCCTCGAAAATAGCATGGACCTCATGGACATTGCCATCATTGGTTGAAGTATCACCAGTTTGGTTGGAAGATGGGGCATGATTAGGGAATGGTTTTTGAAGATATGTAGGTTTTGGTTAGAGGGTGCATTTGGGTTATCCAAGACTAGATCTTCGTTGTCTAACATTTCTTGGATGATATTCTTGAAGGTGATGTAGATACCATCACTATGACCTTTGATGCAATGATAGTTACAAAATTTGTCTTCTTTATACCACGCAAGCGTGGGGCGATCAGGGTCAAAACTAGTGTGTGGTTTTATAGGTGGAAGGGTAATGGCACCAACCTTAATAAGATTTTCCAAAATAGAAGAATAAGGTTCCCCTATTGGGGTATACTTTCCTTGTTATCATCTAAACTGGAAAGCTTGGATGGGAGAGAGATTAGAAGAAGGTTTGACTTGATTTGATGGGTGAGAGGGTCCAACCTTGAGAACTACGGTGTTGGCAGAACCTTTGGATGTCGAATAGTTGTTCTGGGGTTTCAAAGATGAAGAATCATCATTCGATTTTAACGTGGTATTTTTGTTACGTAGCTGAATTTTATTTTCTTTGATAACACGAATCTCCAATTTTTGTGCCATGGTGAATGCCTCATCAAAGGTGTGGAAGGTCTGCACCTGCAAGGTTGGTGAGATGTGTCTAGCGCAAGCCCGAGTAAACAGCTCTATGAGCTCAGTTTGAGGTAACTAAAATGTGAGCTGGTTAATTAGGTTGCGCCAACGAGTGACAAAGTCAGCGATAGACTCGTCCTCATACTATCGAGTGGAGTAGAGATCAATCATGGTGACTTTCTTGACAATGTTGATTGAGAAGTGGTCTAAGAAGGCTTGGGCTACTTGATTAAATGAGTAGATGGAATGTCTGGGTATCCCACTATACTAGTCTAATGTAGGTCTGTCAGGGACATCGGGAAGGTCCATAGGAGTAAAGCGTCATCATGGGCAATCAGGTAACACCCATGTTTGAAAGACTGAAAATGTTTTTGTGAATCTTCTTTACTATTGAAGTGGTTGAATTTTGGCATTTCCCAATGTACAGGGTATGGGTGAATAGGAATAGATGGATGAATGGGCTCATTACAGATTTCATCATAGGTGAGATAATTGTGTGAGCGGAAACCGATGCTTCTAGTGTCTGCATCATTTCCATCATTAATTTTATGAGATCATTTGTAGGTTGTGATAGAAGGGCGCCTCTTGTGGCGTAAGAGGGCTGGTGTTGAACATGTGATGTGGGTGGCATTCCAGTGTATGGTGATGCTGAATAGGAAGGTTGAGAATAGGGGACCGACATAGAGGGCATATATCCAGAATGAATGACGGATGAGATAGGGGTTGTTGATAATATGTATATGTAGGTGGGGGGCGATTGCGGTGACTCTAGTAGTGATTGGGGGTAGAGACTGTGGGATGGAGAGGAAAAGATTCTGGAATGGAGTAGGGGTCACCGACACCATGGGTGGTTCTCATAACCTGGTATATGTGAGATAATGGGTGTGGATGGGGTTATGCTCTAGGTGGTCAATGAAGGAACAATGAGATAATATGGGGTACGATTGATGTTGCAGATGCAACGGTCATAAAGGATGTGGGGTGTATTTGTGAAACCACTTTGCGCAGTAAAGCGGTGAAGGTAACATCGAACTACTAAGGGCTGATGCGAAGTAGGGATAATGGCAAGAGAAATGGATACGGGCATTCCATATATAAATTGACTGAGGAATCCCGAGTGGAAGAGTGGGAAAGGTAAAATCGTAGGGCTACAAGATTTTGATCGAGGAGTCGTGTAAACTCCTCGTCACCCGTGACAATGGTGGTAGGCGGGGTTGAATCCATGGGTGACGGGAAAGAAGGTGGTGAAGGGCTAGGTGGGAGTGGTTTATGACCGGGAGTGGAATATAAGAGCATTAGTTTGGCTGCAAGTCGGCACCATGTGAGTAAGTGTTGACTGGAAAGGCTGTATCTCGTAAATGACACAAAAACATAGTAGGAACAGAGAAAAAAATGAGGCTAGGAGGGTGAATTCAGTCAAGGTTTGAATTTTGAAAACTAAACCAGACACTAATGTCGGTCAGGTTAACCGGTGATGGTTAATGGGAAACTGATGTCGGTTAATGAAATCGATGCTAGTCACTATAGAAAAACACCAGTTTCAGCAAGTGAAACAAGACTGATGAATGTGTAATATGGAAACTATGTATGACAAAAATATCAATATGGGGAATAGGATGATACCCTGAGGGCCAAAAATAAAACAAAAGGAGTGATGAAGGCTATTCCACACAAAATAACTAGAAATCTAGAAGTCGACATCTTTGGTTAGTGTAACCGACGATGGTCGATGTGAACCAATGATGGTCATTGGACCGACACCTGCCATGTGAAATGAGAGAGTGATGAAGAAACATGATTTTGTGAATTCAAATCAAGTGAAGAGTCAAACTTAGGAATCGAGAATGAAATATGGGGTCCCGACACACTTAGACAAAATCGAATACTCCAACTACGATGGTGGAGTGTGTAAAGTAGAAGAAGAATGTAGATTCATAGTCTCACATCTCAAAATTCAAGTCAAGAAGAAAAACTAAGAAAAACATGATCCTAAGAGTGATTTTATTATGTTTGTTTAGCTTATGCTATTTAGAACTGACCATGTGAATTCAGAATAGAAATTTTGGTTGGGAAGGCATCCTACGAAGAAGGATATCTAAAAGGTGAGGTTTCAGGTTATGTTATGGTGGGGGTGCTCTCTGATAGGTGACTAGATAGAGATAACCAGCTGGGGAGTACCTTCCAATCCTCTTATCATGTGATCATTGACAATCATTCCTAGGTAAGATGTCATTTAAGAAAATGTGTATATTTAGATTTTGTGCAGTTTGGTAGAAGAAGAAAGAGAGTGCTTTCTACGGTTCTTTATGTCAACCATCAGCTAGGCATGACTTCCAGCATATAGGTTGCCCTCATTTTAATGTGAGCTAAATGTAGCATACAAGGATGAAATGCAACTGATTTTAAGCCCAAATCGACAAATTACATTCGATGAAGCAAATGGTGAATAGGTAAGAACGTGCTCTTTCACTAATGTAATGCAAAAAGAAAGAAGAATGTGTTCCTTTTAAAGCACCAAAAACACGATTGTTTTTAGACAATAAAGAGAGGAAGAATGATTCCAGAGAAGAAAAATTAATGTGTAAGCTTTTTGAAGGGAAAAAAACACACAATTTTACCTAGGAATGAAGAAAATGCAAGGAACCCCGAATGGGTCCCACTGGCATGCCAAAATGTTTCACCATTTTCTTTACGTTTTGGAATGTGATGAAATAGATAATGTTATGGGATGAGGAGGAATACATGTTGTGTTGGTTTGGAGGTTGATGCGCGTGTTCTAACTTCTCAATCCGATGCTGACTATGAGAGCTTCCTTTTGGCTGGGAGGAACTACCTGAAATAGAAAACAAGACCACCAAAGAAGAGTTAAATAATATATGATAGTGGACTGCCTAGCATATGCTAGATCCGAGAAGTGTGATACTTCCTAGAAGGTTATCAACCCATTGTTTTATAAAACAAATTATGAAGTAACTGAAATGCATACATAAATGAATCTAGTGCTAGTATTCTAATTTGGGTACCTCATATCACTATCAGCATCGATCCAATTAAATACTAAAAACTATGTGGGTCAAGGTCTTTAGGTCAGGTTGCGCAGGTTGTTCGGTGGTCTCGTAGGTCTGACGGTGGTCTTAGCGAGTTTGGGTAAGGTGTTTCGGTTTGTCTTGGTAGGTATGTGGTTGTTTGTTTACACAAAGCATTGGTAGACAAATAGATCAACATCGGTCGAGGTATGACCGATCACGATTAGGTAGAACCAATGACAATTATGGGTAACTGGCGTCGAGTAAAGACAGCTGATAAGACTCAATAAGATTTGTTAGTGGGGTTTGAGATGAGGTCAAGCAAAGATGACAGAGGGCATAACGAGGTATATGGGGATCTTAGGAACACTCAAAAATATGTAGAGGTCGGGTATAGGTGGTTTTATGGTGTGGGTGGAGGAATGGTTGGGTTTACAGAAAGATGAATAATGGGGAAAAGGGAATGCAAATAGGAAATGACAACAAAGGTGACAAAAACCTTTAAAATAGGACAAGGCTAAAATAACACAGTGATAAATATACTTACTAGTGTCATGGGTCCAATGGCTATGTGGTGGTGATGATTGATTGGTGGGATGGAAATGGTGCCGCAATGGTGCTTCCCGAAGTGTTACCGTGAGTGCAATACCTTTGAATCTATCCCGTGCTAGCTATGGATGTCTCAGTAGGTAGGAAAAGCCTATGGTTACGCTCGCATGCATCTCTCTTCTCTTCTCTTCAATCTCAGAATGTGTCAACCCCAAACAAGGTTTCCAAAGTGAATAAATGGTAACCGATGATGGTTCTTGGTTGACCAAAAAGCGTCGCTTTGGGATGACCAGAGTCAACTAAGGTGGGTTTCCCTAGGTTTGCTAAAAATAACAGATCTTGCAATCATTTAGGCCAGGTTTGTCCATTTATTCATGGATTAGAATGGGCGTTATGATTTTATGAGTGAGAAGGTGGTTAGAGGAATAATAGGCCTTGATTTTTAGGGTTGAACCAAGTCTTATTCATTTATGGAAACATGCTATGAAAAGGTCTATGGTGAGGTGTATAGGTGAGGTGTCCATCCATTTAATTAAATTAATATTGGGGTGAGGGTGAGTATTAATTTAACTATAAGTAATTAAATTAATGTTAATATATGGTATAAGGGTCATGGTTAGGTGAATGTGTTTAAGTTGGTTCTTCGACGGGGACCAAGGGAGTGTGACACAATTTTGGTGTCTACACATACATACATTGGACATCTTACCACCTACTATATCTCCCCAAACTCATTCTACGCCGCACTTTGATCCCTTCACATGCACTCTCTTCATACATGAATCCTATTGGCCTCATATTCCATTCAACCCCACTTTCTCGTAACGTTTTTGCATGCATGATGGCTTAACATGCATAGGATTCACATTTACCAATATCCCTCCCGTGCCTCACTCTCCTCATCTATATCATGGATGTGTATTTGTTATTACTACTTATGTCCTTTGTGTCTTCCATTTATCAGTCTTCCTTACACGTACTCTATGCTCCTCTCCACTCACACTTAAGAAGTCTTGGCTTGACTACATTGGTGGCATTTTGGATCCCAATCACATTGATATCTCATTTTCAATGCCTTTTGGTCATGTTTCTATATGCAATGATTCATTCCTTGGCTATACTCAAAATCTAACTTGTTGGTATGCACATGATTGTCCTTAACCTCCTTTTACTGATGAAGAATATGCTATGGTAATGTAAAATTCATGTTGCACATGTGCTCTTTATATCATCAACCCCACACCATTGCTTACCAAGTCTCTAATCCAAATCTAATTGGTTACAATCCCAACACTAATGATCTCCTAGATGAGTTTACTTGATACTTCTCCAATTACACACTTGGGGAATCACGCTTTCTATCCCCCTTTCCCATCACTATCAATTTTAAAATAGTCTCTACTAATACACTTTGTGCTTTGTGTCTCATAACTAATTTTACTACATACTCTATCACCCTTTGATACACACAATGTATCATCATTACCCTATGACAGACTCAAGTTCCATGGTTCATACTTGACATTTGGGGGTCTAATTCTAAGATGAACCTCACATACACTACACTTCTAGATTTGTGCTTCATGATACATCTTTCTAAAGCATCTACTCTCGCACAACACACTCATTACCCCATGAAACACTCTTGTTCTATGGTTCATTCCCGATTGTTGAGGGATCCTATAAATGAACCTCATATCAAATACATCTTCTAAGGTGTATGCTGATCCTATCATCTTCACATTTTACATACCGCACCATCACACTCATACATTGCATTTGCATATCTTGGTTGCATCTACTTTCTTGGCTTATTCTATTTACATGTTACACTTTGTTTTCCATACTAGATGGATTCTTAATATGTCATCATATTTCTATATATACACATACGCGTTCACTTAGTCTTTTGAGGTGAATTTAGATCTCTTACAAATTTTTACAAGTCTGTAATGATGTTTGGCACTATACCTTTTACCAGTCCCACCGAGGCTCCTGGGGCATCTACTTTTACTACTACCACATTCTACACACTTTAGGTTCTATTGCTACATTATTCACTATTTCTCATTACAAGTTACTCTACTTTTTCACTGATTTATACATGCCTTGACATACTATTTATCTTTCTAACATGCTAACAGTGCTTCATTTGTAGCATTTATCTTGCAAGACTATATACAACCATGATTGTCTATCAATAATTGTTTTCCATTGCTTTATATTGTATGTTATTATTTTTTGGATATGCGCTATGACTTGTGTTGAGTTGTGGAGCTCAATAGCTTAATAAATAGCATGCTTTATTAACTTGTTGGAATACACAGTAACCGGCATCAGTCGGAAGACCGACGTCAGTCACCTAGAGACCAGTATTGGTTAAGGTAAGGAGGAACCGACATCGGCTTCCTTTGCGTGATTAATTTTATTTAAGTCACGGGAATTATATCTAACCTTTGTTATAAAGTTGATATAATGGTTGTAATTGCATAAGCTAAATTTCTCTAATTTTGTATATGTCTATATAAGCTAGAAAGCTAGGGTTAGAATGTGTGAACTCATTAATACTGAGAGAATTGTAAGAAATAATTCTTGGAGAGAGCTCAGAGAAGCTTGTGAGAGGAAAAGTATTGTACATTGTGTAAGGTGTGGAAGATTACAGATATTCAATTGTATATCCTCTAGAATAATATATTGGTTATTTCTTGGTGGACATAGCCCACATTGGGTGAACCACGTTATATCTTATGTATTATTCTTGGTTTATTTCGTATTTATTGTTTGTATGCTTAGATCTTAATAATATATTTGTACAACTGGTGTGATTAACCCCAAAAACTGGTATCAGAGCTTATTTGTTTGATGGTTTTGTGTGTTGACAGATTTACTCACAAAGGGATTTTTGATTGAGTGGGAGCTACAACAATGGCAGAAGATGGAAAATACAGAGTTGAAAAATTTGATCGTAATTATCAATTATGGAAGATGTAGGTGGAAGATTATCTATATCAGAAATATCTATACTTACCATTGGATGAGAAGGCAAGACCTATAAATATGACTGATGAAGAATGGAAAATTATTGATAGAAAGGCTCTGGGATCTATAAGATTGAGCCTGACAGCATCTGTGGCTTTGAATATTACCGAAGCATAAAGAACCATGGTAGAGTTGATGAAATCTTTAGCTAATTTATATGAAAAACCTAGTGCTTCAAATAAATTTTATTTGATGAAGAAATTATTTAATTCAAAGATGCAAGAAGGTGAATCTGCATCAATTCATTTGAATGATTTCCATTCTATTGTAAATCAATTAAAATCGGTTAATATTTTGTTTGATGATGAAGTAAAAGCACTTTATTCTTATGCTCTTTGCTGGATAGTTGGGATAACTTGGTAATGGTTGTTAGTAATATAACGTTTGTTACTTATATTTTAAAGTTTGATGATGTGGTTAGTATAATCATGAATGAAGAAATACGTAGGAAAAGTACAAAAGAATTGTCATCTGGAAATGATTTGAATGTAGAAATAAGGGGAAGGCATAAAGAGATATCCAAGAGAAATAATAATGGGAAATCAAAGTCTAAGAATGGTATATCTAAATCTAGAGGTAAAGGAATAACCTACTAGAATTGTGGAAAGAAAGGACATGCAAAGAATGATTGTTGGTTCAAGGAAAACAAAGAGAATGTACCATAGAAAGGTAAAGAGGAAAATGTTACATCTTCGAGGTAATGAAAGATGCCCTTATTCTCTCCTTAGATAATAAAATTGAATCATGGGTTTTAGATTCATGAGCTTCTTTCCATGCTACCCCTAATAAGGGTTATTTTAGAAATTATGTCCAGGTAATTTTGGGCATGTTTATTTAGGAGATGATGAACCATGCAATATTATTGGTAAAGGAGAAGTTCATCTAAAATTGCAGAATGGAAATACATGGATATTGAAAGATGTGAGGCATGTGTCAAGCCTCAGGAGAAATCTAATTTCTACAGGACAACTAGGTGAATATGGTTGCATTGTTACATTCACTCACTACCGACTCTTTGAAGGTTACAAGGGATCTCTTGTGAATAAGAGGTAAGAAGGTAGGAAAATTATATTTGTCTACCTGTATTATTGATTCCTTTTTTGATATCTACTTCATATTCATATGCAATCATGTGACATAATTGGCTAGGCCATATGAGTCCAAAAGGAATATAGATCTTAAAGGCTAAGTGTAAGTTATCAGATTTGAAAGATGTAGATCTTGATTTACGTGAACATTGTATATTTGGAAAGTAAAAAGAGTGATATTTCTCAAATTTGGATCAATAAAGGAGAAAAATTGGAGCTTGTGCACTGAGATGTGTGAGGACTAGACCGGGTAACTTCTCATGCAGGATCCTAATATTATGTGACTTTCATTGATGATGTTACAAGAAGGGTATGGGTTTATTGTATTAAACGTAAATATGATGTTTTTGAGACTTTTAAAAGATGGAAATACCTTGTGGAAAATAAATCAAAATCAAAGTTAAAATGTCTTAGATATGACAATGGTGGTGAAAAGCTGCGACAAGGTTTTTAGTGATTATTGTTCGGTTGATGGAATACGTAGAGAAAGAATGGTTCCTAGAACACCATAGGAGAATGGTGTTGCTGAAAGAATGAATAGGAAAATCATGGAACGTGTAAGAAGCATGAGGATACATGTTGGATTACCCTTGTAGTTTTTGGAAGAAGTAGTAGACACAGCAATTTATTTAATTACCCGTGGGCCTTCAAGTGCACTGGATCATAGAATACGAAAAGAAGCTTGGAGTGGAAAAGAGGTAGATATTTCTTTTCTTAGAGTATTTGGTCCAAAATCTTTTGTGCATGTTGATAAAAAAAATATAAAGAAGTTGGATGTTAAATCCAAGAGATGTACTTTGATTGGTTATGGCTCTGGTGATTTTGGGTTCCGTTTTTGGGATTTAGAAGATTCTAAGATTGTTAGGAGTCGTGACATTGAATGGAATGAAAATATAATGTACATGGATCAAGTTTTGGTACCCAAAGATGAACCAGTAGAAGAGTTTGTGGATGAAAATGAATTCTCATATTCAAAATTAATACCTATAGGTTTACACAAGAACCGATGTCTATTAACCCTCGACCAACGTCGAGTCACACCGAACCGATGTCGATTATGGAAGAACAAGACCAACATCGGTTAGCGAATGAACCGACATCGAAAAGAGGGGACCAACGTCATTCACTTTCCGAGATTGATACAAATTTATAGAATGATCAGATTGAGCCTCCAACACCCCAAATCTCAGTGAGAAGGTCACAAAGGGTAAGTAGACCTCCAGAAATATTTACTCCTTCCTTATCTTATTTATTATTGACTGATATTGTTGAACCCGAAAGTTTTGAAGAAGCGATGTAGGATGAAACCCACAAGTATTGGGGGCATGGCATGGATGAGAAGATGGACTCCTTGGAATAGAACCAGACATGGGATTTGGTTAAGTTGTCAAAGCAAGTAAAATAACATTACAAAACAAATGGGTTTACAGGATCAAAGAAGAAGAGGGTGGATAGAAAAGATACAAGGCAAGGCTTGTGGTAAAAGGATTTACATAGAAAGTAGGTATTGACTTTGGTGAGATATTTTCTCTGTAGTAAAAATGACTTCTATTCATACTATATTGAGTTTAGTTGTAGTAGAATATTTTTATTCAGAGCAACTTCATGTCAAGTCGGCTTTCCTTCATGGTGATTTGGAGGAAGAAATTTATATGCAGTGGTCGCTTGGTTATGAAGTCAAGGGTAAGGAGAAACTTGTGTGTAGGTTGAAAAAGAGCTTGTATGGGCTCAAGAAAGCCCCAAGGAAATGGTATATGAGGTTTGATAGTTTCATGCATGAGCATGGTTATATGAGATGTGAATCGACCATTGTGTTTATTTCAAGAAGCTTAAAAATGGAAGCTATATTATTTTATTATTATATGTGGATGATATGCTTATTGTAGGATCTAGTATGCAGGACATTGGTGAGCTTAAATAAAATTTATCTCATACATTTACAATGAAGGATTTAGGAGCTGCAAATAAAATCCTTGGCATGCAAATTATTAGAGACATGAAGAACATGAGGTTGTATTTGTCTCAGGAACATTATATCAATAAGGTGTTAGAAAGGTTTAATATGCAGAATTCAAAACTGTAAGTACACCTATGGCTAGACACTTTAAATTGAGCAAAGATCAATGTCTTACATCACATGAGGAGTTTGATTACATGGCACAAGTTCCATATGCTTCGGTGGTTATAATTCTTATGTATAATGTGGTTTGTACTAGACCAGACATTACACAAGTGGGAGTTGTGAGTAGATTTATGGCCAATCCAGGTAAAGAACATTGGAAAGTAATCCAATGGATTCTCAAGTATTTGAGAGGGACATCCAACATGCAGTTATGTTATGGAGGGTTAGATATTTATTTATGTGGCTATGTTGATTCAGATATGGCTGGTGATTTGGATGGTAGGAGAAGCACCACTAGATATGTATTCACAGTAGGTGGGATGACAATTAGCTAGATTTCTAGATTGCAAAAGGTTATGGCCTTGTCTACTACAGAGGCCAAATATGTTGCAGCTACAAAGGCTAGAAAAGAGATGATATGGATGAGAAGGTTCATGGAAGAGTTGGGAAAGGAGAAAGAGGATTGCAGATTGTACAGTGATAGTCAAAGTGTGATTCATCTGGAAAAGAACTCAGCGTTTCATTCAAGAACGAAACATATTTAATTGAGATATCACTTCATACGGCAGGTGTTAGAGGATGGGAAGATAAAACTAGAGAAAATTCATACAAATAAGAACCTTGCGGATATGCTAACAAAGCCATTGGAAAAGGAGAATTTGGAGCTACACTCCACTTCTATTGGTCTTCGAGTTTGAGACTTGAAGAGGAAGAAACAGGCCAAGGAAAGGATCCAAGGATGGAGTTGTATGGTACAGTGCAGCAATTTATCTCCAAGTGGGAGATTGTTGAGTTGTGGAGCTCAATTGCTTCACAAATAGCATGATTTATTAACTTTCTAGAATACACAAGTAAATGATGTCAATCACCCGGGGGACCGGTATTGGTCAAGTCAAGGAGGAACTGACATCGGTTAGGGTAACCGACATCAATTACCTATGCGTGATTGCTTTTATTTAAGTCACGGGAATTAGATCTAACATTTGTTATAAAGTTGATCTAATGGTTGTAATTACATAGCTAAAGTGCCCTAAGTTTTTATATGCCTATATAAGCTAGAAAGCTAGGGTTAGAAGGTATGAACTCATTAAGATTGAGAGAATTGTAAGAAATAATTCTTGGAGAGAGCTCAAAGAAGCTTGTGAGAGGAAAATTATTGTACATCATGTAAGGTGTGGAAGATTTCAAATCTTTAATTGTATATCCTCTGGAATAATATATTTGTTGTTTCTTGGTGGACGTAGCCCACACTGGGTGAACCACATTATATCTTGTGTATTGTTCTTTCAGTTTATTTCCACATTTATTGTTTGTATGCTCAGATCTCGAATAATATATTTATGTACAATTTGGTGTGATTAACCCCAAAAAAAATTGTGATCATTGTATGCTTTTGACCGCTTTGACCCTGATTGTCTTGTGACATTGTGAGCGATGTCCCATGTTTGAAACCCACTTTTCGCGTTCCATATTGTTTGCATACTTGATTACTACATTGTTTTCTATTTCATGACTAGCTACTTTTACTACTAACACATATTTCTAGCCCACTTTGTTTGCATGTGCTTTAGTTTCTACCATGCACATACCCTACCCCTTATAGGTATCCACTTTAGATCAGCATTAGGTCCTCTCATATAGGGTGCATTATCCTTCTATCATCGCATGCACCCAAAATGAGGGGGAATATATTGGGTGAACAAATCACCCCTACAACAACTCGAGCTACAAGACAACACAACATAGTACATAAAAACACATGAACACGATTACTGAGAATGGCCAAAAATATGACTTGGGTCCAAAACTTTGAGAATACACTAACACAGAGAATTAGAAAATAGTGTACAGGTGCTCCTATCCTCCCCGAGTGTTAATGTCCTAGGGGTATACACAATCATTTTCTCATAACAATGTCATCTTCAATAGTTTACATAGCAGTTCTAAAGTAACAGGCATTGGCCTTCAGTCATAGAATACATTCTATATTCTACAATCATAACAATTCGGAATAAATCGAAACAAACAGAGTGAATCAGGACACACCATATACAATGGTTCTTGTTAGGTAAAGTCATGGAAGGATAGTAAAACTATACCTCTCTCCCTAACACTTTTTCATTGGCGTGAGATCACCCAAAAAACTTGCATTTGGCGTGAGATTGCCAAAAAAACTTGCTCTTAGCATGATATCGCAAAAAAAAACACACTTGGTGTGAGATAGCCCAAAAAACTCACCATCAACATTCAAATCAACAACTTCAAGAAAAAATACACTTCTCTATCTTTTACTCTCTTATAATCAAGTACACACTTTCCTTTTCTACACATTTTTACACTCTTTACATACTTGTACACATGTTTCTCTGATCTATCATATATATAACTTTGACTACTCTCTTACTCTTCTTTTCGGGTCCGTCCTTACAAGAAGCAACACACATAAGCTACTGATGGCATGCTACAATGCATACACTTCACCCCTAGGGTCCACTTCCCTTTCCTAGTCTCCACGCTTCACTTTGCAATCACTCCACGCTTCACTTATCCACTCGGAATGTTATTACCAACACACTCTACATGATCATAAGGTACACATCTTATATCTACTTTATGTTATCAAGTATTCACTTAACAACATAAAGTGGGGAAAATGTAGACACAAAATCATGCACTTGGGTACATTTATAGTTCCAAAATCATACTAATGTATATATGATTCCTAAGCAAGAAAACTAGTAGTTGACAACTATTTTTGTCCTCTTTTATTGGTTTCTTTTTTCTCTTTGGTCTTACACACCCTACAACCCTGATGAAACTTAACTGATTTATCCTTTATGGCTTCAAAAATTGACGCCTAGTTATGGCACCATTGCCCGGGAGCTTTGTTCATATTGGGTGTTCCTAATCCTTTATTACCTTGACTCGCTCTTTTTATATCTCTTTTATGTTTTAGGAATATTTTTCACTTATGGGTCGGACTTCGGTTGTCAATTACGAAATTCAAACAAGGAAATCATATATATACTTAGTTACTTATCAAAAATAAGGACTAATCACTAAGTATTAATATCATCACCTAAGCTTGCATTCCAAAGGCACTAAATCACTTCAAAGGCATCCATCTAATATCCATATAAAGGACAAGGGTTGCATCACTTTTGCATATACTGTATAGTAGAGGAAGTCTATTCTATTCCATCCACACATGTTATACATTGCTAAATTCTAGATCTAGCAAGCTATCATTTGCAAAAAAACTGCACAAGGGCATCCTAGGGCACCATTTCTACACACACACAAGAACTACATGGGGTATGATATGTAGTGTAGCGCTCGGCAATAAGTTCACTCTTCAAGTGATTTGTTGAGGTTAGTCGACTCGGCATTCTACATCTTTTTATTAGATTTGATGTGGTTTGTGGACATGTGTAGGTAGTTATTCTATTTTACAGTTACAAATACCCTAAGTTATCATAGTGCAAATATCAAGCGACAGTAAAGTAATCAACAACAAATCCCTTGAGACACGAAGAAACCAATTTTGAGTATTTATACGCCACCAACGCCCAGATTTGGTCATCATTGTCCAAACGCCTCGCCCTTTCATGGATGCCCCTGTCCTACGTCATTCTTGAGTTCCGAATTTATAGCAAATATTTATGACACTTCTTCCAACATGTTTATTACTTTTACCTACCCATATGACTTCTTGTTCATTCGGAAATCAACTAAGTCTTCATATCTCTCCTTCTTGCTTAGGGTTTCATATTTTACATGCTTTATTTCTTGTGTCATTACTATATATTAGCATTTGTACATTATTTTAGTATTTGTACATTATTTATTACAATAGTTACTCTACGGTATAGATTTAATTAATCCAACTTAAATTAAAACGGCTTCCTTCTTTGAGAATGTTGTAGGGCATGTTGTGTAGTGGGGATAAAATATAGTTTATGAAGATAAAGATAATGGATAATGCCATATACTCTTGATTTCGAGTTTTAAGCACCGGTGAATGGTGAAGACATTCCATTACAAGTAATATAAAACCATCTTGATGTTTGGAATGAAAGAAATGATGAAATCTAGTAAAATATTAACTATGTAAATCTGACTTCTCCTTGTTCTGATTGATAAACGTGGATTGTCAAGAATTGTAGAGGGTCTTATAAACTAAAAATGAGTTCCTAAAGGTGCAACAGATCTCGACAGACCCTATAGGTAAAATTAAAATCTTTGAAATGGAATTTGAATTTAAAAACCTTAATTTTTCTCATCGAGCCCATATAAAAACACGTTTATGGTTTAAGTTAGAAATTGACATAGTTGGAGATATAAGCATTATTAAGTCTGAAATGAAGTCTCGTAGAGTCTTATAAGGTTTATTAACTTTGTTAAAGTAGGTTTTGGTACTTTTGACACATGGGTGATTCTATTTTTAATAAAATTTAGTTTCCACATAACTAAGAGACCTAATGATGAGTGGTGATAGGCGAGTTAGAGAGGTCATACTAGATTTTAGAGTCTAAAATTTGGTGGAGAGAAAGAACCCAATAAAGGGTACTAAAAATGTGTTCATATTATCATGATTCATTTTCAGTTATCATAACAATAAGATTTTTAAAGAACCATGGCTACTAGAAATAGGCCTAATTTCGATATGAGATAAGTGAACTGAAAGGGTTGCCTTGCATGTTCTCAAATTTTGTATGAAGCTATAATAACTTAAAGGTGTCTAAATTAGTATATGGTTTGGTTATAATCCTTGTGGATATTTCCCAACAATAAGGTTTACACAAAGATAGGGATAATAGACTCTTATTAAGGTATAAAAGACCTAACCAAAATAAAGTAATGCTTGTATCCTAATGAGATGGTGGTATAACTTGTCATGAAGTTGTTTCAATAGTGAAGGTGGGTGTAAGACCTTGGAGAATTATGAAACATGTTATTATAGTTGTAAGTAAGGATTCACGGTGAAAATATTGGTGCATTAGCTCGGGGAAGAGTTCAAACAGGATAAAATAAGGAGAAACTTGGTATCTATTCACCGACTTATGATTAATTGAGATGAATTGCAAGGAAGGGACAAGGGAAAGAGAATTGAATGAATGGTGATAGATAATGAATGAAAGGAATATCAATATAAAAGTTACAAGTAGTCATTATTCTCAAGAGTTGGCATTATGAAACTAGTACAATTTTTTGGCATGTTTTGATATAATTGAGCTTAACTTGTGTATCAACCAAGTTTTTTGTGTTGTCCTCTACATCACAATCACATGTCATTAGATTGCCAGTGTAGGAGGATGATGTTGTTCAAAATTAATGCTGGTTTTGGAGTGATTGAGCATTTGATTTGAATTAGGCATATATTTTCTCGATTTCGAGTTTTGATGTTCAATCACCTTGATCTCATCTTCTCGTGGATTTGTTTTTGTTTGGAAAACTTCCAATAATATGTAGTAGCAATTTAAAACTCCACCTTGATCCACGAACAATCCCAAACTCCGTAATTATTTTCCTTCATCCATGTCTTTATTGTTCGTCATCCCACAAATTATGCTTGATTCTCGTGGATTCTTAGTCTTTTGCAACATTTCGTTTGTAACGTGGATTCTTAGTTTTGCGTAGCTTCAAAAAAATTGTATGTCGTTGACTTTTGCATTCTCTTTATTCTACGATTATTTCAACTTGTGTGGATTATTTCATGTGATCCTTTCTCACATTCATATGCTTCACTTTCCCTCATCCAAAGTCCCACATGGTCTTTTTCCTTTGTTCCATGACATATATCCCGTGGTTATCTTCCTTTATTATGTTGGTTTTTCAAACTCCATGAGAACACTAAATTCCTTCATTCTCATGGATTTATTTCTTGAATCCACGTGAGTATATTACTCAAATGAAGTTTTCCAAATAGCATGGGTACTATTTTGGACAAAAATATATCAACGTAATTTTTAATTACATGTTCTTTTCAATCTATTTTATTTATTATCAAATTTTTATTGAGGGTAATAAAGGAAATTTGAAAGTTTCCTCACTTTTTTACAAAAAGAAAATTTGATATTATAATGCAACTCCAACAAAAATCATGAAAAAGAAACAATCCCAACCTAAAACAAAATAAGAAACATCAACAATCCCAACACAACACGATAACAAATCATCAACTAAAAAATAGTCCTAGTACAACAATAGACTAAGATTACAAATTAAAAAATCTAATTATTATTTCATAGTGGCTTGAAGCCAAAGTGCTCCAATTTCCTCATAAAAATTTTTGTATAATTTCCTATATTTTCTTTATTTCATAAATTAGTCCTTACCTCATACTTATCAAACATAGCCGAATTTGGAACAATAGGACTCTTGGGGCATATTGAAAATTTCTCTTTAGACACCACTATTTATTTTTCTTTGCAAGGAGGGGAGGGAACCTTCTAGTATCCATTGAGTATGGAGAGTCGAGAGGAATATATTCCTTTATAAGTTTACCAGCTCGAGGAGGTGGAATTTCTAAATTTCTTTTCTCTTTGTTCAATACTTGAGTCAAACAAGTCCTAGTTCTACCCTCGGTATCGTTAACCATTTCAGGACCATTCTTAATATTTACCTTTCTATACATTGGATTGTTTGAGCTTGTGGTCGAGAGATATTGTAATTATTCCTTCTCCACACCTCTTTTATGACCTTGCAAGATGTTAAAGAGTGACTTGCCTTGTGACACATTTGGAAAACAAGGGAAATTTTTTTAAAAAATTGCTATTCTAATTGCATATTGAGATCGGTATTATGAAATATTGTGTTATTTAGTGTTATATTTTTTTCTTAATCTGAATTATACAAGTAATTTCATTACAAGTGGTATCAAAGCTACGATCTGGGCGAAATTAGGGAAAAAACCCTAATTTTTTGTTTCCACCACATATTACGAACCAGAGTGAATTGGTGGGAGACATTGTTACGAGTTTTTAACAGGTTCAAGTATAGTTCCTTGAAAATTTTAGACTTTTTTTATTTATTTTGCAAAAGTTATTACAAATTTAGGTTTTTTCATAAAATCACTCCCTAGGGTGTAAATTGTGGAAAAATTTCAAGTTCTTTACATTTTCAGAAAGCTCTCAAAAAATAGTATTATTATATTCTCTGTGTTTTTTCTGTTAGGCGAAATTATATCAAAACCCTAAACCCTAAGGTTTAACATCATGGCGGGGCCTTCCACAAGAGCAAAAAAGAATCCAGTTACTCCGAGTAAAACCCCAGATAAAGATGGGGTAGTGATTGAAGAGATGGAGTTAGAAGGGGTAAATACAAATTCCTCAGCACTAGGGTTTACCTCAGTTGATCATAAGGTGAGCCAACTTGAGTATGAGTTGCGAAATGTACAATCTAAGATGGCCTCTAAAGGAGACATAGCCCAAATCAATCATCGGTTAGATGATATCATGCAACATGTAAAGGGTAACCAGTATGGCCCAAATCGGCCCATATCAACCAAGGAGGACCTTCAGTTCAAAATCATGGACAAACTAACCATATTGGATCACTTTTCTAGTCCCATCAAAATCAAACTTATTCGCAACCACGGAACATGATGCTGAAAGTGGATATGCGCAAATTTGATGGTAAGGATCCCCTGAATTGGATAAATCAAATGGATAACTTCTTTGAGTTACATCAAACACCATCAGGACAAAAGGTGACATTGGCATCCCTATATCTTGAACCGACCAATTTGTTTGGTATCGTTGGTTATGTGCTCAGAGGCAGAAGAATGGTCTAGGTGTCACTTGGACAGTTTTTACCGAGGAGTTGCAATTGCACTATAGTTCTAGTGTTTCAGAGAACTACTTTAGTCAATTAGCAAAGTTACGGAAAATAGGATCAGTCAAATATTATGTGCATCAATTCCAAAACCTATCCTTAAGGGTGGAGAATATTCCAGAAGAGAATCTGAATGACTTGTTTCTTGGGGGTCTTAAGGACCACATCGAGCATGAGGTACGGATGTTTAATCCAATCAAGCTTTCTGATTCTATTATCATGGCACGTCGTGTAGAGGAAAAAGTTATTTGTAGTAGGAGGCCACCTTTCATTAACACCAGAGACCATAGTATCTCTTCCCCTTCATTTGCTAGGCCAATTAGACTGACTCCTCAACAAATGGAAGAAAAGAGAGCAAAAGGATTATGTTTTAACTGTGATAGCAAATATGGACCGGGACATAAATGTGCTGAGAAGAAGTTGTTCTATATTGATAGAGGTAATGAGGATGATGAGGAAGCTGAAATTATAGGAGAGGCTAAGGAACCAATAGAAGATGAAGTAGAGGATCACCAACCTATAATTTATTGCCATGCATTGTCAGGTATTAGTACTCCTCAAACACTCAAGGTTATTGGCTATCTCAAAAAATAGAAGGTGACAGTGTTGATTGACTCGGGGAGTACTCATAACTTCATAAATAGTAAGTTAGCTGCCCACCTCAATTGTTTTATTTACCCAGCTCCAGAAATGCAAGTTATGATTGCGGATGGTGGGACAGTCAAGTGCATAGGAAAGTGCCATAGTATCAAGCTTTCCATGGGAGACTACATGTTAGACTCACCTATGTTTGTTATTTCTATGGGAGGGGCAGATATTGTTTTGGGGGTCCAATGGCTCACAACCTTAGGTACTATAGAGATGAATTTCCAAGAATTGTTCATGTGATTTCATTCAGATGGAAGGACAATACAATTGAATGGGATGGTAGCTAAGTCTCCACAGATTATTAGCTCTCATCAGATGCAGAAGGTTCTCAGAAAAGGAGTGGATGGCTTTATAGCAAAGCTATTTTCCATAGAAGTACAAAATACAGAGTCTTCAATGCCACCCGATCTTCAAAAGATTGTGGATGCTCACTCATCTGTTTTTGATGCAATTCCAAAGGGACTACCACTAGTTAGGGATCATGATCATGCCATTCAGTTGATTCCAGGGAGCCAAACACCTAACATCAGACCATATAGATACCCATATTCCCAAAAAAGTGAGATCAAGAAAATGGTGGAGGAAATGTTGAAGGCAGGTATCATCAGGCATAGCCAGAGTGCATATTCTTCACCAGTGGTCATGGTACGTAAGAAGGATGAAACATGGAGGATGTGTCTAGATTACTAAGAACTCAACAAGTACACCATCAAAGATAAGTTTCCTATTCCAGTAATTGATGATTTACTTGATGAATTGCATGGTGATGTTTATTTCACAAAATTAGATCTTCGTTCGGGGTACCATCAAATTAGGATAAAAGGGGAAGATGTTCCTAAAATGTCTTTCAAGACTCATGAGGGCCATTATGAGTTTTTGGTAATGCCTTTTGGTCATACAAATGCGCCCTCAACCTTTCAAAGCTTGATGAACACTATTTTTAGGCCTTTTTAAGGAAATTTGTATTAGTTTTCTTTGATGACATATTGATTTACAGTAAGACATGGGAAGAACACTTACAACATGTAAATAACGTGTTGGAAGTTTTGGAGAAACATACTCTGTATGCAAAGCCATCCAAATGTCCTTTTGGTGTACAAGAGGTAGAGTACTTGGGTCATATTGTATCCCATGAAGGCGTCAAAGTTGATCCTCAGAAGATCAAAGCTATGGTGGAATGGCCAAGGCCCAAAAATCTCAAAAATCTTTGTGGGTTCCTAGGACTAACTGTGGTACTGAGAAGATTTGTGTGGGGATATGGTAGAATAGCAACCCCACTCACTGCATTGCTAAATAAGGATGCCTTCCATTGGATAGACGTAGCCACTAAATCCTTTGAGCATTTGAAGGAAGCCATGTGCAACCTTTGATTTTGGCTACTCCCAACTTCTCAAAAACCTTCATTGTTGAATGTGACGCTTCAGGATCAGGATTGGGAGTAGTTTTAATGTAGGAAGGAAGACCAATTACTTTTGAGAGTTGCTGATTCAAAGGAAAAGATCTGCTCAAGCCTGTCTATGAGGAAGAAATGATGGCTATTCTTCATGCGGTCAAGCAATGGAGGCCCTATCTCATGGGTAGACACTTCAAGGTAAAAATTGATCACGATAGTCTCAAATACTTTTTGGAGCAAAGGTTATCATCTGAGGAACAACAAAAGTGGGTAACAAAAATGTTGGGTTATGATTTTGAAATCATATAAAAAAGGGTAAAGAAAATGTAGTAGCTGATGCGTTGTCCACAAGGGATACATCCGCAGATGCCCTACTATTCGAATTTCCATGTTGATTGGTCGATTGAGTGGATGAAGCAAGATTGGAATGGAATCAAGATAAGGATACACAATCTATAATATAGAATATCAAGCAAGGATCTATGACATCTAACAAATTTGAGTGGAAAGGTAATGCCCTATGGTACAAGGATAGGTTATACTTGAGTAAAGATTCTGAGTTGAAGCATAAGATTCTTGCAGAGCTACATGCCTCACCTGTTGGAGGACACTCGGGTTTTGAAGACATATCATAGAATAAAAAGAGAATTCTTTTGGGAAGGACTCAAGGGGATGTACAAAAGTTTGTATCAGAGTGTTTAGTGTGCCAACAAAACAAAGGGGAAACAATTAAGACACCAAGTCTGTTGCAACCCTTACCAATTCCTAGCCAGAGATGGGAGGAGGTCTCCATGGATTTCATCACCGGATTGCCTTGTTTAGAGGGTAAGAATGTTATTTTCGTGATTATGGATAGGCTCACAAAATATGCCCATTTTTGTGCCCTATCACATCCATTTGCAGCTAGTACAGTTGCAGCTATTTTTTTGGAGACAGTTCAAAGGCTACATGGAACCCCAAAGATAATTGTAAGTGATCGTGATCCTATTTTCACAAGTAATTTTTGGACGGAATTATTTTCATGTTTGGGTACTCAGCTAGCTCACAGTTCATCTTATCATCCTCAAACTAATGGGCAAACAGAAGTGGTCAACAAATGCTTAGAGGGGTATTTACGTTGTTTTGTATCAGATAAGCAAGAAAGGTGGATTAAATGGCTACCACTTGCAGAATGGTGGTATAACACATCTTTTCATACCTCTTCTCAAATGACCCCATTTTTAGCATTATATGGTTACCATCCACCTTCTATCACTTCCTCCTTGAGGGTGCAAACTAAGGTCAGAGATGTTGAGGAACACATTCAACATCAACAACAAAGCTTTGGCTAGTTTGAAGGAGAATTTAGCAATAGCACAAAACAGGATGAAACTACAAGCGAGATCAACACCGTAGTGAAAGACATTTTGAAATTGGTGACTGGGTTTTTGTACGTCTCCAGCCTTACAAACAGATGTCCCTAAAGCAACAGAAAAAGGAAAAAAACTTGCTCCTAAATATTATGGCCCTTATCAGGTTCTACAGAAAATTGGTAGTGTTGCTTATAAACTAGAGTTGCCTCCATCTTCACACATACACCCAGTATTCCATGTTTCATGCCTGAAGAAGGTTATTGGACAGAAATTTGAAGCCCAGACAGAGTTACCAGAACTTGACGAGGAAGGAAGAATCATTTTGGAGCTAGAGAAGATTCTACAAACACGTACTAAGAGGCTAAGAACTAGAGACATTAAGGAATATCTGATCAAGTGGAAGAATTTGAGCATAGAAGACGCCACCTGGGAGGATGAAGGTTTTCTGCAGCAACATCTAGGATTATTCAACATTGAGGACAACATTGGTTTGAAGGGGAAGGGCATGCTACGCCCTTAACCTATTTCTTGTATTAGGATATGAGTAGCCGACTTGTGGCTTACCATATCATTTTATTATATCATTTATACTTTCTCATGCTTAATAGGTCGGCCTTGGTGATGGCCATAGCATATGAATAGTATATATAGGGGATTATAGACAGTATTTCATTATCATTGGAGCATTTGAGTCTTATTATATGGTTTGGAGGTTGCCCCCTCGAAGTGGCAAAGCTATTCTAATTGCATATTGAGATCATTATTTTGAAATATTGTGTTATTTAGTGTTATATTGTTTCTCTTAATCTGAATTATACAAGTAATTTCATTACACAAAGAGTGACTTGCCTTGTGACACATTTGGAAAACAAGGGGAAAACTTTCAAAAAAATTGTTTCTTCCAAACCCATAATTTAAAAGATAAAATAATTGATGACATGAGGGTTTTTTCCACATTAGAAAACATGCGAGAATATATCAAACATCAACTTGGATCTAGACTTGGTAACTCCATTAATAGGTGTGAATTGATGAAAAGTATAGAAATGCCTTGGATAACCTCAACCTCCCAATATTATAATGGTTAAATTGGGAGCTTAACACAAATGTGAACCCACGAGATGAGATCTAATTTAGGGTTAAAGAACAAATTATATTTATAAATGAAGAGCCCTAGTTTACCAGAACCAAAGGCACTCATGAAATTTGATAGGAAATTATCTTGAATCAAGAAAGAAAAAAGAAAAAATCATTGGACATGGAAGACACCTCGACACTTCTCATCAAATTCCATTTCCTTGCCACCCATATCCTAGCCACAAACCTAGATCTAATAGATTTACCAATCAATTTGTTTGCACCTTTGATATGGGATGTTTAAAATAGAATAAAGAACCATATGATGCAAACCCTCAATTTTTAATTGAAAAATATGCATCATAAGGGTTTAGGAGAATAAATGATTGATATACTCGCTCGACGAATGGATACGAAGCCCTCGCATCACCGCCCTATCTAGAATTATCAACTCTATCTATATGGAGGGGGAGCCTTTATCTCATCTCTCTCTCATAGGGCTCTCCCTCGCCCTCCCCTCTCATTCAGATAGGGGCTCCCCCGCCCTCCCGACCAAACAAACAGAAGCGGGTGAGTCCCCAACCCAACTAGATATTGGATCGGGCCAATTGGGTGAAGGCTCGGGAGACGGGCAAGCGGAGGTACATGTTTGCAAGGAGGCCCCCCCACCCCCCCCCCTCTCTATTATATCTCGGCTCTATGATAGAATAGAGAGGGGGTGGTTATCTCATCGTTGCTCCATCAGTTGGAAGATATGATCTATATGGGAGATCGCTCCGGAAGATAGGCATCGTTATATCACTACATAAGGGAAGGGTGTAGTGATATTCCGCGGCACTCCGGATGAATGGTGTGGTGACAAGGAACTATGGAATCCAGTAAGCCCACCGGAAGAATGTTAGTGCATGGTTGCTTTATCTGCCTAAAGTCGTGTGAACCAAAAATTGACCTCTTGAAAAATATAGAGATTCTTGGAATGCTTAGAGTGAAAAATGGATATGAGTGATGTGGGTTGGTTAATCAAATTATTGATATGTAAATAAATTTTTATAATTAAATATATAAAAATATTGTAATTCACGAAAGGAAGAAAAGAAGCCAACTAAATGGTTATGAAGTGAGGGCGCACATGCATTGTATGGTGTGAAAAACTTGGGAAATTTTCTAACAAATCTATATGTTCTATAAAATTTATCGTACAATTATGTATTTTTATTTATATAAGTCATTTTTTATAGAAATTCATATGGCATTGAAAACCATGTGGGATGAGACATATCAACCTTCAATAAGTTGGCTCGTGATAATGAATTTCAAAAGGTAAGACATGGCATTTAATAACTTGTAGATTATGTAAATATAAATAGAACACATAATTTTTATGATTATATATTTGTAGGTCTTAAAGAGAAAACGAGGGAAAGGATAATGATTCCTATCTCATCTAGGATGTAACATTATATTTATTTGTTTTGTAATTTGGAAGGAACGTTGTATTATTCCCTCGAAATCATAATTATATATTATTATATAACAAAAAATTGAATTAATCTAATTTTATTTATTATCAATGTTAGTAACTTATGATGACATTAATTATTGTGGAATTGTTATATGTTCTTTTAACATTTTTATTTACATTATAAATAAAGGTTTTTAATAATTATTTAGTGAAATATTTTTTTTATTATTGGCAAATAGTTTTTGAAAGGGACTATACCCTTGAGAACAAAATATGGCCTAGGAGCCAGAATAGGAATGTGAACCAGAGAGAAAAGGATCAAAATCCAAGTGTTACAATGAAGCTCGAAGTAGCCCAAAAACAGCTACCCAAACGAGACAAAACAAGTAAAATTACTGCAAAAAGCAAAGAGAGAGACCGCAAAAAACAGCATAAAAACATACAAGAACAGCAAAAGCAACTACAACTACTTCTTGGCAGCTTTGTCAATGTTGGTCTTGATATTCTTCCAAGAGTGGAACATACCCAAAGTTGTCATGTGGGCTGCATCAGTATTATCCAGCTGCTCAATGGTCCTTTTGCTTTCCTTTTCGTTACCCCAAAGTGTAGCCGGAACACCGCTGAGGTTGGAGACACTTTTGACATGTTGCTCAATGAACTCCTCAATCGCCCTAAAGATGGCCATGTTGTAATCATGTTGAGTTTTGGTCTTCCCTAAACGGGAGTCTAAGGAGGTCAGCTTCTTGTAGATATCATCAATCTGGATGCTATCAATATCCCCCTCCTCCTCCTTTTTTCTCTTGCCTTTCTATTTAGCCAAGTTCTTAACCTCATCCTTCAGCAGTTTCATATCAGCCTCTAAGGCATCCAGCCTTTTTGAAGAACTTTCCATATGCACATCCAGGGACTAGCTACTGCTAATATTCAGAAGGTCATGTGCAATTTCTATTTCATGAGGCCCCTTCTCCACAGCAAGAGTCTCAAGGTTAAGCTTTCTAGAGGCCCTGGTAACCGGTCTTTTAGAGGTAGAGGCGAGGTGGGTGGCGGGAGCAACAGTAGAGGGAATGGAAGGAGAAGCTTGGACAGCTGGCAAGGGGGTGAGCTGCGGCGGTGGCGGGGTAGATGGAGAAACAGTGGTGAGTAAAGAAGACAGAGCCCTAGCAGAGGGGGAACCGAGCTAGGAGAGGAAGGAGACCAGGGTACTTAAGAAGACAAGCATTTATGAAGCAACAAAATAAGCCCTTGGTGTAAGGGAACCGCTTGGGTATGCTTATGAAACTCCAAAATGGAGCGTTCAAGAGAGTTCAGCAAGTATGGGAAAAACAAACCAAACGATTCCTACGGAAGTGGTTAAGAAAGATAAGATGTTTAGCAGAACAATGACAAACTTACCTCCCATACGTTCTTTTCATTGACATTAAAAATTTTAAAATGTTAAATTTATATAAACATAATTACACTATATTTATTTATATAAAATAAATTTCATATAGTTATTTGATATGTTTAAAAATAATTATATAACATTTATTTTACATTTTAGATGTGGTGCAAAAGTAGCATAATGGTTGTCTTAAAAGGTACACATTTTTTTCCCTTAAAAATACATAAACCTAGTGCAAAGAAAGCACAAAAAAAGACAATTAAAAAGGCTCGAGTTTCTTTTATTTTACACAACCATTGCACCACCCAAAATGATGCAAATTCCTAAAATTTCCATGGGGCAAAATAACAAAAACATTGATTTATGACACAAAATCAATCTAATTCGAGATATTAATGTTGCTTAATGTAATAGTGATAAAACCTATGTGAGGATTTTCATAAGAATCTAGTCATTTTCATGTGACACAAAAATAGAAAAAATTAGAAAACATGTCAAAATTATTTATCCACCAAAAATGCCAAAACCAGAGGAGAGAGAGAGAGAGAGAGAGAGAGAGAGAGAGAGAGAGAGAGAGAGAGAGAATGAGATGAAATAGACCCACAAGAAGATTAGTAAGAATAGAAGTGAGAACAATGTCAAAATAATCAAAATAATATTTCAACAAAAATTAATTTAAACTAATAATTTATAAACACATAAATACATTAATATTATAACAATTAACTAATTAAATATCCACACCATCAAATATTAATATTTTTATTTATACATTTCAAAATAAAATAAAATAAGATAAGATTTCGTAAAAATATTGGCATTTCTTTAAGCGAAAGCTAATGCGCCGTTTCATGAATAACACTGCAGCTTCTATTATTGTGATCTCAACTTGAACATAAAGCAAATCAATCTTTTATTTATGTCCACATAATTATAAAGCGAATCAACCTTAGATTTCCGTTATTAATGTGACTATTCATGTCCACATAATTATAATATGACTAGGAATATAACTAAAGTGATCACAATATCAACAAGGAGTTTTTAAGAATATTTATTTTAGTTAGCATGTGGAGTCATGTTTATTATATTACACATGAGGAATCATGATCCCTTAAAACTAGTCTCAATCTTAGAAGAGAAGGCACAAAGTAATACCAAGGAATATTGCATTATATTTTATAATCAATATTATCACTGATCTAATAATAAACATTATCACTTTGTTGGTGAACTCGATATATTGCAAAATGAAGTATGCCCTGTGATATATTACAAAATGAAGTACTTCTTATAGAAAACATTGAGATTATTACAAAATGAAGTACTTCTCATAGAAAGCATTTAAGGAAAACTAATGAGATTGTAGATGAGAACGAAGTTAGTAATGGTGTGCCACAACCGGGTGACGTTTTATTTAAGTAAGAAATAATATTATGTACAAAGTGGGTTTACACAACTAATTTAAGATTTTGTTTTGTGTGTGTGTGAAATATTCGATAATTTAAAAATAGTTGTTAGTCTTTAATAATGAAAAATAGATTTTGATAGTAAGATTAACCAAGTGTTACAAAAGAGTGAAAATTAAGCATTTTGATCAAAATTATAACATTTTAAAAGTGGAACATTCATAACTATGGCAATACAATTATAAAATTAATGAGACAAACTTAATCCTCTAATCATGTGCTCGAAAAACTTTTCTCACTTTCCTTAAATTTATTGTCATTGAGAAACACCCCTCTTTCCTCGCAACTCTAATCAAATCATCCACACCTTGGAAAATGGTATAAAATGGGGTAGATGGGAGGGGGTCGATTTTGGGTCATGTCTACAACTATACCACTACAATTTTGGAAAGATGTCCAAGAAAGAAAGAAAAAAAAGTGAAGAGGAAAAAAAAAGATATAAATCAAGAGGAAGGAGAAGAAAAATTGGCCAAATAGAGATGAATGAGGATTCATCGTGAAGGAGACAATATTAGGGAGGGATATTATAAAACGTGGGAAAGAAATAAGAAAGATAAAAGATTCCACGAGCATTATAATACATTTAGTAGGGGAGATATTTAGAAGTCATTATTCATATGAATTGATTGAAAGTTGATGATGAAAAAACAATTAAGGAGAAAGAAATTAAGAGGAATGATAAGCGAGACGTGGCCAAATAGAGAAGAATGGGAATTCAACAAGAAAAAAGGTCATCATGAACAAGATGATAATGGGGAGAGACATTATTAGACATGAGAGAGGAATGGAAAAAATAAAAAGAATATCAAAAACATTATATTACATTTAGTAGAGGAAGTACATAGAACTCATTATTCATATGAATCGATTAAAAAATTAAATGCATTTTAGAGAAGATCAAATATTTATTAAAAAATTTATTTATAGATGAATTGCTTCTAGATTTAATTATGTAAACAATTTTTAAATCTACATTTTAAATCACACTCAATAACCCATTAGAATGAGAATAAATTGAATGTAAAACATAATCTTAAGCATAACTAAACATTATATATATATATATATATATATATATATATATATATATATATATATATATATATATATATATATATATATAGACACCCTAAAAATATATACATATTTCCATCCCAATTAGAATTAATTAAATTAATTCCAAGGGTATGATAAAATTAAATTAATTAATTGTAAAGGGTAGGAGTATGTAATTACAATTAATTATAAAGGGTTATGATTTAAATGAAGGAATTAATTTAATTAATTCCAAAGGGATGTATTCTAGCAGGATATAAATAATTTAATTAATTCTAATTGGGATGGAAATATGTATATATTTTTAGGGTGTCTACAATTAATTCCTTCATTTAAATCATAACCCTTTATAATTAATGGTAATTACATACTCCTACCCTTTACAATTAATTAATTTAATTTTATCATACCCTTGGAATTAATTAAATTAATTCATAACACCCTTTAGCTAATTTAATTAAATATTTATTTAATTAAATGGTTAATTATCCTCTCACAATTTATAACTAATTAAATTAGTTATTTAAATAATCTTATTTATCTACTCACACTCCACTCAACTCTACTTCTAGAACCCTACAATGGTGGGGGCAAAAAAGTTGCACATACAACCATCTTCCTGCACAAAATCTAAACATTCATTTCCCCTGCAAAGATGCAACTACACAGACCAAATCCAATGGCTATTTCAGAAATTATAATTATGAACATGTAACCCATTCAAACCTTGATCCAATATTCATGGCCTCACCTCAACTATAAAAAGCAGACCAATCCTTTGTAAATAATCCTTGGAAGATTTGTGTAATTGCAGCCAACTTCTGCCAAAATTGTCATCCGCATCCTCGTGTCTATCTTCTTGTAGCATTTGCATTTCTACATTTGGAGAACAATTCAAGAGCATCCACAATCCAACAACTACAAGATTCTACAAGTTCAAATACTTCAAGCAATCTTACTTGAGGTTTGCAAGGAAAAGCTTGGAGGAAAGGTTTGTTATATTTGTTTATCTTTCATTTCGCTGATTTTTTTGTTGCTTAAATTCTTGCATGCCCGGTGGAAAACCCACACTTCTTTAATCATTTTTAGTTTACATTTTAGTAATCTAATCATTTATGTGTTTAAAAGGAATGATAACCAGATCGTACGTGCCAAGCCACGAACACGGATGTTAATCATACACTACGATCAATAAGATGAAAGCAATTCGTGAGAATAACTTTACGAAAACATTTGCAAACAAATGAACAAAGAATATCATATATTATTATGGAACTCAATGAAATACAATGAGAATGGGCCTTTCTTATATAGGCAAGGAATAACAATCTAAGAACCAGTCAAGGTCGTAGATCAAGCCATAAATCAAGGAAAGAATTAGTCATCAAAGAACTAGTCAAGTCCATAGATTTAGGAGAGAACTAGACATCAAGGATCTAGTCAATATCATAGATCAAGGAAAGAACTAGTCAATACCATAGATCAAGGAACGAACTATACCTAACAACTACATAATATCCCCCTAATATCTAAATAAATAAAAAGAAATATCCACACACATAAGTGGGTGAGGATAAATATAATAAAGGTAAATAAAGTATCTAGGTGAACATGAGCTAAGGTAAATACCTACTCTAACAGTGTTTTCTTTGTGTAGTTCTAATGTTGATGTTCAATTTTTAAGCTTTCGGGTGTAGCAAAGAAGGATGAAATTAAAAAAACAGGTTACTAGCCATTTTTGCTAAATTTTATTCATTTCTAGATTCTTTGCGCTAGTGTTTCATGTGTTTTGCGCTAGCGTACTTGTACATGTGCTAGCATCTCTATGCACATGTTTATGTATTTATGTGTGTGTTATCGTGCTTATCCACGCACTAGCATTACAAAGAAAATTCCATTGCACGCCCTACGTTATATTGCACACATTTACATTTCATTGTATGTGTTTACATTTCTATACATGTTTCAGCGTCACCTAGTAATGCTAGCACACTCGAGTGCACATGCTAGCGTGTTACGATTGTTTTTAATTTTTTTGTATTTTCCAACAAGTTTTTTTCGTCTAACGTCTGTTTTAGGATTATTTCTGACTGATTTCATACAGGATTATTGTAGCTAATTACTTTAAGTTCTTATTTTGTTATTAGCTTGTTTTTATATAAATCATAACAACCTCACATGTATGCTCTTCTCTCGCATTTTTATAAGTAATCTTGAGAATTAGAAACGTGAGTTTGTTTTTCATTATTTTCTCTTTTTCTACATCAGGAAAAACTTCTAACAAATTGTTTACGGGATCATCTGCATAAGGATTATTTTTAAAACTACTAACCGCAGTTGCCTTGTTTGTTGATTGAAACAACCCCCTTTATCACCCTTTTTATTACAATTTTTATAAAATTTATTCAAATTAAATTTTGGTGACGAGGTTATTCCTTGATACCTCTGTAAATTATGGGAAGTGCATGGTCAGGGGCCAAAAACTCATTGTGAGGAGTACCATAGGAACCCCAAATTATTCGGCACCTTGAGTGAACTGGTTGATGAAACGGGTACCCGCCAACTAACTAGTACACATTTTGTGAGAGATTAGAGTCATAGGTATCCATAATGGTGACCTTAGCTTGATCCTTTGAAAGTGTAAAATCCATATTATCATATCAAGGGGATAAGGTAAAGCCGGAAACTAGAAATATTACGTGCTCACTTGGATAGACTATTGACATTTAGGGAGAGAAATTTATTCTAGAAGCCATGCCTTGTCCAAGTCAATCTAAGTTAGAGGCCCATCTTCCATAAACATCATTTTTGATTTTTTTTTCTTTTTACATGTTAGTAAGTTTGTGTTCCACACTCTTTTGTTCATGCTCTGTTTTTTGTCTCTTTTCAAATCTTCTAAATCTCCTTCATTTGAATCTTTCACTCTCTTTTCGAAACTTCCAAATCTCCTTTATTTGGATCTTTCACCATCTCTTTTCAAACCTTCCAAATACCCCTTATTTGGGATTTTCTTTCATCTTCTTTTGAAATCATTCAAATTCCCATTATTTGGATTTTTCATCATCTCTTTTCGAATCTTCCACAATACCTTCTATTTGGATTTTTCATCACCCCTTTTCAAAATTGCCAAATTTTTTCCTTTGGATTTTTCTCATTTCGAGTTCATTCTATCTTACCTTAGTCTTAAATATTTGGATCACTTTCCCAAAGTTTAAGCAACTTCTTTCCCATCAAAATTAAGCCTTGAGTTGTGGATACCCACATCCTTACTCAAGCACTTTCATTCACAACCTAAGTCTTGACATTGTAATATCTACTTTATCATGATCAAGCATCATCAAGATCTTATCTTTCATCAATATTTTATATTTTTATCATTCCCTTATGTCTTTTAGTTTGACATAGAAATTGTTAAACTTTAAGAACTCACTCGTCTTATATCTATAAATTTTACATTCAATTTTTTAAAATTTAGGCATCGTCATTTCTACACCTATTTTTCAACATTCACATTGTTGATACTTGAATCTTCCCTTCTCATCGCTAAGCCTCGTCAATCTTAACTTTAACTTTGTTAAGGGTCGAAAACATCAAAAAAAAATTCAAACTCCTCCATTCTAGCATTCACTTTGCTAGAGGTCGAGTATGATTAATCTTTTGTCACCCTCCTCCATTCTAGAATTCACTTTACTAGAGGTCGATTTCATTCAATAAAAACAAACCCCTCTTCCATCTTAGCATTCACTTTGCTAAGAGTTGGTTTTATCTTGTTATTCATTGTCACTTGCTTCTATATTAGCATTCACTTTACTAAGGGTTACGTTGTTCAATTTTTCAAACCCCTCTTCCATATTATCATTCACTTTGCTAAGGGATAAAATACCTTTAAAATGTATTGCTAAAATATCTTACATCTTATCATTCACTTTGTTAAGGGTTGAGTGATCAATCCCACCTTTCTTCATTCCTCCCCTATTTTTAAAAATGGTGGAAAAGAGAAAATGTAAATATAGTATCTTTGGAAGAGACAATGGAAATCCTTTCTATATTAACTCCGAAGATGAAGATTATGACTAAATTGAAGACCATGAAAATAATGTTTCTTTTGAGAACAAACCCAAATCAAAAATCTTTTATGAACAAATAAAGACCAATTTTTACTTTATATCCTCGGGATGGGAGCGAAACTACCTCTGTACTTTGATGAGGATGTTTTGAAAACCGTATGAGGTCAACCTAAATCCAAAGATGATATACCACCCAAATCAAGTAACAATGATGACGTCGAGATCAAGTAAAACGAATGACAATGATAAAGTCAAGTCTAGTGCTTCAACCCCTGAGCTAAATCAAGCCTTGATCGATCAAATGAATGCAATGGAAAAATAATTGGCTATCATCTCTTCCAAAGTCACTAACAACACAAATGAAAAATAATCAAAAAGAACAGTGGCGATCCCTCTCAAACTCATAGTGTGATAAATAAAGAAAAAAATCTAAAGAATTATAATTTCTCATCTATCCCACAAAATAATTTACTATTTTATTGAGAATAAAAAATGATGAAAGAAAAAAATCAGGCATGTAACACCAATGCAAATAATTCAAATTTGATGAATCATTTCCTTATCTTTTTAATAAGAACATCTTACGCATACCCTTCCAAAAATATTTTGAGACGTCAAAATTTGACAAATACAATGGAAAAACAACCCACGAGAGCATATTAAGGAATTATTCATGGCATGTCAAGAAGTGACATATAATGATATTTTTATGGCTTCTCCTTCCCATAAGTATAAGAGGACAAGATTTGGACCGATTCTTACACCTTAGGAGGGATCAACTAACCACTTTCGCGGACTTCTTGAAGAAGTTCATAAAACAATTTTCCTTCAACCTTGAATCTTTAATCACCATGATGGATTTGTGCAACATGAAACAATGACCAAATGCTCACTTTTTACAATTCTCGTAATGATGGAGAGGAATCGCATGTTGGTTCCCATGTTTGATCCCTGAGAAACAACTAGTCAGTATCTTTGTACCAAATAGATGCATTTCCTCAATAGTTTTGAGGAATTTATCGAGAAAAGGACCCAAATTGAAAAGACCCTCATTATCAAAGGCTTGATCAAGCCTCATTCCAAAGACAATCACGCCAATACCAATAACAATAACACCATTCGGATAAACCTAAACATGTCAATAGGAACCACAATGTTGTTAGTGACAGTGTCATGGACAATAGAAATGTGCACAACATACAAAACTATCAACCAAAGAAAAACAAATCAAAACAACCCATCATTATTCCAAGTAGAGAGGATCCCCCTCCTCATGACCAAAAATGACGACAATTCACACCTCTGGGAGAGACTCTTTGAGTGTCTTACGCCAACTGGAAAGTTCCAATATGGTCATATACCCCATCACAAAACCTTTTGTTAAAGGGGAACCTAAGCCTTCTTGGTATAAACCTAATACCTATTGTAATTTTCATTGCATAGATGTGTGTGACTTTTTCATTACATCTAGGACCTCATTGATAACGAAGATATAATGGTCGAAGATCCAACACCCAATGAAAATATAAAGGTGTTTTCCAATCTGTTCCCTAAGCATGGTGCAAATAAAAAGCTACTGAATAGGGCCAATCTTCAAACAATGTCAATTTCAACTCGATAATTTCATTTGTTGAAGAAATGTCTCCTACTATTGCTACCATAAAATTTCAACCTCATAATAATGCAGTGGCCACACGACAAAATAAAATTTGGGTGCCCGTAGTAAACCAACCATCTACATCGTCCACCTGCAAATCAAGTAGTAAATCCCACGGTTCCAAGTAACCCAAAACCAACATCTAACATAAAATCTTCCGCTTCGATCCTTAAGACCTACTAAAATAGTTAGCAGCAACCCCTTCATGTATCTCCCTCATGGATTTATTGAAAGTGTCACCTAACTTTCAAGATATTCTCACTCATGCTCTCCATGAGGCACGTGTTCCTGAGAATCTTAATGTTTAACAATTCCAAGCCTTAATTGCCAATATTTCACTAACCAGTCCTATATTATCATTTAGTCCTCATGACCTGTTAAATCCAAACCTAAAAAACAATAACTCTTTGTATATCGAAGCATATATTACTGACCACAAGGTCAAAAGAGTTCTAATTGATAATGGAGCAACATTAAACATATGTTCCATGAAAATGTTGAGATGTCTTGGTCACACGGAGGCTAGTCTAAGAGATAACGTTATAACCATTCGTGGTTATGATAATAGTGAATGACAATCCTCTGGAATGATCACCTTTCCTATACAAGTGGGCTGTGAATGCTTGAAACCATCTACCACGTTGTTGATGTTGAGACCTCATACAATGTCCTCTTAGGTTGACCATGGATACATATAATGCAAACCATACTTACCACCGGTGCGATAAATTTCTACATGTGAAAGAGTATACCTTTTTTGTCTATTCAAAACCTTTTGAGTAATGCAAAAATTTGGAGGCCAGGACATAGCCATGCTAATTATTGCCCTTCTATGGATAGATTTTTCGAGCCTCGACATCATCCTTGTCGTTGATAAATGCATTAATCCTAAGACATTGTTTCGATCCCAAACATCTACATAAAGCTCACTACCATATACATCTTATTCACCTACTGAGCCAAATTTTTCCCATCAAGTTCTTGGTGAATACTCTCTTGAAAATGATTTCCACATTGGTGAAATTATGTTTTCCCCATGTAGTTATGGACGACCATATGCCCACCATTTGAAAGAAGCTCCAATTTATCACCTTGGTAACATTCCTTGGAGGTGATATGGACTCTTGGAGGATTAATATGTTCATGGTTTTGATGGCTCTTTGATATATGAAGATCATATGGTTGAGTGTTATGAATCAACGAGACTATGTCAAATCCCATAATATGTGTAGACACTAAAATTGGGTCATACTCCCCTTTATCCCCCGTCAAATAAACACCTTGAACACATTCACTAACCATGGCCCCTTTCATCCCACTCTAATATTAATTTGATTAATTTAATTATTCATTATCCTCACAATATTTATTATTTAAATATCGTAATTAGGATAATGCCCACATATCCACCTCATCTAGCCACCTCACCCTAAGACCTATTCTTAGTAAGTTATCATAACTAACTAAGACTGCCCTAACCCTAAAAATCAATGCCTACATTCCCTCTAACCACATTCCGCATGTTAGAAGAAAGCTTTGAGTCTAATCCGTGGAGTAAATGAAACGAGATCCCAAAAAATCAAGGGGATCGCTAGTTTAGTAAACCTAGGAAATCCTACCTAAAGCGACGCCGGTTACCCTTAACCACCACCCGGTTAAGACGGAACCGCCATCGATTACCATTTAACTCCCAAAATAACCTTATTTCGAGGTTGGCACATTATTTTTGGAGGGTTGGCACATTTCGAGAGAGAGAGAGAGGCATCTTCGAGAACAAGTGACGAAACCGAGAGCTGCATGCAGCAGTAACCAGCATTTGTACCAACATCAAAACACTCATAGCCATAGGGCGAAGCAATCACATACCACTGTCTTCACGGGAGCATCCGGGAAGAGTCATCACTACACCAAGTCCATTTCATCACGCACCATTACCAACTAGGCATCAAGATTATATAAAGCGTAAGTTTGTTAACTGCGTTGGTTCCCTCATCATTTGAGCAGATCCTTTTACATTTTTATTAGTTTCTTCTTTCATTTCCATTTCCCACCATTTTATCTCCATGCAAAATCAACCACCTCTTTACCCGCACCATTGAACTATCCATACCTAGATTTTCATCATTCCTGTGCATCTCTAGGATCCATATGAATCTCACCATTGCCCTTCCACCTTCATCTAATCCTGGATCTATCACCCAACCAAGTCTTATTGAGTTTCCTATACCCCGACCATACCGACATCGGTCACCCATAACCATCTCGGTTAACCTCAACCGACGTCGGTCTCTGTGTTTTTATCAGAAACCCAGATCAGAGCCTAAAACCACCACCAAATACCCTAAACTCGACTAAGATCTGACCCTCGACTATAATAAACTTATCCTAAACAGTGACCTTGACCTTCAGATTCAATCATAGCCTAGCCTGTTGTGAATGAATTTTCTTATTGTAGATGAATGAGATACCTAAATCATTTTAACTACAATAGGATTTACTTTATTACTAGCATTAAGTTGTTTTAAATAGTGGATTGATAACCGTCTAGGAAGTATCACACTTCCGGATCTAGCACACACTAGGAAGTCCACTACACATATTGTTTAACTTTTATTGGTGGTCTTGTGTTCCATTTCAGGTAGTTCCTCCAAGAAAAAGGAAGTTCTCATGATCATTTGTGGATTCTAAGTCATATATGCGCAACAACCTATCAACCAACATTTCAATAGGTATTCCTCCTACGCCCATTACCCTATTTGTTTCATCATTTTCTAAGAAACGTCTAAGAATCAGGTGAAACATTTTGGCATGCCCAGTGGGACCCATTCGGGGTTCCTTGCATTCATTCATTTCTAGGTGAAAAGTTACATGTTTGTTTCCTTTCTAAAAGGTTCTCACATTAAAATTTCTTCCTTGGAATCTTCTTTTCTTTCTATTGTCTCAAAGCAATCGTGTTTTGGTGCTTAAAAAGAACTCTTCTTCTATTTCATTTGCATTGCATTAGTGAAAGATCATACTTTCTCCTATTCCTCTATTATGTCATCGAGTTCCATATTTTGATTTGGGCTTAAAAATCATTGCATTTCATTCTAATTTTCTACATTAGCTCACATTAATTGAGGGCAACCTATACGTTGGAAGTCATTCCCAGCTGATGGTTGACAAAAACAAATAGTAAAAGCACTTTCTTTCTCTTTCTCTCTCTCTCTGAGTCTTACCAAACCTCACAAAAATTGAAAATATACACATTCTTAAACAACATCTTACCTGGAAGAAGCTATAGGTGATCACATGATCACGGCATAGTGGGCACCCAACTAGTTGCTCTGTCGAGTCATACTTCATGATGAAGCCCGCCCCCACCATAACATACCTGAAACCTCTCCTTGTAGATCTCCTTTTTGTAGGAAGCCATCCTCACCAAAAACTCTATTCTATAGTTCATGAGTCGGTCCTTAAATAGCATAAGCTAAACAAACATAATAGAAAAAGCACTCTTAGGATCGTATTTTTCTTAGTGTTTCTACTTGGCTTGCGTTTTGAGGTGAGAGGTTATGCTCTTCATTTTTCCTTTTTCTCCTTGCACGCTCCTCATCATCAGTTGGTGTATTCCAGCTTCATCTGAGTGTGCCTGGACCATATTCTCATCATTCTCAGAATTCTAGGTCTGATTCCACATCAAATTTTAATTCACAACCACATTTTCTTCATCACTATTTCAATTTCATAATGAATGTCGTGTCGTCCATCGGTCATGGCCAAGTTACCTCATCATCGGTTATATCTTTGGTTATACCCAACCAGCATCGGTTCACTGTCATTTTGGTTAACCTACCCAAAAGGACACCTATTCACCTTCTTCGACTATTCAGAGTCCCTGTCACTCTTATCATATACATTGACCTTGTAAATCTCATCAAGTATTTGGCATACTCAGGTTTGGCCTTATACCTTGTTTTTGACCAATTGTTCACGTTCCACAAAGTGACCGACCGTGGTTACCTATGACCGTGTTGGTTTACCCTAACCAACATCGGTTAGCCTGTGTCATTTTCCAACTACCATTTTAGCCCCAATTCACCTACCACCATCTATTTATCCTACCGTGTTGTATTTCTGTGTCACTTACAGAAAGTAGTCTTACCCCGCTAGTACCCATTCACATGGTACTGACGCGCATCGACAATCAAGTGCCCTCGTATTCCATGCCATTTGTCAACCACTCCACCTAGCCCTTCACCACCTTCCATTTTATCACCCACCATGGAATCTATCCAACCTATCACTATCGCTACTGAGATGAGGAGTTCGCACGACTCCTTGACCAAAACCCTTGTCGCCACCTTGTAGTTTTATCTTTCCCACTCATCCACTCGAGATGCCTTGGGTCAGTTGATATATGGCATGCCCATATCTATCCCCCGACACTCGCTCCTACTCTACGTTAGCCCCATCTAGCTCGTGTTGCCTACATCTACCTTACCCCCATCAATTTCACAATTAGGCCCTATACCCGCTATGATTGCTCTTACTCGCTACATCCATTGTACCCGCCACATCCATTATACCTTCGTCAACCATTTAGAACACCACCTCATCCACCCTATGGTCTCGCATATACCCGTAGCTACACTACCACCCCCAGTGTTGGTGACCCCTACCCCTTTTCAAAACATGGTCCTTTCTATTCCACAATCGTTAGCCCCCATTGCCACTAGGGTTACCATGACCCTTCCACCTCCATATACGTACTACCAAAGAGCCTCCCATTTCATCTATCATTCATTCTAGGTACGTACCCCCTATCTCACTCCCTCCTTCTCATTCTACCTATACTGGCAGCACCATATACTGGAATGCCACCCCCATCATATGCCCAACACCAACCCTCTTATGCTACAAGAGGCACCCAACCATCGTAACCTACCAACGACCTAATCAAATTAATGATGGACAAGATGTAGACATTGGAGGCATCAGTTTTCTGGCTCCGCAACACTCTCACCTATGACGAGATTTGTAATGAGCCTATACACCCATCCATTCCTATTTTTCCATACCCCATGCATTGGGAAATGCCTAAATTCAACCATTTCAATAGCAAGGAAGACCACAATAGCATTTGTGGTCTTTCAAACATGGGTGCTACCTAATCACCCACGATGATGCTTTGCTCTTGAGGACCTTTCCCATGTCTCTGATTGGACCTACGTTAGATTGGTATAGTGGGTTACCTAGACACTCTATATTTTCATTTAATCAAGTAGCCCAAGCCTTCTTGGATCACTTCTCCATCAATATCGTTAAGAAGGTTACCATGACTGACCTATACTCCACGCGTTAGTATGATGATGAATCTATCACAGATTTCATTGCTCATTGGCGTAGCTTGATTAATCAACTCACATTCCAACTACCACAAACCAAACTCATCGAGCTCTTCACGTGGGCTTGTGCTAGACATATCTCATCCAACCCTGCAGGTCCAAACTTTCCGAACCTTCGATGAAGCATTCACCATGGCATGAAAGCTAGAGATTCGGGCCATCAAAGAGAAGAAAATCCAATTACGCAATAAGAATTTGGCATTCAAGTCGAATGATACCTCTTCTTCTTCCAAACCACAGAACAATTATTCAAAGGCCAAGGGGACCGCTAACGCAGTGGTACTCAAATCCGGCCCAGCTCATCCATCAAATCAGGCTAGCCCTCATCTAATCTCTCACCCATTCAGACTTTTCAATTCAGATGGAGAACAATGGAAATACACCCCAATTGGGGAGCCTTATTCTTTTGTCTTAGAAAAGCTCATTAAAGTTGGGGCCATCACCCTTCACCTATAAAACCACACACTGGTTTTGACCCTTCTCGCCCCACACCCGCATGGTATAAAGACATGATTTTGTAACTATCATCGAGTAAAGGGTCACAAAGTGATGGAAATTGCATCACTTTCAAAAACATTGTCCAAGAAATGCTGAGAAAGGTGAGTTAATTGTGGATAATCCTAACACACATGCCAATCAAAACCTACACATCTTAAGAAACCCTTTCCTAATCATGCCCCTTCGTCTGATCAAACCGGTGAGACCTCAACTCATGATAGCCATACCCGCGAGGTCCACGCTATTTTTAGTGATGCACCCGTTGCTTCCCAATTACCTCATATTCCTTCCATAGAGGAAATTCTAGCTCGAAGTCCTCCTTCTGCATTGGAACCCACCTCACCTATTCCTCCACCCACAGAGGAACACCTTTCACCTCCTTCATCACCCATGGAGGAGCCCTTCGCTAATATCGAGACTATTTCACCTTTGGCTTCTCCACTTAGAGAATCGTCACCCATAGTACTTCTTCAGTCCATGGAGGATACTTGTTTATCTCCTCCACCCATAGAGGAGCACCCATCATCTCCTCCACCTATAGAGGAGCACCCATTTTCTCCTCCACCTATCAAGGATCCAGTAGAGATACCTTTGCCTCTAGGTGAGCATTCTCCATCAGCTACCCAAGATCCTGTAGACCTACTTTTGGCTCTCTTACCCACATGGAAGCTGAAGCTAGAAAATTCCCCATCTCTAAGACACATTTTATGGGAATTTCCATTAGGTCCTCATCAACCTCACCTACAGACGTGTCATTCTCATGTTTAGCCGATCACTTAGATTATGTGGACAGAGCCTTACTGTGGGGGCGTCTTCTACTTCCTATCTCAACATAGATGTAGATGTCACTTGCTGACACTTCCACTATCTACCCAAAGATATTTTGACCAATCGAACCAAACACAACCACCTCTATCACAACTTCTTCCATGACACCTATCACAGCTCAACATACACCCTCACCCATAACCCAACATACATCTAAATCCAAACCCACACCTACATCATCTTCCTCACCTAAACCTATTACTACCTTAGGGGTCACCCCAACCACCAGCCTTACTCATCCACCTATCAAACTAGATTTAGCTACATCCTCCAAAGTCAACACCAAACCTACTTCTGGCACCCAAATAGAAGAACCAAACCCATAGAACTCACACCCCGGCTACACCAATCACACCTTCATCACCTTCACCTTTCATCCATCTTAGGACCTCAACCTCCCAACATGGTTAAGAAACCTCCACCCATCAATAAACCAAAAACACAACAGCCCATTCCTTCCTCGCAAACCTCTAACATACCCAAGTGCCCGACATGACTTACACCGCACCTGCAACATCTTTACCACCCATACCTCCAATACCCTCAGCAACTTCTTCACTACCCACTACACTTCAGTATCTGTCCCTCACACCCCCTGCATGACCTACATCATCTACCTTCATAGCACCTCCGTTATCCCCATGGGTAACTCGCCCTCTTCCCCATCCACTTTTTCCCTCTAGATCTCATACACCCATATCACCTTTACCCAAGAAGGTGCAACCCAAAGACAAAAATCTGCTACCCTCCAATAAGGTAGTCAAAACAACCATACACCCTCTACCCATTCATCTACCATACCCCTACCCAAGCAAAACATGACCAACACCCAAGACCACTCCAACACCCAAAACCATAGCTCGACCCACTCCCCCTCCTACAAAGATCATTCCTCAACAATCAACCGCACCTACGCCTAAACCCACTTTCACTTCCCATTGTGACCCACTAGCAGGGTCCTATGCCAAAATCTTAACCAACCTCCTTGAGACTTTTTTCATCACATTACCATCGCTCAGACCTTATGACCCCCTCAAACCCAAGCCAAAAGGGTTTGATGACACTAAAATTTGTGCCTACCATCGTGTGCCAGGGCATGATGTGGAGAACTGCAAGGCTTTGAAAACCATCCTTATCCAGTTATGTCCTCCTGAAGAAAACTTTGATGATGATGACCTTCTCGATGAGGACCCCATTTCACCAACACCCATTCCCACAGTCCTTCCCTCACTACCTACTCAACAACCACAACCTCCACCCCCCAACTCTCCTAGAACCACCCCAAGATTTGAAATTAACATGGTTCACATCAGAGAACTTGCCACACCATTACCTAAATGTCATTGTGCCCAGCTCACTTCACAAGGCTTTTCTCCCCGGTAGGTTTTTTCCCATCATGTCATTATACCACTCATCCTACACCTTCTCCATTTGCCAACTCCCCTCAAATCAACATGATACACGTCACTACTCGTGCTTAGAGAGACAAAGGCAAGGAAAAGGCAACTGACTCACCAACCAATCCTATACCCAACATACCATCTGCACCCACACCTAAAATTACTATCCATGGCCCCACATACCCTATTTCTAATGGGGTCACACATCGCACCATGCTCAAACAATTACACCAATCTCCCCTCAAAATGTCCCTATATGACCTCATCCAAACCTCAGAATCCCATCGTCAAGCTCTCATGGAGGTTCTTCAATCTATTGAGGTTTTACCCAATGACCCTACACCCGTAGCCTCCATTATCACACCCCATCATGTAGCCTCTCTCACCAAATTTGCCACCTTTATCCACACCTCACCCTACTCACCAAATAGCCTCCCTTAGCTTCTCAGAGGAAGAGATCGCACCGCACCAAATGGATGACCTAGACCCAGCTCTCTTCATCTCTATTCACATCGATGATATATGTGTATAACATGTGTAATGATCGATGGGGGGCAGCTAGCATTAATATCATTTCATCTCATGCATTCTCTCAAATGTGCATACCTGACAATTACATGCATAAACATCTGTCATGTTATGTTCATTCAATGATGCTATCACCTCTACACTAGGCACCATCATCCTCCACATTCGCGTGGGCCCCCACACTATTCTAGAGTTATTTTACGTCTTGGAGGGGGAATTTCAATATAACTTGTTGCTTGGTAGACCCTGGATTCGTGTCATGGGTTGTGTTCCTTCCACTTTGCATCGTTGTGTAAAGTTTGAGCATGAAGGACACACCTATACTATTCCAACTGATCCATCACCTTTTAAAACATGTAACATGCTTTACCGACCCAATGATGTGCTCATACCCATTAAGGCATCTACCTCCATGACCACTATCACTTCATCTACACCTCCGCTTACCAGTATAGTCACTACCTCAACCGCACATACCTCCTCCATTCCTACCACCGCCACAACCTCCATGGCCAACCCATCAGCCTCCCAATCCATTAACTCCACCTCCACATCGACCTTCGACACATCATTTATTCTAGCTACCCACATACCAACCACCGATCCCTTGGAAGGCATTTTTCAATGCCCTCACTGGGGGAGTATCACCTATATAGTGTCAACACATTCCTTACTCCACAAGAGTATGGAAGTCTTCACCAACATCCTCACTATGATCACCGCATAGGAGAACACCTCCTTTATGGTCCTCCTCACCTTCATACCAATCTCACCTATGGGGGACTTGATACTACCACTTACACACCCGAACCACCATCACAAACCCACCCATTTTCCGTTGACTTCAGTCTCTCACCAATCACCATTTCACCCACACCTTCTGCACGATGATGTGTGGAAGGGTTTTGGTTTTGGATTTTATGAGCAAGGCCGCCATACTATTATTCCATGTACTACCCATAAACATAATGACCGTAGTGGTATCGGCTTTGCTGAACCACCTACCAAGCAGGCCCACATTGAACTCATTGAGGACATTAGCCCTTCTCCGCCCTCTTCACCGCTCCACCTTCATCACCGCCTTCGCCGACGGAGTCGATGGATCCAAAATCTATCCCTCCTAACTTTTTTTTTTCATAAACACCATTTCCTTGGGGCCTTTGACTTATCAACGAGGGCGAGGCTCCTTCCTCTCTTCCCTTCCTGTATCCTAAAATGATCGATGATGATACACCTTCAATTAACGTCATTCAATGTCAGGATGATGAATCTATACTCACCTACCTTGGTGTAGAAGACTCATATATTCATCAATTCGTTACCTTTTGAGACACAAACCATGTTGAATGAATCAACTATCGAGATCAACATTCATACTCAGATGACCCGCACATCCTAAAGATCGGTCAATCTTTAGATGTTGCTAAACAGGAAGCCATCACTTCTTTTCTCAAAATCATAACCATGTTTTGCTTGGTCTTATGCAGACATGCCCGATATTGACCCCACCATAGTGGTCCACAATATCATAACCATTCCCGATGCCAAACCCATCAAACAAAACTGAGGAAAATGCACCCTCGCATTTCCCTTCTCATCAAAGAAGAACTTCAATGTCTTCTTTTTGTTTCCTTCATCTTACCCATTGATTATCCTCGTTGGATCTCTAACATTGTCCCTATCACTAAGGCGATAAGGGGACTCACATTTGCATAAATTTCCATGACCTCAACCTAGCCTACCCAAAAGATGACTTCCCCTACCTAGTATTGATCAACTGGTTGACCTTACCGCTGGTCACGAGATGCTATCACTCATGGATGGCTTCTCGGGTTATAACCAAATCTTGTTTGCCCTAGAGGATCAACACAAAACACATTCATCACCCCTTGGGGGACCTTCTACTATCGAGTCATGCCTTTTGGCCTTAAAAATTGGTGCCACATATCAACAGGCTATGACTTATATCTTCCATGACATCATGCATCGTATATTGGAAGATTACGTGGATGATCTCCTAGCCAAATCTAAATGCCACTCCGAGCACCTCACCATCCTAAAAACCATTTTTGACCACCTCATTAAATATTGTGTTCACCTTCAGCCTAAGAAGTGTGTCTTCGTGGTCTCTTAGGAAAGCTCCTGGGATTTATCATTTCCTACGTGGTATAGAAGTTGACCCTGCTAAAGTCAAGGCCATTCTGGAAATGCCTCCACCCACTAACCTTAGACAACTCTTCGTAGCCTACAAGGTAAGTTGTAGTCTATTCGCCGTTTCATTTCACAATTATTGATCGGTGTCAACCATTTCATCATCTTCTCAAGAAGGATGTCTCCTTTAAATGGGATGATGATTGCCACAAATATTTTGAGGCCTTAAAACAATACCTTCTCCAACCACCCATACTTATCCCACCTAAAGATGATCAACCTTTCTACCTATACATCTCAGCTACCGATCACTCCTTGGGGGCCATGCTCGCTCATCGTGATGAACAACATAGGGAGTAGGCAGTTTATTACATAAGCCGTACTCTTTTGGACTATGAAACCCGATACACCCATCCTGAAAAAAACTTTCTTAGCCTTAGTTTTTCATTGCCACAAAACTCCGCCATTACCTACTCAACCACAAAACCTATGTTGTGACCAACACCGACCCCTTACACTTCATGTATGCCAAACCTTATCAAAATCAGCATGCCGCATGATGGCTTATGCTTTTAGCTGACCTCGACCTTGAATTCATTCATCAAAATTCCATCAAAGGCAAGATATATCACCAACCAATTGGTCGACGCACCTATTTTGGGGATCAACCCTCTAATTTTGACTTTCCAGATGAGTCAATTGCTACCCTTTCCCTAGATGAACCCGCTTACCAAATGACACTCTTCTTCGATGGTTCCAAGTGTCAGCGCATGGGGGTGGGGCTGGTGTTATCCTCATTCCACTTGATGGTGAACCCATGCCTTTGTCTTTCAAACTCAATTTTGATTGTACAAACAATATTTTTGAATATGAAGCGCTCGTATTAGGTCTCCAAGCCACCTATGCCCTAGATGTCAAATCAATCAACATCTTTGGTGATTCTCAATTGGTTATAAACCAAGTCAATGGTATATACCAATGTCATAATGAGATACTTCAAAAGTATAAACATCATGTAGACATACTTTTGACCACTTTTGACCATTATGACCTTCAAACCATCCCCCGTTCAACCAATAAATTTACAGATACCATGGCCTGCTTGGCTTCTCAAATACCACTTCACCCACCAATTCTAAAATATTTGTCACCATACAAAGACTCCAATCACCCTCCTATTTACCTCATGAAGTTTACTCATCGGAACCACTACCCTCGACCCGAGTGACCTTTGGTATAAACAATACTCCAACTATCTTTCTCTCTCCATCTTACCTCCTGATCTCACCCAGTAATGGACAACACGCCTTCCTTAAAAGGTCTCTCATTACGTCATCATGGGGGCCTCCTCTATAAGTGTGGCTTTGATGGTATTCTCTTACGATGCCTCATGAGTTCTAAAATTCCTTATACCATTAAGGAAGTTCATGATGGCATATGTGGAGGTCACTTCAATGGCCTTGTTGTTGCTAAGTGTATTCTTCACCTAGGCTATTACTGGCCGAACCTCAACCATGATTGTTGCGACTACGTCAAACATTGTGTAAAATGCCAACAACATGCCAACCTTCATCATACACCCAGTCATGCCTTATAGGTCACCCGTGACCTTTGGCCCTTCTCTCAATGGGGTTTGGATCTTGTCGGAGAGATCAATCCCCATTCTTCCCAATGCCATCAATGGATCATCACCGCTACCGAATACTACACAAAATGGGTTGAAGCCATACCACTCATCTCCATGAAAGTTGAGAAAATATGTGAGTTCATCAATCATCACATCATTTGTCACTTTGGTGTTCCTCATCACCTCATCACTGATAATGGAAAACAATTCAAAAACAAAACATGCAAAAACTTTGTGATGCCTTGACATTCAACTAAGTTTCTCATCACCTTATTACCCACAAACCAATGGCCAAGCCGAATCCACTAATAAAACCTTAAACAAAATTCTCATGAAAGTGGTTAATGATACTAGGAAGGATTGGCATACGCACATTCCTTTTCCCTATGGGCATACCACACTAGTATTCGCACTTTCCACGCGCCACACCTTTTCTCTGGTCTATGGTATAGAGGTTGTTCTACCTCTCGAAGTCTAGATTCCCTCACTCACATTTCTCTCCATGACATGCTCAATGATGATGACTTTCATCAAGACCGTTTAGCACAACTTGAGTTATTAGATGAACGTCATCTTAACGCTCTTGATCACCTTCAAGTTTACCAAAAATGTATCAAATGTGCCTATGAAAAACGTGTCCATGAACGAACCTTCCAAGTCGGTGACCTTGTCCTGAAAGAAAATCAACATGTAACCAAAAAGAGAAAAAAGTAAAAGGGGAAAATTTTCTCCTAATTGGCTTGGACCATACATCGTGACTCATACTTATGGATCAGGTGCTTATCATTTATCTTCACTCGATGGTAAACCCGAACCTGAGCCCCTTAATGCCTTACATCTTCGACCATTCTATTGTTGATTTTAGTCCTACATCACTTTTTACCTCTTTCCATGCTCATCCCTTGAGCGTTATCCACTTCTTACACCTCACCAATGATTAAACAAGAATCATGTGTGTCCCATCACTTGTTATCTTCTCTTGAATATGTGTACCACACGCATTGCACATAGCATGATTCTCATGGATACTTTTTGTCTACCTTTAGATGAGATCCCATGGTCATTTCACCCTACTTTCTAAACAAGAATCTTATTTTTCACCTTGATCTTGTCCATGACTTCAAAATCCCTCACATGGGATCCAACTCCTTGAGTCAAACTTCTAATAAAAAGATGACTCCCTCAAAAGGACATCTTCCTCTGGAAATCGCTGCTATAAATAGACTGCTCCCTCGAAGGACAACTATGTAAAGGCTCTTTAAAAAAAAAAAAGAGAAACTGAAGCTTCCCACATCGATCAGCTTCACGAAGACCTCAAGGAGTTAAATTCCTCATCCCATATAGACTTCCCACATCGATCAGTCTATCTCAAATATCAAGTCAATACAAAAAAGCCTTTTAGTCATGGACTTTCCCATTGTGATCTTGTATCTCTTGCCCAAAGAGCATGCTACCTCATACGATATCAAAATTAACCACCTTTCACCCCTCTCACCATTCGTACACTCCCATTTTCTACCGCCTCAAGGGACCTCTTGGAAACCATGACATTTGGTGATCATGTGACTAATTTTCACCCTTAGAACAATCAATCATGCAATGTCTTTAGGGCCTTACGTTCATCACCTCCTCCAAGGTATGACCTACTCGGTATGATCCTAACCAATCAGGTGGCTTTCTTGCCCCCTCTTATCTTTTAACCATCTTTATTACGTTTTGATTACCTTATACAAGACTTGGTCCTCGACGCTTACTTTTGGGGTAATCTTCTTCTTCTACCTCCATCGACATCACCTATACCAATTTTCCCATAACCCACTCATACCTAACTGACCTAATTCCAAAATCATGCCTAAAACCTACCAACTCATTTTCATACCTCCTCATATTCTTCCCTAGCTTATGGGAGAACTACATCGGCCTAAGGTCCCTTTTCACCGGGACTATGTAGGTAGCACTCCGAGGGCATGGGGCCCTTGGAGGTTAGCTCGGCCACTCTCTACCCTAACCAATTCATCTTTCATCTTCCTAAATTACATTCTACCCCACTTAGTTTCCTTTTTATGTCAAAAATTAGAAATTAAACCAACCAAACAACAAGTTGCTTAACATTTTTATCATCATCACACCATACATTTATTATGACTACCATTTCTCTATCATCATCATGCATGTATTATAAAGCATCTTAAACATGACCCATCCCATCATTCATTGCACAAATTAATGAATCACAACTTCAACCAATTTAAACTCAACCATGCCCTAATTCAACCATGCCTAGACCACAACCTAATTCAACCATGCCTAGACCACAAACGACTCAACCATGCCTAAACCAACAACTCGATCCATGCCTAATTACCTAACTCAATCCATGCCTAGACCACAAACCTGACTCAATCCATGCCTAAACCAACCTAACTCGATCCATGCCCTAACCAGACCTGACTCGATCCATGCCTAAACCAACCTGACTCCATCATGCCTCACTCACCTAGTTTTTGTCCATATCATGACAAAAAATTAAAATTCTCATAAAACATCAACAAATCATCAGAATCTCATCCATCTCATCATATAAACAAATATGTGTGTCTCTATACAATATATATATGGATATCCAATCATGTCCATCTCTCAAAATATCACGCAGCCGATACTCAAATACAAAATGTCATCATCAACACGCAGCCAGATATCATATACAATAAAACAATAAAACAATACAAAATCTCTTTGCACGTAGGCGGTATATATGCTCACTAATACAAAACTCTCATACATCCTCACTCTCTTGGCATGTAGGCATGTATGTGATAAAAAAAAAAAAAATAACAAAATATCAAAACGCAAGCCAGGTATATATCAAAAATCAAAAATATGTCCAAATCGGGAGCCATATATCAGGCATCCTCTGGTGGACATCCTCCATATCTCGTGTCTCATGTCCCTCCCTCGCCTCCTCGGCCCCTATCTAGTGACCTACTAACATCTCCCCACCCATCATAGGTGGTGGTTGGGTCCCTGCTGGTGCATCAACTGGAACTGGCCTCCGGGAACTAGTGGCCTCACCTGACCATGTCTTGGGGCTCGCTGGCCCCCTGTGCTCTCCACGCTATGGGTGTGTGACCTAGTCCTCTCGCTAGAGGCCTATTGTGCCCTGTACTCGCATATGATAAGAAATCTATCCCTACCACCATCAGCTGGTCCTGATAGTACATGGCCTCCTCTCTCGCCTCCTACAACCTAGCTATGGGTATGGTCTGTGGTGGCCCCATAGGCCTCGGCCCCTATACCTATCCTACGGGACCCTATCCCCCCCTACCTGTGAACTGGGACCCTATCCCGGTGCCTGTGGTGGTGCCATTGGCCCCTGCCCCTGTGCTATATCTGGGCTGTAAAGCCCCAATTTGTGCTGTGTTATGGCCAACTGGCCCTACAACCCTATCACCTATGCCTGTAGGGTAGCCACCCGACCATCATCCCCATCTCCATCTCCATCCCCACCCTGGGCCATCTGGGCCTGAAGACTAGCCACCTGTACATGTAACTCGGCCACCTCCGCCTCTGAGCTAGCAAGTTGTGCCTACACCATACCCAACTTGGGTAATTAGGGTCACCACCTACCCCTGTAGGGTGTCCCTCTGCACCGTGATGGTGGCTAAGTCCGGCTGCCCTGGCTAGGTGGTACTATTCATAAATGAGCCACCCACCACTATCTGTATCTATCTATTGTAACCCCAGCATCATCAATCCACGGTCTACCACTGCTCCTCCTACCCTCGTGGCAGGCGTCTTTGGCGGTTATGGTAGAGGTAATGGCCTCTCCACGTCATCCTCTCTATACTATGGGAAGGGTGGAGGTATGTCCTGTGGTAGTCCAAACTGCCATCTAACCCTATCCATTGGGATCATCTCGTGCTCCCCAGCACGGTGCCCCACTATCCATCTCACCAACTAAGACCATCTAGCTCCTCGTGCATCCACCTGAATGAGGGATAGCCCACATACGGTCTCCATATGATGTCCACTCGGAAACCCCTCCAATAAACACCTGTAATAGGCTACATCATGTGTGGGCCTATCTAATCACCACTCTCCAATCACAGGTACCCATCGCTATACCCCACCCACACCAATCTCGGTGGAAATGCATCTACTGGGGCATCCCTACTGGCCACACACAAACTATGTGCTCATAGGCCCATAGTGTAGTAAAAATGTGCAACACAAAGTTGAACCTACACAGATGCCCATATGCCCACAACTCTCTATATAGCTTGCACCAGGAATGTTGGTGCCAGGAAAAGTGGGTCTGATCTATCATCATGTCATGTAATACCCCCATCAATGAGTGGGAAATCTCCCTCCCTCTACATCTGGTAGTGTGAAATAGCACACTGCCTCCATCAATAAAACAATGAGCCTCGTCTCCTCTAGATGGGCTATGTACATCCCTCCGTAGCTCAAACTGGCACTATGGAATGTCATGTCTACCAGTCCCTCTCCAAACATTATCAACATCAACTCCTCCGAGGCCTCGGAGGAGATCAATACACCTGCGTACCCAATATCGGTAGCCGCAGGATCCTGAACATGTCCTCCAGGGTGACTGTCATCTCACCCATCGAGTAGGTGGAACATGTTGGTCACTGAATCCCATCTATCGATGAGAGAGACCATCAGACTCAACTGCTGAACCGCATGCCGATAGCGTCGGACCCCACTAAAGCCCACCTCCTCCACATGTGTTGCCACTCCTCAGCTGCCACTGCCCCGCACTCTCAAGAGCAGGGGTGGCACCCTATCTCTCATCCACAGCTGATCTCTCCCCTACATCCAATACAAACAACAAATTAATTCACCTTTATCATACCCATACTCACCCACTATCATTTCCCCAAACCCATTTTTCCCCCCCTACTCTAGGTTTTCAACAACGCACCCTATTCTACCCTTCCCTATCTCACCCACTCGACCTAAGACCCTTTTGGCCCCTCATTCTCCAAAACCCTTGACCGGTGTCGATTATCTCTAACCGACCCCGGTCACCCCTAAACCGCATCAGGTCACCTATTTTGTGACCGATCCCGGTTTGACCTACCGATGCTAAACCCGGCCACTGTCACGGTCCACTATCGGCCAAAAGCCGTGACCCCCAAAACCCCCCTCTCTCAAAACTTCCCTCTCCTACCTCTTCTACCCACCCATCCTCACCTATACCTCTCCTTAACCACCTCCCACCCCTATTCTCCTATTTTACTCTTTCCCCGTTCCTATTTTACCCAATTTACCCTCCCACATTTCAAATTTCATTTCCCCCAAAAAAAAAAAAAAACAAATCCAATTTGTCAAACCCCACTTTACCAACTAATTCCCCTCACCAAAACACAACAAGAGTTTGACACTTACCTCATCATGTTGTCATCGCCATGGTGGCACGTCTGGCCACTACACGGTGGCCCACCCGATCCCTCTCCGGCCTCTCGCCATCACCAATCACTACCCGTGCCTCCAACCAATCAAATCTCACAATCTGATCCCATGGACCCACCTCTCAACTACCAATCACCCACATTGTTGGCTCGCCAACTCAACTCTCCATTCCATCTGGACACTTTTCCACCTTTTTTTCTCTCTCTTGTGTCATTTTCCCAATTCGCAAAAGACAAATGAATTGCAAAAACATGGATTTTTATTTTTATAATAAACCCGACTTGACCGATGTCGGTTTTACCTTCACCGACATCGGTCATGTGCCCTACTTTACCATGGTTGGTTACCCTTGGTTACCCTATCACCCCGGCTCGCCCCAATTTTACCCCCTATTACCCGTCACTCGGTCACCCTCTCTTCCACCATTTGGCTCACCCTTTCGACCTCACATTTACTACCTACCCTATCCCATTTCGGGGACTCATTATTTTACCCATACCTGGACCTGACCATCGACCTGGACATCACTAGTGACCTTTGACCTCATGTGTTTGCTATACCCTGCAACACTTTTACTGTGTTGATTGACCTAATGACCTTACCTTGCCTCTTTGCCATGACCGTTTATCCTAACCCTACCTTTGGTGTATCGGAACATACCTAAATGTTCCTGCACCTAACTTGCGTCATGTTTCCTAACCATATCCTATACCTTGGATACCGGAATCACTTCAACCTTGTTTGGATAAACCTATCAACCTTAGATAATGTAGAGTTTTCCTACTCTTCAACCTAGTACCATGTTAGTTTATATGTGTGTGTGTGTTGACTACTACCTTTGACCCTGACCCATTACCTAGATTACCCAAGTAGACCTTTTTCCTTTTTCCCCGTTACCCACCTTCCTCTTCATCACATTCACCTTTTATCAAACCACTCACCGATTCTCCTTCTGACCTCGTCAGTTCCTGGTTTGAGGGGGATCACCTTCACCCACACATGGGGCAACCACATCTTATTTTTTTCAACGTCACTTACCAATACAAGCTACACAACAAAAAGGGGCAAAATGTAGACACCAAAATTAGGTCACACTCCCCTTGGTCCCTCGTCAAATAAATACCTTGAACACATTCACCTAACCATGGCCCCTTCCTTCACCCCACTATAATATTAATTTAATTATTTAATTAAATTAATTCATTATCCTCACAATATTTATTATTTAAATATCCTAATTGGGATAATGCCCACATATCCACCTCATCTAGCCACCTCACCCTAAGACCTATTCTTAGTAAGTTGCCATAACTAACTAAGACTTACCCAAACCCTAAAAATCAATGCCTACATTCCCTCTAACCACATTCCCGCATGTTAGAAGGAAGATTCCAGTCTAATCCATGGAGTAAATGAAACGAGATCCCTAGAAAATCAGGGGATCTACCTAGTTTAGTAAACCTAGGAAATCCCACCCTAACCGACATCGGTTACCCTTAACCATCGCCGGTTAAGACGGAACCACCGTCGGTTACCATTTAACTCCCAAAACAACCTTATTTCGAGGTTGGCACATTATTTTGGAGGGTTGGCACATTTCGAGAGAGAGAGAGAGAGAGGCATCTTCTGAGAACAAGTGATGAAACCAAAGTTGCATGCAAGTAGAACCAACATCCGTACAAGCATCAAAACACCCATAGCAGTAAGCAGAAGCAATCACACAACCACTTATCTTCATGGGAGCATCCGAGGAAGAGCCAACACTACACCAAGTCCATTTGATCACCCACCATTACCAACTAGGCATCAAGCTCATACAAATAGTAAGTTTGTTAACCTACATTGGTTCCTTGTCATTTGAGCAGATCCTTTTACATTTGTTATTAGTTTCTACTTTCATTTCCATTTCCCACCATTTTATCTCCATGCAAAATCAACCACCTCTTTACCCGCACCATTGAACTATCCATACCTGATTTTCATCATTCTGTGCATCTCCAGGATCCATACGAATCTCGCCATTTCCCTTCCACCTTCATCTAATCCCGGATCTATCACCTAACCAAGTCTTATTGAGTTTCTTGTACCCCGACCATACCACGTTGGTCACCCATAACCATCACTGTTAACCTCAACTAACGTCGGTCTCTGTGTTTTTTATCAGAAAACCAAATCAAATCCTAAAACCACCACCAAATACCCTAAACTGACTAAGATCTGACCCTGACTAATAACAGTATCCTGACAGTGACCTTGACCTTCAGATTCAATCATAGCCTAGCCTGTTGTGAATGAATTTGCTTATTGTAGATGAATGAGATACCTAAATCATTTTAAATACAATAGGATTTACTTTATTACCAGCATTAAGTTGTTTTAAACAGTGGATTGACAGCCATCTAGGAAGTATCACACTTCCGGATCTAGCACATGATAGGAAGTCCACTGCATGTATTGTTTAACTTTTATTCGATGGTCTTGTGTTCCATTTCAGGTAGTTCCTCCAAGCAAAAAGGAAGTTCTCATGATCAGCTGTGGATTTTGAAGTCATACGCGTGCAACAACCTACCAACCAACATCTCAACAGGTATTCCTCCTACGTCCATTACCCTATCTGTTTCGTCATTTTCTAAGAAACGTCTAAGAATCGTGTGAAACAATATGATGAAGAACATGAATTGGAAAGGAAAAGGACTCAGCTCACAAGCACAAGGTTACCTTGAACTATTAATGTATGAATCAAACCTATACCATCATGGTTTAGGTTACGAAACTTTTGAAAAAAGGCCTATAATATTTGATGTAATGACTAGCAAAGAGGACATTGATTTCGAATTTGAGACTAGTTCCACACATAGCCTCTTTGAATACATGTATGAAACCACCCTTTGCCTTGAAAATATTTCCATTTTCACCCTTGATATCATTTACCCATCCCTCATAAATCAAGACCAACAATGTCACATCTCCATGGACCTCTTTCGAATGATGAGACCATCCAAGAATTTCTTGGGACTCAAGACCCTATTCCTTATCGGACCCAAAGAATGGATTTGATATAAACCTTGATGCTACCACTTAATTTGGTGAGGAATTTGAGTGCTCCAAAGTATATCAAAAGTGAAAAAATAAAATGAAAAAATAAAAATAAGAATATAATCTCATATAGTGAAAACCTTGTTGAGGCGTTGTGTGAGAAACAAAAATTGAAAAAAGTGAAAAGTGAAAAGTAAAAATAAAAATAAAAGGACACATCTCCTAGTGAAAACATTTCTGAGGAACTAGAGGGAGGAGACTTGGTTCCATATAAATCATATGACCTACATAAGCCTACAACATCATTCCAAGACACCAATACATCTAAAATGTTAGTAGAAGAAACTATCACCATCAATATTAGACAAACGATAATCCTAAAATGTTATAGCTCGGAGAAAGCTTATCGAGAATCAGAAATCTGGGACTTCAAAAAAATGCTCATCAAATTTTAGGATGTCTTCACATGGTTCTATAAGGATATGGTGGGTTTGGATCATTCATTAGTTGTATAAAATCGGTGGTTCACCCAAAGCCTGTCAAGAAGAAACTATAGAAAATGTGTTCTAAGGTGAGCTATTAGTCAAAGTGGAACTTCTAAAGTTACTAGAAGTTGGAATAATAATATCAATAGATTACTCGAATGGATCTCAAACATGAGACATGATGCTAAGAAGACACCGTGCATTTGAATTTACACCGATTTTTGGGATATCAACAAATCATGTCCTAAGGATGACTTTCCCTTCCCCAACATCGACATGATTGGTGACTATACAACTGGTCATGAGATGTTATCATTAATGGATGGATTTTTAAGATGCAACTAGATCCACGTTGTTGATGAAGATCCACATAAGACAATATTCATGACCCAATGGGGAAATTTTTATTATATGGTAATGTGTTTCATCCTTAAGAATGTGGCGCAACTTTACTAGAGAGCAATGATAGTTATTTTCCATGACATCCTTCATGATATCACGAAGGAATATGTTGATGATATTCTCACTAAATATAAAACTGTTGATGCAGAATCACAAAGCACCCTTCGGACGCCGATCGATTTCTAGGTTGATCACTTTGCATCTAGTGTGATTGCACAACATGGAATCCTCTCTCCAAGTGTGGGACTTGCAAATATGAGAAAGGAATCTCCAGAGAAGGCTGGTTCCTGCTCCTAAACTACCTGCCACAAGCTATTCCAGTGCAGGAAAGCTAATCTAATCCTAATCTAACCATGCCAAGGAGACAGAGAGAGAGAGAGAGAAGGGAAAAATAGCAAAAAAGCCTACACTAAAAACGGTGATACACTAGAGAAGGAGAATGTCGAACATCTATCAAAACTCCCATGGAACAGGGAAGAGGTGAGCAATGGGAAGGATGACAGACGCATCACAAGCCCAAGGATAGATTTCACAGAAAATGTCCCAAAACTCCATGAACACACTCTCTGACACTGCAATGAACGTTCAAACTTGCACAAATACTGCAATGAAGAGAGGCAAGAAGAAAGACAAACAAAGAATGAGCAAGGATGGACAGATGCATCACAAAACACATTTTTGTTGCTCCAGGAGTTTGCACAGAACAACATTTCATTAGTAAGAGGCAAAAACGCCATTACAAAGCAGGGGAGGAGGTTCGAACTCCATTTTCGACCCTGGAGAAGAAAAGGAGGGAGGGCAGAGCTGAAAAGATGAACCACCACCTTGAAAGAAGCCCCCTCCTTACAATTTATAGGAAGAATGAGAGAGGGGAAGAGAGGAATTTGAAATCTGCCCCAACCACCTCCAGACTGCATTTAAATCATATCATTATGGCGGTAGGTGAGATCCCCAACAACTCAAAATATGGCGAACTGTATTTTGCATTTTTAAGAATTTTTCTCACCCAATTAAATATATCCAGTCGTAGTTGGATAGAGGACCTCGTAAGCTTTCCAAAAAGTCCAACCTTGCATGAATCCGAGCTCCCAGTCAAAAGTTATGGCCATTTGAATATCTGCGCCAGGGTCTACTTCCTGTCAGCGCTCAAAATGTTGCGCCTCCTGAAGGTGCGCCATAGGCGCATCCGTGTGTGTGTCGACATCCTCTTATGTGTGCAAGGGTGCGACTTTTACCTCCTGTCGATAGTCTGTGTCATGCGCCATTTCCGTGCGCCAAGGGCGCAGCTTTTCCATTGTCGACAGTCTATGTCATGCGCCATTTCCGTGCGCCAAGGGCGCAACTTTTCCATTGTCGACAGTCTGTGTCATGCGCCATTTCCGTGCGCCAAGGGCGCAGCTTTTCCACTTTGTCGACAGCCTGTGTTGTGCGCCCATTCTATGCGCCTTGGGCATGTCAGGGATTTGGGCTTCTTTGATTTCTGTATCCTTCTGTTGTCTGTATCTACCCGGGGGGGAAGATATATACAACAAAACCATAATAGATCATCCAACTATCTTGTGGCGTATATTTGAAAGGTTATGAGAATATACTGAGATCATCTTAATCTGAAAGAAACGTGTCTTTACCATCACTTTAGGGAAGCTCCTAGGATTTATCATCTCACAGAGGGGAATCTAGGTTGACCCTACCAAATTCAAGGGAATAATATAAATTCCTCCACCACAGTAACCTTCGTTAGCTATGAGTATTATAAGGAATAATTCAGTCAATCATGTGTTTCATAGCTCAACTGGTTGATAAGTGTCATCATTTCAACCAACTACTCAAAAACATGTCTAGTTTAAATAGACACAACAATGCCAAGATTATTTCACCAAGTTGAAAGAGTATCTATCAACTCCATCGGTATTGATGTCGTTTATCCAAGATAAGAAAATTTGTTGTATATATCTACGATAGAACATGTCATTGGGGCATTGCTTACACAACATAACAATAAAGGACTTGAACAAGTGGTCTACTACTTGATCAAAACTCTTATAGCCTAGGATCTCAAATACTCCTAGGTCAAAAAAGTGTGTTTGGCAGTGGCATTCACTTTTCAAAAGTTACGACACTATCTGATCAATCATACCATACAAATTATTACCAAAGTAGATCCGACAAAATATCTTCTCGTCAAGACCTTCTTAGGAAAAATATATTGTTAGTGTGAACATTAGAAATTAAAATAATATGAGTGTGTGTGTAATAAAACATTATTACACATTTGTACGTGAGTTGTGAGAAAAACTCATTATTAGTGAGGTGTTAGAGATTGAAGGAGACATGTTAGGGATTTGTTGTTGAGAGATTTAGGGGATTTCAAGATGAGGTCTATCTCCTTGTATGATGGAGAAGGAAAATTCTATAAATGTAATAGCTCTCAACATAATAAAATATCCCGGATGATTCCCAAATTGAATATTATATTCGGTGTTTTCTTTTCAATGTGATTGTTCAGTATTCAATAATGGCATCAGAGCAGCAAATTCTCTTCCCTGTGCATGGAAGAATTCTAGAGGATAGGATCCACGTGCAGCCTACGGCCTTTGCATATCAGTTACGACCTATAGAGGAGTTTCTAGATTTCATCATGCAGACCGTATAGCCTTCAAAGCTCTACTTGTTTCATCAGATCCACATTTGAAGATACATGCTCAGGTCTGTGAAGAGGTGCATTTTAGGACCGTGTGCATCATTTAATTGATATCTCAGAGATCTATGTCTGAGACTTGTTTGTGCTTCCAAACTGTCTGATAACTTCATAGCAGATCGGTCAGATATCAGGCCTTTGAATGTTCTCTCTCTGTCAGATCTCATACTTTTCAAGCATGCAACCTTCTGAAGGAGCATTCAATCAGCGTTTTCCAAAATAATAACATGAACTTGATCATTGTTTTCACACGCTGCATTGTGAATCCCAATGAAATCATAGCTTCCTCCTTGCATTGTTCGTTTGGATCTAGTTAGTGACATTTTCCATTGATGAATATAAAGAACTCGACGTCTCCACCATTCTTCATGGCTCAACTTCAACTCAACAGCTGGTTCGTAGTGTTTTCGTACAAACGTAGATGGTTATAATATATTGTGAGTGTCATATATGTGATTAAATAAAAAAATCTACGCTCAATACTTTTTTAGGTGTAATGTCATTGTGTTATAAAATGTAATTAAATATTACATCTTAAGTGATAGTCATTTCTATATATTTCAATGTTTTTTATGCCATAGAAATATCCATGTAAAATTTAAAAAGTAATTTGTTCTTATTAATTTTTAAATATATAGTGTAAATCGGAAGCAATATCGGTTGAAATTGACTTCCCTAAGAGTGCATTTTTGTTGAAACCGACGCTCTAAGGTATAATGGACATTCCACTAGACAAATTCAATGGATTGTAAAAATAAAAATTCCACACTCCTTTGGACTTTCACACATGGAAAGTCAAAATCCAAATGCAATTAATGCATAAGAATCTATGGAGGATTGTATCAGGAGATGAATCAAAACCCACAGACGTTGCAAAACTAATAGAGTGGGAAACAAGGGATGATAAGGCAAAAGCAATAATAGGACTTGCCCTATCAGATACTGAGCTACACTATGTGGATCTGGAAAAATCCTCAAAAACAATTTGGGAACTACTTGGCAAAACTTTTGGCTCAAATGCAGTCAATGCTAAATTTTCACTAAAACTGCAACTATTCAAACTCAAGATGAATGAAAATGTGACAATGTCAAGCCACATTAATGAACTAAGATCACTCATAAGGAAACTTGCAGAAGTAAAAGTTGTAATAGAAGACAAAGATGCTAAAGCCATACTTCTAAACAGTCTTCCTCCTAAGTACAGTAATGTTGTGTTCACTCTCGGACAAATGCCCACACAATCACTTGAAGACATGATATCTGCACTTCTAAGTGAAGAGAAAAGAACAAAAGAAGATGTAAAAGAAGAAACTACTTTGTTTGTTAAAAAGAGATACAAGAATTTTCCTAAAAACAAAGAAGACCCTGAATGCTTCTATTGCAAGAAAAAAGGACACACATATACATATTGCAGAATTCGAGCTAAAGATCTATTCAATGGAAATCTTAAACCAAATGAAGAAAATTTTGTTGTGGAATGAGAATCAAAATATGAAGAAGAACCAGCACTAGAAGAACCTGACTACAATTCCGATGACTTTCTATTCTAAATAAAGATCTTGGAGGTTGGAGGCAAGGAGGAGGAGGTTGATCGGCATCTCTTGTTAGTCACCAACAAAGAGACTGCTTCAAATGTATTGGTGACCTCCTTTATTTCAGTTGTGTGTTTGTTTTTATGCTATAATAAGAACATAAGTGATATTCCTGTTCATATTTGTAATAATCTCCTTCTATGTGAAAAATGATGAGGGCCAATGATAGTACTGCATATCATGATGTGGTTGTAGGTAAACCATCTGTAAAACCTTCATACATGGTTTGTGGTAAACCATATGTAAAAACCACCATTCTCGGTTGTTGGTTAGCCATATGTAAAACCATCATTCTAGGTTTGTGATTATCCTTTGAAAATCACCAGTATCATGAAAGTAGATGCAAGTACATGATCTAGGTTTTCCCCATGTTCACACTAAGGGGGTGATTGTTAGGAAAAATATATTGTTAGTGTGAACATTAGAAATTAAAATAATATGAGTGTGTGTGTGTAATAAAACATTATTACACATTTGCATGTGAGTTGTGAGAACAACTCACTATTAGTGAGGTGTTAGAGATGAAGGAGACATATTAGGGATTTGTTGTTGAGAGATTTAGGGGATTTCAAGATGAGGTCTATCTCCTTGTATGATGGAGAAGAAAAAGTCTATAAATGTAATAGCTCTCAACATAATAAAATATCCCGGATGATTCCCAAATTGAATATTATATTCAAGTGTTTTCTTTTCAATGTGATTGTTCAAGTATTCCATGGACCTATCATAATAGGGTGGATGTCTAGATGGATCGTTCTCCTAAGTGAGTTCAAAATTGAATTAGTCACTCAAAATGTCATAAAAGGAAAGCTTTGGCAAATCAACTAGTTGCGGTGCCTTTGTCGATTTTTCAACCCCTTCATTTTGAGTTCCCTAATAAATGTTTGTTGTATATTGATGCAGTTCCTTCATATACCTTATTCTTCGATGTCTCTTGTAACATGCATAGATCAGGAGTGGCATAGTATTATGCACACCAGATGGTGATGTCATACCCAAATCTTATCGCCTTGGTTTTCTATTCACCAATAACATTGCAAAATATGAATCCCTCATAGCAGGTCTAAGTTTTGAAATATCATGTTGGCTCCAAGAGTTGACATTTTTCGAAGACTCCCTCCTCATCATCAAACATGTTAATTGAGAATATCCAGTTAAAGATGATAATCTTGTTCCAAATAAATGCATGGTTGATAGCCTTAAAAAAAAAAAGTGGCTCATAACATTTGAAAAGTTCCTCGAGAATAAAAAAAGATGCCTGACTATAACATCTCTTCTTGAGTTTCATAAAAACCAAACATATAACAAGTTTCTCATGGAACATCTTTTGTTACACAATTTTCGAGTCCACCATGGTGTGTGAAATTGTTGGTCCTAAAACCCTTGGTATCACGACATTACACATTCATCTAAGATAAAACCTATCCTGCCAATATGAACTCAAGCCATTAAAATATCCTTAGCACAACTTGCTTCATGTTATACCATCCTTTCCGATACCCTTTACCAAAGAGGCTATGATGGGACTCTCTTAAGGTGTCTCAATCAGGAAGAAGTGAATCAAACACTAGTCAAAATGCATTTGGTTTTTTTGGTGCACA